>JAYKKI010000010.1:12775000-13300000 GCA_039881145.1 Druceiella hillmani | reverse complement strand
TCTTAGACTTGTTAGAAACTCGATATTTGGATTCAACATGCCTGGAAAGAGGTTTGCATAGAAACCACAATCAATATATGTGATGTTTATTACAATTATGATGAAAATTATGTTTTGATACGAATTATCAATATTGGTGAAAATGGGTTAATCGACAGTAACAGCAGTCGGAAAATTAATTTAATGAAAAAATCAGCATCGCTGAAAATAGGGCTTAAAAATTTTTAAACTTTTATATTAACAACAATAACGACGACATATTTCAACAAACTTAATTTCACTCATTATAAACAAATCACATTCTCCTATGATTGATCATGTTTTCGATCAGTTGAATACCGCGGAAAATTTAAGAGATCCGATATAATTTGATTATAAATTTCGGTATAGTAAAAATTTATTATTTCCTGTCCATAGAAAATCGTCAAATACGAAGACTGAAAGTTTACTCGAAAATACGTGACATAAGATTTTTCATGTTAATACCATGAAGAAAAATCCATATGCACAACATCCCTTCTGAGTTGCAAAGAATAGAAACTTGCATACCCAAGAAGAAATCGATGGAAAATAGAAAGGAGAAATAACAAGAAAGTCTTTTTCACCACTTCAGTCATTGATCTGTATTTAGCTTCGTACGAGCTCCAAATAATTGAGCCAGATTATAATTGCTTTTCCACTAATGAAGTATACAGATAGTAAGTTGATATCTTCAATTGAAAAGCCTTTCGATTGTCAAACAGGAAATTAAGTTTTTGGAACGATTGTTTTGTTCTATCTGCCGTATTCTCCCGAGAATCATGAAAAGAATCTGATTTTCGAATCAACGACCTCATCCAGATCATGCAGTACGATCCCGCTGATTATATTTAATAAGAGTATATATTCGTCCATAACCCTCTATTTATCATTTTTTTGCATTAAGCCGTAAACCGTTTGCTGCGCTTCACTCACTAATGGTATTGATGCACACACAAAATGTAACTGTTTACCATCCGCTGCATCTTTGACAACTGTAAATAGTTTCGCATTGTCAGCGAATAGCAACGCACCGTGCGTTCTCTACGCAACTAATATCGTTTATCAGAATAGTGAAAAATAAAGTTCATCGAATCCGTCTAACTTCCGATCGTGTAAAGTAAATCTCAGACATAAAGTTCCTCAATCGTACGTTTTACTTTTCATTCGCGAGGTACGAAGACAGAAATGTTAAAAGCTAAACGGAGAACCCTGTCTCGCCAAGGCTATTTATTGGGATATCGCTTTCTATACGATCGAAAGCTTTTTGCAACAATTACTTAACATCCGAGGTCAACCTGATAATAGACATATTCAAGGAAGAAAATAAGGTTCGTGACCACCGAAAGTACGACACGAAATCCCTACTGCGCATCACAGATTTGATTTCTGTTGAATATATATTGCGATGTAAAATGAAGTCAAATAATTTCGCTTGAGCAGAGAGAATAGCAATCGAACTAAAAGTAGTTACGAATATATCTGACACCACGCCACCCTTAGGTACTGATGGAAGAGTAACTTTCCAACGCGAAGGAGAGTTGTGAGTTCGAATATATGCTTCAAAGTTCTTATAAAAATATCAAAGCAAGCTCTTGTGAGTATGAAAACATTGGTGAAAATATATAAAAATGTAAGTAAAAAAAATATAAATATATATATATATATATATATATATATATATATATATATATATATATATATATATATTTTGTGTATGTGTGTGTGGTCGAATTCCAAAGATGCATTTTGAGCTACTTTCAATGAAGCAAATAATAAATTTATAAGATAACAAGTAATGAAACTGGAAAACCCAATCAAAGAAATTCAACTGAAATTGGAAAATCGGTCATGAATTCCGTTTCATCGTCATAGTGTAATACCTTACAGAATTTGATAAATGGAAAATTGTTGGAGTATGACGCAAAAATGATGTAGCATCCCCCAATATTTGACAATTTGCGCCACGATGGTCACCATTTATTTCGAAATCTGTAAGACTCTGTTTACGGTCAATGATGACTTAAGATTACATTTCTTTCTATTTTTGCGGAATGCAGAATTACAGAATCGTAAGAAAATTGCTAAAATGTTATGGAACAAAATGAAAAATACATAATTCAATAAAAGCATTGTTACAAAAAATTAATTTTTTCACAATACAAAACAAACGGTATTCTTTACTACGGTATAGCA
This sequence comes from Druceiella hillmani, assembly GCA_039881145.1. Taxonomy (NCBI): domain Eukaryota; kingdom Metazoa; phylum Arthropoda; class Insecta; order Lepidoptera; family Hepialidae; genus Druceiella; species Druceiella hillmani. Next base: position 13,297,786 of record JAYKKI010000010.1, on the reverse strand, counting down.
AGATAGTAAAAGTTTGAATAAAAAAATGTTCAATAGACAATCTAAGATATATATTACAGAAATCACTAACCTTAATTGTTTGGTATTAATTAGAAGTAAACGAAATATTTCCCGGGAAATGGACATATCTTGGTGGAGGTCATGATATCCTACTTTTATAATCCTGCGTTAAATGGCAGTTTTTATCCTAGACTGATGTTGTTTTTATTAATAATAAAAAAACATCAGTCTTTGGATAAACTCTTGGATATAGACTGGAAGGAGACAGTTTGAAGGTAACGATATATGTAATGTAGCAAGATTTCAGTGGATTTATTTTAACATGTTGGGAAAAAAACAAGAAGTCTCTGCCATCTACGTAATCGCTTGATAATGTCTTATGTGACAACATCTGCGTTCGACTAAACACTTGAGAAATCTTCGGTTCCAGATATTTCGATAATTTAGAAATGTACAATTTTTTTTTTATTTTGCACATTTTGCTCTATCATGTCTGTTAAAACTTTTTCCCTTTTCTTTCTGTTGCGCGTAATTATATGGGCATTGTTCATCAATGACACTCTCTTGGCGTTGAATGTGGACATAATGCAACGGCATTTCTACATGAAGTTACTGGCGTGCCACTGCTAAATTTATTGTTGCATAACTTTTGATCGGTTAAAGAAATTTCGTAACATTTATCTTGTTAATTCTATAGAAGAGTATTGAACTGTTACCTATAAAATATTAATTACATTAAAAATATTAATTGTATTATTATTTCTAAAAAAATTAATTACATTATTATTTCTGTACAAACTGTATTTTCATCACTATACTGTCTCATCCTTTTAGCATATCTGTTCGCGATTAAAATCAGATCAGAATATATTAAATCCGCTCACGCTTATACATGCTATGATATTTCTAATTGTGATGAGTATGCTAAATTGAGAGTTTAAAGCGTAGGGTTCTATACGGAGACTTTTTAATTAATAAATTTTGGGTCTTAGTTGAGGCACTAAGCTACATAAGATAGAATAGCAAATGTATCATTTATAGTTTACAGGAAACACCTTGTTATATATAGGTCGATTTTCGTAATGTCAAATTTCTTCAAAACAACGTTTAAGACGTGAGTCTTTGTCATAATAAAACGTTATTTCCTTCTATATCATATTCTAAATTCTAACTTTGCTCGTCTGTTTATTGCCGATAGGAGTGATATTTAATTTTAGAATATGCAAATAAATCATAGTCGCAAGATTTGGATTCGATTCGATTGAATGAATTCAATGAATTGACATGGATAAATGAAAATGTACTACCTTGTCAACCTTGTGAAAATGTATTTATGTACAACATTTATGGAGAACTCGTGCTACAAAATTCAGTACATATTCGGCCGTTTATTAATATTTAAGGGCACATATTATTTATATTAAACCATTAGCGAATATTAATTGTTCATTAACCTAAATATATTGCATCTTTCACAAGCGTTAAGCATGGTGTGTATTTTAAAAATTATAAGATCTAGGATAATTGCTATCGCTTCTTTCCAATATTTTAGTCAGAATTTACAAAGGCTGTTTTCTTGATGATTTTTGACTCAGTAGTTTCGGAAGATAAGAAAAAAGAGGGAAGGCCGTATTTTTCTTTTTTTGGAATAAGTTTTTAAATTATGAAAATAATGCTTTTGAATTTCTTTTAATAGGCTTTTCGTAGTAAAAAAAAGTAGAGAAAAAAAAATTAAAGATATCAATATCTTTATTCACCTCCTTTTTAATTCCTACGCAAATATTTAAAAAAAATCTAAGAAGTGAGGAACATATAGATTCATTACATGTATTTTATGTCTAATTTAAATATTTTTAAAAAATCTAACTAGTGAGGAACATATAGGCTCATTACATATATTTTATGTCTAATTTAAAATTTCTAAAAAAATCAGCCGTGAGAAAAACATAAATATATTACTTAGGATCTATTTTGCGCGCGTAAAAACACGATGGTTATTTAAAAAATTGTGTCATCGAGAATCATCGCTATAGTTATTCTACAATTTTCATGTGGGGGTTGTAAAAACATATTTTTTTCATAACCTTCATTTCATAAGTTGAATTGTTTCAGAATTTAGAATGAATAAAGAATTATGTTCAGTTTCGCCTCTTCCCTATGAAGCAACTTTATAAACCGTATCAATTAATAACGAAAACGTGATATCAGAATGATTGCTCTAATGTATTTTCTAACGTATTAAAATACTATCACCGAAAAATAGAAACTAGAAATTCATACATATTTTGACAACTTTCATTCCATGTAAATAAATATTTGTCAAACTATTCCAAAAATATATTGTTGTTGATTAAAATACTATGCATAAATTGGATTGTCATCTAAATATTGACAAAAAAAAGCGAATAGATGAAATAGTTTTTAAAAATACCACAAAACTAAAAACTTTCATGAAATTAATAGAAAAAAATAAAACTGATTTCTATATGGAACATTCTTAAAGTCTCTGTACGTTAATTTTAAATAAGCATAAAATTGTATTAGAACAAAGCTGCAAAAAAAATTTGTGGCTTCGACTAACCGACTAAATCTTTGAAAATGTAGTTAATATTTTTCATTTATATACTTTTGTTTTAGTGGCAGATAAAAACTGCTTTTATAAAAAAACGTCACCATAAAAGCAGAATAACCCATTTTTGCGAAAATATTACATGAAATATTATATCTATAGTATGGCTTTGCACACCTCTAGGTAAAAATAATTCTCGGCCACAATTTTGAGCAATGGGGCCAAGAGAACAGAAAAGAACTTGCAATAATCAAATTTAAATTAAGTTCACTTCAAAATATTGTAGGTAAGGAATGGATATTACTTAAAGTGCGGTTGTTTGTGGGAATTTTCTTCTTAATATAAAAAAAGTTTAGGAAAAATCATGAAATGTCAAAAGCCTGGAAGTAGATAGTTTGCCAACAAGTTTTTTTGCTTTATATCTCGTGTAGTATATTTTTCTTTCAATGAATTTTTAGGAGTAAAACCAACATTACAGGCTATTTTTAGACATCTTGGTTTAATGGAAAAATATTCGTCAAGACATAGAATAGCGATTTACCATTGATTAATGAAAGAGGAACATTATCAATTATTATGTTCTAAATGCGGAGCATAATTTTCATCGGCTGATTCCATTCCAATTTTTAACAAGATTGTGTTCAAAGGCACGGAACAATAAAACATAAATTAATATTTATGACCGCTACTTTTTGATGGTTACAATATTTATAACAGTATTGAATGAAATTAGCATCAGGATAAATACATCTCTTTTCGTTTCTTAAAGCAGCGATAAAAGTCTTTTAAGTTGGATGAATGAAACGTTTAATATCGAGTCAAAATAACTAAGAAAAAGACGATTTTTTGGTTTTATGAGTTAAAAAACCATTAATAAAATTTTAGAAAATTAGATTCCTAAATATATCTGAATACTAAAATCGGTACAAATTTTATGTGACTACACCACTTAATTATATTTTGTACCCATATTAATTTAGAATCTCAAGTTTCAATAACGTTTAATTAATACTTGTTATTCTCAATTAGGGTAGCTACAAAATTTAATTAAGTAGTACATTCACGTTGATTTTGTAGTTAATAAAATTTAGAACGTAAATATAAAAATCATTGTGAAAATAAATAATAGGCACGTGTATGTGTACGTGTATATATGTACATATGGTTGTTAAAATCACATAAATCCGTTCTTCTGAGTAAACGTATGTAAAATATCCGTCTTTTATACACAATTTTCATTAAAATATATGGAAATTTTTTAGTTGATTTTGATTAGAGCAAAAATGTTTACTAAAAAATTATGAAAATTACACAGATATTTGTTCTACTGAATTATGGGAATATACTGAAGTTCACATTGTGCCTAAAAAATGAGTCAAATATGCATCAAAAGTATTCATCTATACCTTATGCTATTACTACATATTTCTTTATTGAATATCCCATTAAAAAATGTCGCTGATAATATTTTGGATACGCATTTTGGGAAAAATGTCAGTTCTTTGTATACGGTATATAAAAACTGATGATGCTTACATCCTGTACCCTAAATAGAAAGCAAGATGGTTCGAGAAAAAAAGATTTAAAATGAAGGAAAAACGACAAATAGTATCTCTTATTTTTTTTTTCTTTACTAAGATGAAATAAAATGAATATTATTTCTTGGACCCTTCATTTAATCTGAGTGCTTATCATCTTATTAACATGCATGTTTCAAAACGCCAATATTTAAACAGTCCAACAAAAAAAGGAATACTATATTTTGTCTCTCTATTCACCAATGCAGATACAAGTATTAAATATATTTGGCGGTAATTTTGTAGAAATTCATTATTCACAATTAAATGAAACTACGTGTTATAATATTATTTCTGGGGCTATTAGCAAAGATGTTTGTTAGTAGCCCACCTGAAGATGATAATACAACGAAACCTAGGTCTTGGTAAAAAACTTAAAGAATTAGAAATAATACTACATCACGTAGTTTTATTTAATTGTACAGTTACAAGTAGTAAGCTTTGTAAGCCCTATATGGGATTGCATAACAGTTAAGCCAATTTTTTGGCCAAGTCTTTTTATTTTGAACAATATGATTAAAATAAATAAAAACTTGTTTACAGTAAGTTCTTTCATATGGAAAATGAATTTATGAAGGGATAGGCTCGAAGGTTGCCCAAAATATGAGCTAACTTAAAGGGTGACCTATTGAATATCCCAATTTGGGTTCCACGATGTCTCAAGTCACTAAGTCCCGAGACTTTTCGAAATTTAATTATTTCACGTCCCAGTACTTTCAAGTCGAGATTCGAAGTACGCTTATCAAAATCATGGTATAATAATTTTATTTATAAAATATCATAACAAGCTTTATTATCTCACGATACATGTATTCTGTCACCGATGGCGCCATCTGTTAATTTAAGGTGTTATTACTTGATTCTCGCACAGACCTAATTTCCTGAGTGAATACACTACAAATGCGTTCGCCACCATATCATTACTTTGTGAAGTTTGTTTAGAAGGTCGGTGGCGGTTGTAATTGTATCAGCTTGAACCTGTTTCCATAATTCTTGGTGTCAGGCAGCGCCGTCAATCAGTGTCAGACTTTCGTCTCGAATTCTGTGATTGCGAAACCCTTGTGGAGACGTAACCCATTTAATTTATGTTTAAATACACATTTAGGATTTACTTCAGTCATATATTTACGTTGAATGCAATTTGTCATTTTAAAATAAACTGATATGGCAGTGATGCTCAGTAAATACTCAAGATATAATGTTATATCTATACATCCAGGGGATATAGATACATATTATAAAGAAATTAGGTCACTGCCATACCCAGAGCTTCTTATTGTGGTGATATTGACAACAATGATGGTGAAACTGTAACGCCAGCTACATAATAAACTGTCCACTTCAAGAAATTGATGAAATTAAAAGAGTGCTTGATGAAACTTGACTTCTATTGAAATGATGCAGTGGGATGTTTCCTATACAAAAACAGCTAATTACAGAAGCGTATTGAAACGGAGCTTGAGAACAAAAGTAATTAACTACTTGACGACAAAACGGGATGAAATGCATTTATTGTGGTAGCAAAAAGTTTCCAAAAGCTTATAAATTGCGTTAAGAATGCATTGTTTTAAATAAGCATCATAGACAAATGGAATGAAGGTAAACTAATTCATTTGGGATCAATCGTTACGTGATTACAGCCAGTAAAGATAGTTGTAGACGGCTTAGGCAGACTAAACTCATAGTTATTCACAGACGAAGCAATAATTTAATTTTTAACGGAAACGATTTAATCGTTTAATTATCCGTGCACGGGTCTCTGAAACATTGAAAATCCGTCAAAACGGATTATAAGTATACATAATATAATTTAAGAGATCGGATAAAGCAATAACGGATTACACATTTGTTATAATATTTGCATACTAGCCACCAGAGTACTCACAGTCCCAAAATCTGTATTTTTTTTAACTCCGAATAAAAATAAAACTTCAATTATAGCGTGCGCTAAAAAACTTTTTTGCAATGTTCTTAAAAAAATATCCCTCCTATCCCCACATCAGATTTGAAAACAAAAGAAGCTAAATCAGTAGCTAGTATCAACCATTATTAGTAGTTCTACCATATACGTCGAAATCGATGAATCGTTTTAAAGTGAAATAAAGAAGGTAAATAAAAAAAACCAAAGAGTATATGAAGTTCCTGCAAAAAAATTAAGAACCACATTACAAAATGAGTTCCAGTTATTGGAAGAAACAAAAAAATACCTAATAAAAGTTTAGGACTTATACTATGTTATGATAATTGATGATTAGTATGATTATTTTATAAAGTCTGTTTTATAATTATAAGATTTGATCACCTAAAAAATTAATCTATGTTTATGTAAATTACGAAAACGAATTATTAAGACTTCAATTGACGTTATGATATTAGAATTTGTCTTTATTTTAAATACTTGTTAATTTTTAATGAAATGACATTTTTAATGACACATCTCTTTAAAAATGGACTCAATTTTTGTTTTACTTTCAAAAAGCCCAAAGTCCCAGGGCGCTATGGGATTTTAAGTATATCCTGACTCTCCAAACCGTGACCACCGTTGTGTACTTTGTTATCGACTAATTCACCAGTTTTACCAAGTTTTAGAGACAGGCGTAATTATAACTTGGGTAATTATATAAATAATTCACTTTTAATACAGCTTTCTGGTAGACGATATTTTTCCTAAAAAATTACGCTAATTTTTAATTTTTAAAGATTTATTTTGATTCAAAATTTGCTTTTGAAAAATGCGTCTCCATCCATTGGTTTTCAAATTTTCTGTTTAAAGAAGATTTTTTACCCGCCAAAGTTAAAAAGCATATGAAAAGCTTTTATGGGAGAGTTCACGCCTTCTTATAGTACTTTAAAAAAGTGGGTAAAAGAGTTTGATTAGGCTGGGCCGGTTGGTGAAAGTACTCACTCCAGAAATTTATGTTCTGATCGAAAAAAAAATGAATAACCAGAGTTTGAAGTTAAAGAAAATATGAGTAAAGCTTCAATTATCTAAAAGTACCGTCCATCGTGCTATTCAAGACCACCTTCACATGAAGAAGGTGAGTGTAAGGTGGGTGTCGAAGCGTTCGTCAGCACTGCGAAGAGAGGAGGGGGTACGATGTGCGTCGGAATTTTCGGAACTGTTTGGTAAAAAACCTCAATTGATAATGAAATGTCTATGTTACTAAATTATGATCCTGAAAGTAATGCAAATGTAAATGTATGGAGTGGCGTTTTACACAAGAAAATCCGCCCAGGATAGCAAAAGTGCAACGATTGAGACAAAAAAATAACGTGCAAAATCTTTTAGGATTCTGGAAGTATCTTGACGATTGATTTTAAAGAACGTAATACAGTCATAAACGGATAGTATAGTGCATTTATCATCCATAAACTATGTGACAAAATAAAAGAAAAACGCCAAAAAAAATTGTCCGAAGAAACTTATCGCTCCACGGTAAGACTTCTATCCAAACCTTTGAAATTGTAAGATAGTTTGTGAATGCGGATTCACTAAGATTGACCGTCCACCGTATAGCTCGGACATGGTTTTGAGTGATTATATTTTATTCCCAAATATGAAGCGGAGCTTTCGAGGAAAAATTTTCAGTGACGAAGAGTTGTAGGATCTTCTTATTTTTTGTTCGTCGCTTTTCTAATTCAAAGCATTTTAAATTTTTAACATCCTTTTAATTTTTTTACATTAGGTATATAACTGACCTTGGCTAAAAATGTCATTACGCATTAAGAAAAAGTTTCATCTTATAATTAATTCATTTATTTAACTCACTACATGGTCGATGAGTTACTCTGATGGGATTGGATTAAATTTTTTCTTCCGTTGGGACTATATTGAAAAAAATAAGAATCACAATTTTGTTTGTGAAATAATGTAACTAAATTAAATAATATATTTCAATGCACATCCATGTATACGGCAAGTTTGCCGGATCCGACTTAAGTTACTTTGCAGCAATATTGATTGTTGGTCTTTGATTCGGACCCAGCCTTTTCTTTAGAGTTTAGTACTAAACCCACACAATTTTTGTAATTCTGGTTGTACATTGCCCTCATACAAATTTTAAACTAGGTTTCTTCTCTAGTATTTGAAATATATACTTAGAGCCCAGAATGAGTCGTTTTATATATGCTGTTCATTAACACGTATAAAATCTGTAAAGTCAAAAGTCGTGGGTTCATTTTGAATGTACTAAGTTTGCCTTGTCTGGATGTTATAATTTGTGGAATAATACTTGCGGGAACTTTCGTCTTTTGTATTAAAAACAAACTACGGCAAGGGCACAATATCTATTTTGAGTTGAGTTAATGAAGTTTTAAATTAGTTCGGAAGAAACTTTTGCTCATTTGGGAGCAATGGTTTCTTCACACCCGTCATCTATTTTAAAGACGTTTTTACGTTATAAATATAATGATATAAGAATTCGTTTAAGTTTTTGATGAAAACATACATGATGAGAGTAACAATGTGTAGATTTTTGACAATTTACTCGAGCGAGGGACAACTTGTTGTTTTTGAATGATGAATATTCAAACTTGTTTGAAACTGAGTTAGTTTTCTTATAAACGAAACCAATTTTAATCCAAATGTTATCTTCATGTTATATACTCTTGCGACTTTTCCATAGTAATGTAAAAAGTAATCATATGATATCAACTTATAAGTACTACCCTTAATCAATACAAAAACCCAATTTGGTAGGGCAAGGTATAGAGGATAGTACTTAATTTTATATCAATTGTTTTCTACGTCCTACGGAGAAACTGTATGTAAACACATTTACGACGTAATACGTTTCTTTCCAGTTAAGTTTAACTTAAGGTAGTCCACTACGCTCTATTACCCAATATTCTAATTCTTTTATTTTCGTTAATTATTCCATGAAATTGAATGTAGTTATTTTGCCACGAAAAATGTTAATCGTAATTTTCTCTCAGCTATAATTTGCGTCTTCACACACGTAAAAAAGGAAGGGAAGGATAATGTGATTTAAAAGTATTGTAGTTAGTTATAATATTTTCCTAAATTGTATTTTCATCATTTATATTTTCAGTATAAATTTTTATTTATTTCATTATAATAGTTTCGATATAACTGTTTCAATTAATTTGCCCTTAATAAAATTTTTATTGCCCCGTGGGGATTAAGTTTATTAAATGATAAATATCGCATTAAAAAAGTTTTAGGTCAGTAATATCATCAAGAAGATGACACAGATCAAATGGTATGGCCATCTATTAAGTATAATTACCACATCATCATTATAAATAAAATGGACAATTATATGTAGAAACCGGAATAAACTCCAAAAATTCCTTGAATTACGAGGCTATTGTTATAATACTTAACTTAAAACTTTTTTGAACCTTATATCTTCATTGCATTTTAAATTAAGTCGCATTAAAATTACAACTACCTAAATCAATAACCTCTCAAAGGGCGAAAAGAAAGGTGTTCACAATATCTCAAGCTCTATGCCCGTAAAGTTTCGGACTTTGGAAACTTGAACAAAAAGGATTAAGTTGGTATCATTTCCCATTTAATCTAATTTCTATTTAATATTAAATAAATTGAGACTAGTTTACGTGATACTTTGAAACGCTGCTCAAGTTATAATGAGTCGTAGAGATGTAAAGTAATTTGTTTGATATCAGATTATAAAATGAATTTTTATCTTGAAGTTTTTGATTACATTTTCATTCAGGTTCATTATTGCTTCAACACATTTTGTAAGCAGTGATTTCTTAGAAATTACACATTTTAAACTGTTTTCCAAATAAAAAAAGAGAGTCGACAAACAACGGTACATTTAAATGCGCATTCATCATTTTCCAATGATATCTCGCAGCGGATTTAATTTAAATCCGACACGTGGCGCGATATTTCTGACACTACCTTACTCCCTTCCTCGAGTTGTTAGATTTATTTTTACGTCTTATCATATTCATTATTTTTAATGGGAAGTTTCCCTATTGCAAAATAGTGACCATTGTGAAGCAATTGAAAAAAAAGCGAAGGACAAAATTGGATAATTAAAAAAACGGAAAATGCTTTTTACTGAGTTCCCTTATTGAACTAAAAATTTATAATAGTTAAATATTTCATTTCATTAAAACTAAGATCCATAACACACCAAACTACAAATATAATAATAACACAAATATAGATTATCATACGTTACCGGCAATTATAATGCAAAATCCTATAAAGTATTTGCTCCTAATAATATTCTTGTCTTTTCATTAAATTTTGTGGTATATTTCTTAAATTTTTTCGAAATTTAGATACTATAAAAATTGTTATATTTTAAAACATTGACATTTTAGAGAAACGTTAATTTTCTTCTTTTACATTTAAACGAGAGTTTTAGTTAATCAAAATCAATAAATATTACCCGCAACATACCGATAGAATAGTTCAAACTTTGTCTTGTATTAGATAAACTGCGTTTCGTTTGAATTCATTGGGATGCTCGAAACTCCTTGAGAGACACCTCTCGAGGAGCTGATTGAGGTGTGATTTAAGTTAAGCCTTTATCTTTAAATTATCTCCTTAGGCTTTAAATTATCTCGCACAGTAAGGAACGCAGAAATCAATGTAACTATAAGAAAAATAATTGAAAACGAAATTAAGATGATTGTTTTTTTATTTTAAAGAATTTGCCAAATATAAAGAAATAATATAAAAAAAGTAAAGTTCAATAAAGAAAATATAATCTTTTGTTTAGTAGTAGCGTATGCAACGTCATTAAATTAGATATATCAAAATGAGTGAGTTTTAAGCCAAGACTAGATAATTTTATAGTTAGGATTCATATATTTAAATAGTTTCCAGTTATACTTTCATTTCGCTACATTGCATCGTTTTTACACTTTCCAAAATATTTGGAAATATTTCTATGTGATTCACTAGTTGTAAGAAGACTTGTTTAAGGAATGATTTTGGATGTGTTCAAGATGAAAATGTGCCTATTATTACACTGAGAAATACTTTGATAAAAAATAAATTTAATGCTCGAAAACAATTGAAAATGATGCTTGAAAAGTTGAAACCACAGCAAATTGATAAAAAACTAATAACATAAATTTTCACATGATATTTTTGTTACCGTGTCAGGTAAATTGCAAGTATTTGTATTAGTGTGGGAGTTGGAATTTAAATGGAAACAAAAAATGTACAATTAAAAAAAACATTTATGTGTATTAAATAGGAATTTATCAAAGTTTCCATTCGTGTAGCTACTTTAAGCGAGTTGTTGATGGATTGAAAAAAAATCACTTTTCCGCAGCACGTCAGTACAGAACTATTTGCTTTAAGTAAGCTGATTTTACTGCTAGTCTGAGTAAACTGCTAATTTTCCGATTCTACAGCACGTTTTATGGTAAAATTTTTTCTCCCTCGTCAAGAAATTAATAAAGGTCCTTGTAATAAAAATATGTGTTTACATATATGTGTAAATGGTCATTTGTTGCAATCACTAATTTGATACCTAAGAATAAGATTTATTTAATATGCACAGTAAACCTTTAACATAATAAAAAACCTCAAAATTAAAAAAAAAAAAAAGTATTATTCTATAAATTTTGAAATGAAGTAAAAAAAGTCCACTAAAACATTTCACAAAATAAAAATTTAGACCTATTAAACTTGTATGCATTTTAGTTGTTAATAACAGTGATATATTTTACAATTTTTTGCACGCATAGCCTAAATACATTCGTCCTTAGCCTTGACTTTAATTCGGTTTTATAATAAAATATGGCAAACTTTTCCTCATCAAAATATTCCATTGTCGGATGGCAACTGAGAAAAACACAAATGTTACATCATCTTTTTCCATGTATTTTTAATATACCTTGTTTTTACACTGAATGTTTTTTATCAATTTTGCTCGCGGTTGCAAATTTAAAAAAAAAAATAGAGTAGATAATGCAATTTTTATTCTTATATAAAGCTCTCATTTCATTCTAGGCTGTCACTTTGAAAATCACTTGCATCTTGAAGATTATTATCCAGCCAAAAGCCTCTTTTAGGTTGTGTCTCTCAGAAGTGTCTTAAAAATTGACTACATAAATATCCTGATTACATAAACATCAAATAGTGGCAGCCAATGTGTGCAGGCAGTGTGGTACAAAAAAAAACCTAGTAATCCATGGCCTTTTAAAATACGTCAATTTCGATGCGAAAGGTATTTTTTCTAACAGCAGTAGCATGAATTCTTGCATTCCTCAATTTCGATGCGGAAGGTATTTTTTCTAACAGCAGTAGCATGAATTCTTGCATTCGTCAATTTCGATGCGGAAGGTATTTTTTCTAACAGCAGTAGCATGAATTCTTGCATTCGTCAATTTCGATGCGGAAGGTATTTTTTCTAACAGCAGTAGCATGAATTCTTGCATTCGTCAATTTCGATGCGGAAGGTATTTTTTCTAACAGCAGTAGCATGAATTCTTGCATTTGTCAATTTCGATGCGGAAGGTATTTTTTCTAACAGCAGTAGCATGAATTCTTGCATTCGTCAATTTCGATGCGGAAGGTATTTTTTCTAACAGCAGTAGCATGAATTCTTGCAATAGTCAATTTCGATGCTGAAGGTATTTTTTCTAACAGCAGTAGCATGAATTCTTGCATTCGTCAATTTCGATGCGGAAGGTATTTTTTCTAACAGCAGTAGCATGAATTCTTGCATTCGTCAATTTCGATGCGGAAGGTATTTTTTCTAACAGCAGTAGCATGAATTCTTGCATTCGTCAATTTCGATGCGGAAGGTATTTTTTCTAACAGCAGTAGCATGAATTCTTGCATTCGTCAAATTCGATGCAAAAGGTATTTTTTCTATATAAATGAAAAATTTAACAGCTATTATCCACCCTGAGCTACTTCTAGGTCAGGGTAGATATAGTACTCACGATGTAATTATGAGTAAATAATATTTCATGTTCCAAGCTTGCAAAATTGGTACAATTCCATTAGCAGCTACTTTATTGGTAAGCAAAATACGGGAAGAGAGCATACACGCACACACTTACACACGTACACACACACACACCTATATATATATATATATATATATATATATATATATATATATATATATATATTTATATCATTAACTCGTAGTAGTATTTTGTTTCATTTAAATTCTTAAAACAAATTATGAGGTTATAATTTTTCTTTACTTCTGACTATGCATCTTTTAAACTCAACCCGCTTAGCGGCATAGTGGTTTAGCATAGTTTGCACTATAAAATCAGACATCACGACTATACAGTCAGTCGTACAGATATTTCTGAAATAAAACTTTATGAAAATATTGTTCCATTTCCCTAATTAAATATTATAACTTCACATTCTGTGTAATTTTATTTTTGCAGATATTGGTCTTCACCGATATTTAAACATTTTTTATTATCGCGTTTATATATAGGGAAAACATTTGTTTTAGTGCTTGGCACCATAAAAACTCCGATTGATATATACATGCACTATCATATATCCTTAATGCCCAAAGGAATGTGTGGTATCTGATATATTCTTAGAATATGTAAGTAATAAAGAATATAAGGTAATTTTTAAACTTTTCTTGAGGTAAATTTTATACCGTTGTAGGCACAATGAAGTATTGTGCGAAATTAATGTTAAAAACAAAAAAAATCAATGAAATTGTCTTTCACAAGTCTGTTATTTTATATCAAAATTTAACCTGTTAATACATAATATGTAATATGTATTATAAAATAATTAAAGCGTAGTGTAATCATGGTTCAGTTTTGATCGGCAAACTCGAATGTCTAGAATTTAAAAGAAAGTAAGTAAGTATTTTAGTTCAAAGTGTACTTTTCTGTTATATGTATGAAAATATTTCAAATTTAGTTTGTATTTGTCTGTATTATTATCTTATATTTATTTATTATTATTTTATATTTATTTATTATTAGCTTATATTTCAAAGGAATATTTCTTCAAAACAATTTTATTTAAAAAATCTGAAATTGTTGATGAATTAAAAGCATTACGTAAAAAGTACATTTGAACAAGCAGCTTCACTTTTCCATTAAGTGTTTCTTTGTCATGCTCATGCTCATTTCAACTTTGTAAAGATCAGTATAAAGCCATGTGCAGAAATGTAAAATTAATTGTAAAACTAATGTTCCGAAAAAAAAATATTTACGGAAATTTTTTTTTATTTCATAATTTACGATTTGTAACAAAAATTATTTTATCAAAGAGAAATGGCAAACCCTTATACTCTCATCACGTCCTTCCGCTTTTCAATCCATATATGTGAAATGTTTAAAGTGAAAGATGTACTTTATGTAAATATGTTAATTATTGCGATACTAAAATATTTTTTAATTCATCTTTTGGGTTGAGAATCACTGGATAGATCATAATGATATTTTATAATGAAGTTAGGATTTCATTAACTATTTCTAAGTTTTAAGCTCCTTTTTAAACTATTAAGCTTCCCCGTAACTTGCAACATTCTAATAAAAAATCTAAATATTTATTATCTAAATGTTTTTTTAATGCTATCTAAATGCATTTGAGAAGAACTTGTCAATTAATTTATTTCAGTTAATTTGATGAAACAATTTAGTCAAGTATATAGCTATAAAACTTGACGTTGTATGTGTTTTGACAGAGCTTGACTGATTTTTTTCAATTTAGATGGTTCTTTCGGTTACCATAATCATAAAAAAAAATACGTGAATACTATATAATCTAGACGAACACTATTGTCATAATACGTTTGTCATAATACTATTGTTACAAATTGATAAAATATTTAAATATGGCGAGTATTTAAATATTGGATTGAAATCTCTACAGAAATTTATGTCAAGCAAATAGCCAAATGATTTCTCCTTTATCTTTTCTATGAATAGGAGATGATTGAATATAGGCATTAGCGACAGAACTTGACAATGCCAGTGAGGTTGATACAATTCAGGTTGAATTAATTGAACAATGGGAAGCTAATTTTATAAAGGAGGGATAATTAATCAGCGTAATTTTACATTGTGAAACATCTGATTTGCAACTGACAATGGGCCATTCTAAGTAATCAACGAGTTAATCGGAAATATAAATCAGTAGAAGCAAAACGTTGTATTATAATTGTTATCGATAATATTTTAGAATATAAAACAAACGTAAATTTTTGCAAACAATCCTTATGTGTTTTAAAAAGGAATGTGGAATGTAAAAATATACATACGTTGCTTTATTAAAAATGATTAAATATTTAACTCGCCGATATGCACGAATGAACTATTTGACTTAATTTTTTCTTTGTTCTTTCGGTGATTTTAAAATTCTCTAATATCTTATTACATTAAATGGAACAACATTTAATTACAGCTAGTTAAACCATGTTTGTACGTATATACACCCATGCTCACAAGCAACGATTTCATTCATACTTATCCAGTAGCATTTACTTTGGAAACACCTTCTTTTCATAGATCCTCTTAATTATTTTTTTTCATTGACTGACTTTCATTTATTTATTTGACAAATAGATATTAGCGCTATTATTGGTATCAGCAATGCAGGACTACAATACTTGGACGTACGTACATAGGTAAAAAATATGGTCCACTTTTTTCCAGAAATTTGAAAAAAAGTGGACCATTTTTTTAACAGCAGCTTTCTTAAACTCCATTATAAAATAACTCAAAATCGCCGAGCAAAAAATTTTGTATCCAACGGTAAATATTTTTCTTTAAATAACTATAAACTGTAGGTTACATCTATAAACTATAGCTTGCAAGTTGTGCGGGTTCCAATCCAGTCAGCATATCTTTAGTTTTTGTAAGACATACTTTTCAGTGACGTAACTCTAGAGCGGAATATATTATGGAGCTCGTAAACGTAGTTTTGTTTATTTTACTGAGTAGAACCAAATTAAAAATCAATGGTTAAAGGTGCCCTTCCATCCCAATATTCAACTGTACCTATAGTTACTAACTGCATTACGAATGTAGACGTGTGGTGAAGTAAACAATGCTTTTAACGTTACTTCTATTACGTATTTCATTCTAATTCACATCTCGAAGTGTTTACTTTGTCATTGATTTAAAAAAAATAAACATTTTACAATTTAAACTATTATAAATGTTAGTTCTACTAAAATCATACCATATACATCATATTTCATTTACAGATTCAAGATGCCGTCCTGATTTGCACTCCGTGAGTCAGCCCGTAGTCTAAATAACGTGCAAGAAGACCTCCACCTGACAATCCCAGATTTGATTACCAGCGATTACTTATTTTTCAGTGGTTTAAAAAAGAATTTAAGGAGCCGAAAATTAAAGAATAAATATTAGTTAAAGCAACCGTAGAATAAAAGCCCTTTTTAGGGGGTGTGAAGAATATATTGAACTTATAGGGGATTATATTGAAAAATAAATTTGTTTAAGACTATTTCTTGAGTTTTAATACCTTGGGTCCAGAAATTTTCAGCCGCCTCTCGTATTTGATTTAAAACATGATATTATCTGGTCGAAATAAATTAATTACTTGCATTTTTGTATTTTGTTTATATGTGGATTTCATCAGATTTGCAATTAAATTCTTCAATATAAGGTAAAAATTTTATAGCTTTTTGAATATCTGTTATTAATTATTTTTTTGTATATTTTATTGGCTGCTATTAAATATATAATCTACTTACCCTATCATAAAATTAATTTAATTTGTTGAAAAACTATATTTTAGTAATTATAACCACTTATGGACACATAAACGTTTTATTTAATTTAGATTTGAATGGGAATAAGTTAAAATAAATGACAAGCAGAAAAAATTGGGAATTTGAATAACTAATAGCCAGGCATATAATAAATTGCATACGTAAACGTAATCACCTTCGTTTATATCAATTTTGGTTTTACCCAAATAATACAAAAAATTCAATAATATTTGCGACAGTACAATTTAACATACAATGAATTAATCTATGATGCAATAACAATATTAAAATAGTTTTTATGGCAGTTAAAGAAATAAATTACATTAAAAACAATTACGCTACCCACATTAATTTATTGACTTATGATAAATAGAAAATTAAAGATCAGATTGATACAAGAAACAGTCATAAGAAACTCTTTGTCGGTTTAGGTAGGAAGCTAGGAAATAAGCTATTAAAGAATATGCAAAACTGGGAAGGAGACCTTATTGAATGATAAATTTAGCTTAATTTTTAAAATTACCTTTAGGTTACCTAACTGACGAACGTTTTCTTTAGTGAATGTGTGATGAGATTGCCGAATGTTTGCTCATATTTACAATTCAGGTATATTAATAGGTGTTTTCCCTGCCTGGCTTAGAAAGGCCAGCGTTTTACAAATATTTAAAGGAGAATGACGGACCAAAAAAAACATACACCGAAAGCACATGTAAGATAAAATATTAAGGTATCTATATTGACAGTTTTTGGCGATGGAATGTTCATACTGGCTAACTTGCAAAAATTAAGGTGATTCATTTTCGCATTTTCAAAAACATAAGAAACCTACTTGACTCACATACTGTAACGACTTATACTACTAATGCTTATCAATTATGACTTATGGTACACTCATTTGGATGTTACTTCTAAAACAATGATTGATCCTCTCTTCAAAGCCCAGAAGGCTTTGTTCAGAATATTCTTTAAAATAACAATACAACCATCTCGCTGGGTGATTGTTGACGGACTTTCTTCCACTTGACAGTCAAAAATTATTTAAATAAGGCAAAAATAAAGGCGATCGAAAACCGGTTCTTCACGTTTATAAGACTCGAACCCGTCTTATAGGTGTGGTCAACCGTGGTAACGTGCTGCTGAAGAATACTAGAACTACCAGCGTTACTATGCTCTATACAAATAATTGTACCAGCGAAACTTCAAGAGTTGCACTTGACCTACGAATCTCATCTCTATACAACTAGGATAAGGTCGAGTCAAACTCCAAAATATAGTGTTATCATTAAATTATTTTCATAATTTTTTTTATTTCATGCTTTTGTATACAATTATGTAATATGTGACACACGGTCTTCTTTTGGATAAATATACGTACTTTGTTTTGCAATTGATTTGAGTCATTTAAATGGAGTTTCTTTGAAAATGTTTTTAGTCCGTAACCAATAAATAAATCATAAATTTGACGATAGTTACTCGTAAATCATTAGAACCTACTTAGCTGTGATAGATTTTCTTTTAATTTCTTTATATGTAATACTACTTTATATATTTTCCATGTAGTCAAAAATAGTGACCATCCTAATAGTAAGTGGGGTCATATAACTCTAAAACAATAGAATTTAATATTTCCTAAACGGATCTTTGTAAATTCAAATCCAAAAATGTTTTCATTAAAATCTCTGAAATTCCTTAGACCTATTCAACTATACCCCTCACTTTTTATGCATAGAACGTATACCAAATTGTTTAAAGAGTTTTGTTTAAAACCTTTTTAGGCGTTATAAATATGTATAACCATGCAAAATTTCGGCTTTATGGTAATACTAGTCTATTAGTAACATATATAATGATACGGTAAAATTACCGGAGTTCCTAATTTGGCTACGGACTCCTAAAAATGAGTCTTAAAAATTATTTATTCATTCGGTTTGTCTGATAGTAAGATGAAAGTCTACCTGTCAGGATATACTCATCAAAAGAATAATTGTTGGCGATGTTTTTCACGAAATATTACCGCAAGCCCTTAAAATACACAAGGCTAGACTTTGTGCATATTATTAAGTTATAAACAAAAATTATTGAGTATAGTGCTGCTTGTTTTTCAACAGCGCTATAAAATTAAATGACATATTCCCAAGTCTTATTAACAATGATCAAAGAAACAACTTAAGTAATAGACTTTAGTCAAGATGTTTATGTGAATAAAGTATTAAGTACCTTTTATACGTTGTTAAATTCCACAGGTGAATTTCTTTTTAAAGTCATATATAAATACAACAACCTTTAAAGAAAAAATATTAACTAAGTACCATATCAGAGAAACGAAACTCGTACTTTGTCAAAACAATTTCTTAAATGTTTCTTTTTGTTCTATCTCGAATTTAAAGAAGCTACTTTGTTTTCATTGAGTGAAATAACAACATCATATTATTTCGTTTTCTTTTCATTAAGTAACAGATTTTTCTGCAATGTTTGTCATTAAACCAGATACTTTATTTTTTGTACGAGAAAATTTCATTGCTAGAATTCAATCAATGTAGACTGAAGATATTCGTAATAAAATTTAGAAACCTTTTGAAAAAGGAAGTGACATTTACATAAAGTAATACGATATAAACAAAAAAATACATTAGCATATTTTCATGGACCCTACAGATTACACACGATCATCTTAAAAAGCAGAAGCCACGACAAACAAATTTATTATTGTATTGTAGAAGCACATTATTACGTTTTTATAGAATATTATGTGTTGATTTTTTTTCGTTTCCTTATTCGTAATGAGCAGATAAAACATCAATGTTCGAAGTTCACAACCAAGTTTTTAGTGTGAAAATAATTGCACTAATTTGACGAAATGAAATAATCAGTGGATTATTAATGTAATCTAAATAAATGATTTATTCTCAACGGACGTAATTAATTAGTATATATGTAATGTGAAAATGACTATATCTGAAGGACATGGCAAAAAGATCGTGGTATGTGTTTCTCAAAAATGTTTCCGAAGTGGATGATAACAAAAAATATTTATCAACCGTCATTTAGGATGTTAATTTGGTTATTGGTTATCATAAAATTCTGTACTATAATGCCTTGAGTATTTATTTTTATTGCCTTTTTCTGTATTTGTATTTATTTATTATTAATCCTCATAAAATCTTAATATTGACATGAAAAAAATTACCATTTTCTATGAGGAATGTAATTTTAACTTACGGGAAGAAAATTCTTATTTGAAATAGAAAATTTATATTAACAATAAAAACATAGGTAAATGTGAATCTAAAAATATTGAGAATAAAAAATATCTTATTATTGAAAATAATTTATTAAAAACATATTAAAAATTATTTCCGTCTTTTATTCTCAAAAGAAAAAAAACCTTGCTATACTCAATAACTGACACCTCGAATATTAAATCATTCTTTTATAGTTTATTACAAAAGTAAAACATTTTTACAAAAAAAACAAAGTTACTTCAAGTTACTGAATGAGATGCTAATTAGGAGTATTAAGTAATGAAAATACGAGCACCCAGTTAGAACTATTAACGTAAAATATAATTTCTAAACATAAAGAAATTTCCAAAATATTGCTACTACTAGAGATTTTTGTAATTGTTACTAAATCGGCGATTCTATTTCTTACATACACACACACAGATGAACTCTATATTTCCGTGGTATATATCTTCGTATTTACGTGTGTATATGTCATTATCTACTAATGCATTATATTGTCTGCCTTCAGCTCTTCTGTATAATTAACTATACTACTACTTCTGTTAAACGAAGTACTACTTCTGTATACTTGTATTTACTATCCCATATAATTACTTTGGTGTTTTCTTGCTTACATCAAGATATGTTTGATGAGTCCAAAATTAATGATTTTACCCCTCGTCACCTAATAGTTTTATCACCACCTTCCGGCTTCGTCATTGTACCATAATTTTGCTAAGAATATTTTTGTTTCCCGTAGTCTTGCAGAAACTAAATAGAATTCATTCTTAGATTGTCATAGGATCTATATCGTATAAATTTTTTGCGGCGTAACTTAAATTTTCATGATTAAATTCTGATCAGATTTTACTTCGACCATACCGGAGGTATAACCCTCCAAACAAAAAAAATTATTTAAATCGGATATTGGAATTAACTCTTATTCCTTAAACAACAAAAAATTTATAGTAATTGAGATATTTTTTCTCATTTTAACTCGTTTGGTTATAGAAGTGTTGGATATTTTGACTACTTCACATATCTCATAAGAAAGTTTTAAAAAAGCTAAACTACTTACAATTTTATGCGCAATGTTTTAAAAATACAATTTAAAAAAAATTACAATATTTTTTATGGAATATCGGCTGCTTCCACATCTTGTGTCTAAACCCCTGTATAAAAGGTTGACTGAAAAGGAAATTAAGTTGAGAATAAAAAAAAATATGGCTTTGAAACACTAATAAAAAAGGAGTTTTTTTTCACAAATTGCAGAGAGATAAAATTCTCATTGTCACCTCTCATTGTCATCAGAGTTCTTATTCAATACTGCTATCAGAATTCAATATTGTCGGTATTTTGCAAGTGGGTATACTGGATTCGGTTGCAACATGATGAGGTGGTAAAAAGCATATATCTCTCGAATCATTACAGTTAGCCTAAGGAGTTTAAGGAGATGGAGATGCAGATAGCGCTTTCGCATGTGTTCACTAGTGTTAAGCCAGCGTTTGAAAGCTGTTTCACTTTCCGGAAGAAACTTTATAAGGTTTTGTCAAGCCAGGCAATTAATGGGATCAAGACACTAATTTCTAACTTTTCTATTTTCCCAATTCCCAATTCAATTTTATTTCAACATTCAAATTGTTCCTATTTTCTTGTTGTAAAATTAACTCCAATTGGAGTGACAACTGACTCGGCATTGCAATAAATTACAATAAATATATGTCTGTTCACAGTCAGTTCCTCTCGGGTAATTATTTTAACTAGACTTGATTAATATTATGAACACTGCGTTTTAGTTTACATGTTTAGTTCAAGGTATGCTTGAATATCATGATCAGAGATCAAATTAAAATGTTTACAGTGACATCCAATTCACCCTACGAACTTTTGGATCAAGAAATATTAAAGGTAATAATTAGATCTTTATTATATCAGTACGAAGAACTAGAATAATATTAAATGTAATTTTGTAGCTACTTTCTTCCACGATAGTTACTTTATGTTTAATTTTTGTTGGTGTTTCAATACCAAATATCCTTTTTAATATTATATTGTTTTAAGTTTAGAATCTTAAAGCGTAAACTGTAAATTTATCAACAAGACTTCCTTTAAATATGTTATCTGTAAGATCAAATTTTGCTTCTAATTCTTTCGTCAACTTCCTCAATTTCCTCAATTCAAATGTTTGATCTAATTATTGAGTTGAGGTAGTATATCTATATATCCATAAATCGATGGTGGTACGAATAAAGTCTTTCGCTCATACGTTGGCAAAATGGATTGCTAGAGGAAACTACCCAAATGCCGGCAGGAGCATAAAGATAAACTTCGCTTTCGGTCGTCTTCCATATAACATATCTTTCTATGGTTCATGTTTTAATTATTATATTAATCGTTTTATCAGTTTCTTTAAAATGTTAAACCGTAGTCAACATTTATAATGTAATACATAAATAAATAAAGTATAAAAAAATTATCCGAACTATTGAATTTAATTTAATCTGTTTTAAGCTGGCATAAAGAGATTATATATTCACTCGTTTCAGTCGTCTGGGTGTAATACAGTTAGTGCAAACTTGGGGCACATCTTATTGGTAAATTGAAAACGAGATTAGTTTTAGGCAATAGTTGAAAATAAGAACTTTCTCGGCATGCTTTGAAATATAATCAATATAGCTGTTATTAAAGTGATTTTAAATTTTGTTAATTATTATTTGTTTAGAAAATTTAAAAAAACAATAAACACAAAGGGATTCATGTCTTTTTTATATTTAAAAAACAGCTGATTGCTCAATCTTTCGAAAGCATAAAACTATAGTAAGGTAGTCGTGAATCAAAATTACCCTTTCTATAAAATATAGTAACTTAAGAAAACCCTGCCAAAAATATTTGGGTTATCGGGATATCCTTTTTTATTTTATGAACCTGTATCTCAGAAAGGAAAAAAACCGAAAGCTTATAATATCCATTACATTTCTGTACGTCATGATCATTTTCCTTAGATACAATACGACGTAGAAACTTGAAATTAGATTTAGATGTAAGTATATATCTCAATGATTATTAGACAAGTTAGATTTTCAACAATTCTTTTTTTTAATTTCATGTCTTAAATATGAAATTGATTGAAAGACAAGTTTTAAGAAATTGAAAACATTGTGGATGATAATTTTAGAGATATTACTAAAAATACTCAAGAAACAATGCTCGTCAGCAGTTCCCCCCTCCCTAATCGATGAAACGAAAATGATTAAAAAATACCCTTACTAGGAGTATTTTTGAGGTTTATCAAAGTACTAACGTGATGGTTCTAAACATCAAAATTTTGACAAATTCATAATATTTTATGGCTTTAAAATACAATTCAGTTTGTATATTTACATGGCTAAAATAATGTTAGTATTGTTAAGAAGTTTCATAGAAATACTGATATGCACATATGTACCTAAATATGAATTAAACACTCGTAGTGCGAATTTAATCGACTTAACTTTTATTTACTTTGAAATCATTCTTAGAAAATTTAGTAATAAACAATTACAGGAAAATTTATTCAAGCATCGACTGAAATTCAACAGTTTGATATTTTAACGATTAATTAATGATTCAGAATACTTGAAGAGTAGAATTACAAAATATATCAACCGGGTAACAAAATATAAATATTTTATTTGTTAATAAAATACGATACGGCAATACAATGGGACAAGAACAGGATTGGGTTTTTAAAAAATCTTTTTGTCAATGAATTATATTCATCAGAATACAAAATATCCCCAATAAGCAAGATAGTTTGAAAAGTCTAGTTATGTATCAATGGGGTTCATGCAACTTGATTTCCATATTAAATTTTTTATAAAGAAAATATGAGATAATAATACATTTCAACATTTATAAATTTTTGTTGCATTTGTCTCTATCCCTTGAAATTGTTGGTACTAGTTATTCGAAATTTTTCTATTTATATACAAAAGGATATAACGTGTCAAATAGAAATTGTCACCCTTATTCTATATGCGTGGGAAGGAACCTACATTTATTATGTTTTATAATACTCCAAACATTATGTGAGATCTCCGTCTAAACCATCCAGGCATACATATATGGACGACGTCATATTTCTCTCTTTCAATACCGAATCTAATAAATGAATTTTACGAATAAATGTGTCCAAACACTACAGTGGACTGCGCCATTATATTAAACAGAACGTTTGTAGCCCGTCACTGGCATAAACTGATACATAAGTGTAGGTCATCCACGAAGGACCCCCAACGTGATGACGTCCACTGTTTATTATAATTAAATTATGGTCTAGCAAATTATGATCTAGCGGACGCAAACCTTAAAAATATTTAAAATAGTTTTTCAGTATATTCTTGGAAACAGTCTTTATTTAATAAAAAATAAACATTTTAATATTGAAATTTATTTTCAATATTTTTAAAATTTATTTACTTATATAACTGTTGTTGCATTTAATCGTTCCTAATCATGTGAAAGAAAGAAATTTAAATTTAAGTATTTCAGACTTATATTTCATTAGTTATTTCATTCTATCCCGCTTTAGAAGTTACCTTGAAGTAAAATACAAAATTGGCGATTTATTATCCCAAATATATCAAATAGCATTATAAATTCAAATTCTTAATTAGTTCTAATAAAATAATTATGTCACTCAATTTTATACCCTTCTTTTGCCTATAAGAAATGGGGTAATAAGTCTGGCCAAAGAACAGTTTACTGCAAACAATATTTCTTTCATATTTACATCATCTTTCATATTATTTTAAACATGACCAGTTTTAAAGAGATTCCAACTTCCACATATTTGCTTCGTGTACAATACAGCGAGTTACATAACAAAAGCTGAAGTTGAATTGACGTCAAACCACCAAAAGCGGTTAAGAAGGAATTGTAGAAAAAAAAATTTTACATTATAAATATTGCCAAATCGTTGTTTCGGGTTTGTCATTCATTATCCCTTTCCACAGAGGTCAGAAGGAACGAGAGAAAAAGACTATATATCTGTCACTTTGGTGACCTTTCTTTTGCTTATTCCAATGTTAGTGAGATCCGGCTTACTCAAAAACAAACAATATAGACCATCTAATAAATTGATATTGACATTATTTTGAAATAATATCCATATAAACAAATATTTAAAGCGGTCTTTTTATAATAACAATCTTCTGTAACTAAGAAAATGTTAGTAATAATATAGTGTTGCTCTAAGATATAATCATGGATACATAAATACATAAAAATAACAGATATGCGTTTCTTGAGTCATATCTGCATAAGTACGACAGGAACTAAAATAAATATACTCGGATAATTATCACAAATACCCTCTTATTAACTTTCACGTTTATTGAATATTAGGTGTCTTCTAATGCTGCTAAAATTCTAAATAACTAAATCCAGGTTTCATCTCTATTATAGATAATATTCAGAACAGCATTATCCTTAATCTCATTATAATAATCCTTTAGATTCGCCGCAACTTTCATTAGTTAGGACAAGCTTTCCGCAGCATTTATGCTGCAAAATAATATTAGCCGTTTTCTTGGCATATTAGCCGTTTTCTTGGCAAACGAAAATTTTCTTGGCATCTTACTGCTTGTAATTAAATTATAATTTACTGTACATTATCCATAAACACGTTGCGAAACTCAGCATAGTTTCTAGCAGAAGACATTTTCTTTAGAATAAATTTTTAGGTTACTGAAATATTTGATGAAAATATTAAGTAAAGTTAATAAAATGGCTTATGTGTATTTTACTTTTGGTACTTTACCTATAACATATTTCCTTCACAGTATAGAACAGAATATATAGATATATATATATATATATATATATATATATATATATATATATATATATATATATTTACTAATTTAATTATTACGTAATATATGAAATATGTACTTACGTGCCCTCTAAATGCCATATAACATTTTACTGAACTGATGTTATAATCAAATATCGAGTCACGCAACATTAGGTACACTGCAAGTAACTAACCTTTGTAATTGTCCCAATGTTTGTTTGTTTTCATTGATTCTGTTTAATCCTGTTTAATGGTTGATTATTAATATCTAATAACTGATATCAATAATTCACAATATTTTACTTTAATTTCTTGTTTCTTTTGTGTGTATCCGACTTTATCAATGTTATTAAATTTAAAAAGAAAAATGAAAATGATTCAGATGTTTTACTTTATATAAATTATTGAAACATTTTTTTTATATGAATATGCGGAAATTAAAACGATTCTTTGAATTGTATATTAAATAAAGGCAAGGTTAAAGAAATGCAAAGCTTTTCCATGTTTTTTTTCAAAGTTAGAAGACAATTAAATGAGAATTTTATTGACATGTTTGAATTTTGCTGCGTATCTGCTTTCATTTCCAATATTAGACATTTTATTTTGATGTACAGCAAAAATTGGCTTCAGAACAAAATACATTACAAACATTTAAAAAAAGGAAACAGGTACCAACGAAGTAAATCAAATAATAATATTTTGAAATTTAGCGATTTGGAAAAAAATACGGAAGGCGTAAATACAATTCTAAAACGTCAAAAATTTAGATAATTTTAGAAAAAAAGTTGGCAGGTTTATAAAATTTTATACTATATGCCCTGTTACTAAAATACGCTAGAACTAATAAAATATTCGAATATATATTCGTCTTTAGGCCTCTCACATGTTTCTAAATTCAGAATTATATAATATAGGAAATGATATTCATACGTATAATGAAGTGCATTGGTTCAGTTTATAAATTTGATATAAAATTTAATTTGGTATGAAATTTAATTTTGAGAAAGGTAATTTTTTTTCACAAGCATGCGGACCGTCAAAGAAAAGAAATTTTAAGAAGTGTGCAAGCCTTTTTAGAATTTTTTTCACTGAACCACAACAAGACAGTCAACCTTTAAATTTAAAATTTTATATACATGAAAATAATAAAAATAAATTAACAAGTAGTAGTAACAAAGTTAACAAGTAGTAGTAGCAAAGTCAGCAAGAAACAAGACCAAAGCCCTTTTTTAAAAATTTCCCTACATTTTTAGGTGGGTGAAAGACATAACAGACAAAACAGTTATGTGGTGAAAAATAACACCAATATTTGTAAACAGTTTAACAGAACTATTTTGAAGTCTCAAAATTTGAAACAATTTGAAAAACCTCAAAATGCCTATTAAAATCCCTTTCAATAGCTTTTTAAACCTTTTAATTCAAATTATTTCGGTTAACTTATATAAAAAAATTGAGGAATCACATATCCCTTCCTTCTGTGTTCATAATACTAGGCCAGTTCTTAGCGAGAAAATATTTACATGAACACTTCATAATTTTTTTCTATATTTCTAATATTAATAATTCTTATTAAAATGTATTTATTTAATGGCAGAGAGATTGCTGTTAGATATTTGGCATCGCTCTAAGTATATGAAATAAGCCATAACGTATTTCTGTTTAGCAGATATAAGGCAACCGATTAAAGTGCCAGTAAATACAAGATCAAGCAACATTAATTGCCGTGGGATTTAAAACGGGTTATACATCATAGTGCCAAGGGGTTGTATCTCACACACGCATGGGTGCAAGCGTGCGTGCGTACGAGCGGGCGGGCGCACATACGCTCTCATGTACGCACGCACGCACGCTCGTCTGCAAACACGCACGCCCGCATTCACGCACGCACGCCCGCA
Organism: Druceiella hillmani; assembly: GCA_039881145.1. NCBI lineage: Eukaryota > Metazoa > Arthropoda > Insecta > Lepidoptera > Hepialidae > Druceiella > Druceiella hillmani. The sequence continues at coordinate 13,269,987 of JAYKKI010000010.1, read as the reverse complement.
TATATTCATGCATGCACGCATCCGTACGCACACTCGTACGTACGCACGCACGCACGCACGCTTGCATTATATATAGATATATATATATGTGTGTGTATATATTTATATATATATATATATATATATATATATATATATATATATATATATATATATATATATAAACATGTGCGTGGCAATAAAATGGTAAATGACAGTTAAACTTGTGTGTTTCATGCAACTGTGCCGATATAAAAAGGCATTGCAACGCAAGAGAAATGAATGGCAGTCATCTGTTCACTCTATTACAAATCGTGCTTCACTAAAATCATACACATAGACCGATATAGTCTCATCGCTAACATTGGCATTAATTTCCAGATTTTTCTTATCAAGTACCTTTTGAGATTTTCCCAGGAGATGGCAAATATTCACAGATTTTTGAATTTCTGAAGAAATTTTTTTTATTTTTCTGCTTATCTTTCATTAGGTTTTCATTTAAAATCGAATATAATAATTTAGAAAATAATGTTGGTTCCATTTACCCCTGAAGATTATCCCTCAAAATAGGAAAACAGTAAGTTACTGAGAAAAATTCCTACGTTATGTGTAAAATGATGTCCAGGAAAATATCTAAGTAAAATATTTTTGTACCGAAGTAAATCAATAAATATTGAATTTTTCAAATTTGATCCAAAACACTAAAAATAAACACAATTTTTGTTACATACGTTGTATTTGTATCTAAATTTAGTAAATTCTCACTAGTATGAAGTATGTATGAATAACAATGAATTTTATTAAACCTTAAATAACCGATTCGATTATAATACAGAGAGGAAAATATTAATACAGAAAAACGTCAAGGGAACTCACTTAAAAGTAGCGGACAAATGGCCCAGCGCTATAAAGCGTTTCTTGCTGAATTATGTATGTGAAGATATGGCGTGCGAGTCGATCTTTGTCATTTATTTCGAATTAAGATGTCGTTTGCGCGGATACATGGGCGGCATAGAAAACTTATGAAGATTTAAGAGGAGGAAAATTGTTTATCACTTAGCGGAAACTTATCGCATGGGTAGGTCCAAGCTGAATGCCTACCCATCATGTCATGAATCTGTAATAACTATATTTATAACATTATACAGCGTGAACTTTTGTTAAGTTAGTATAATGATAATAGTAAATCGTTTAATAATATTGTTATTAAACACAATGACTTTTGTGAATTATCGTGCACTGAATAAATTTATATTCCTTGAAATCATCCCTTAAATATCATGTTGGTTTCTTACCAATATTTTTTTTTTGAAACGGAAAATAACAGAGTTAATAAATAAGCGAGAATTATTTACAATTCTCTCAATAAAAGTTTTTTTTAAGAAAATACGAAAACCGCAATTGCACATTAATGACACAGAGATAAAAAGAGTTGCCGTCAGAATAATTGAAGACAGAAATTAAAAAATAAATATAACAAGGGATGGCTGTCTGCATATTCTAACTGGTTCATTAATTTTTTTCTTAAATAAGTTTATCATGGACATTTGGAAAACCAGGCGAAGAAGTGGGTAAAAGTATAATTGTTGCACTATCAACGAAACGTCCACAATCATTTGATCAATCTTAATTCAAATTACTTTCATAACATTTGTAACTTTTCTGTTAATTTAACTTTTCTTCTAGGTTCTGTGTTATTACTATAATGCCATATGGATAGAAAAAGAATATATATATATATATATATATATATATATATATATATATATATATATATATATATATGTATCTATACATAATCGAAACGTCTATTTTTCTCTTAAGGTTATGCCGTTTCCTTAACAAAATAATTCCAAGTTATGTGATTTAGTAGACGGATTGAAGCAGGTAATAATGACATTTCAATATTCACTACAAGCCTCATGCCTTTTTTCAGATAGAAATGAAAATCAATATTATATAAAACAATATCGCCCATCATATCAATTCTATTTTTGTTTCTGGGTTCTGTTTAAAAAAAACGCAAAAATTCATTCAAGAGTTTGTCAGATGTTACTAAAGGCTACCGCTAACCTATGCTTAAGCTTCATCATTACATTCATAAATCCGTGATAGAGCAGATAGTATCTGGTAGTTTGTTCGACTCATAAACGCGGCGCCGTAAAAATTGCTTATCTTTCGTACATCGTAAAAGTTTGCTTTACTTACAAAGTGAACACTGTTACAAGCAGGATTAGACGAAACGTCCCTCTTTTATCGCGTTGTAATCGCAATTTTACTTTATGTAGCCCGTTTATATAGGTAAATGTCACACAAGGGTATTATTATATTAGTTTAAACGATTAACAGCAAGAGAGTAACCTTCGGTTATTACCAGTAAAAGTGAAACAAAAATACACCAAAGGAAATATATGTTTTATCTTATTTCGATCGATAGAAAAAGGATAATGCTAATTTTTTTAAAATTAAAACTAGTTATTGTTTGGCGCATAATATAGATATGGCTAGAATGGTTTTTTTTTGTTTAACCTAGGTAAGAAACGAATTACACATCATGGTTAAAGATGTTCTTTTACATTTATTATTTGTAGACAGACGTCTTACTACAAGACATGGCATAAATGTATACTTTAAATAGATGTGTATTATTGCAAATTTTACGGTTCTTGGAAACCGAAGAATATAACATATAATTAACGACTCAAAACATAATGTGCGTAACCATTTAGATCCATTATTTCTCTGATTGTCTGGTTCGTGCATATTACAATTATTTTGGTATGTATATATATTATATGTATATATATATATATAAATATATATACATATATATATATATATATATATATATACAAATATATATATATATATATATATATATATATATACGGTAAATTATTAATTTAAGCAATAATTACTTAATCATACTTTTTTGATACCTTAATAAGTCGGCATAAATTCATTAACAATTTAACATAAGAAACTATTATTCACACAATTACAAAGGCCAAGTTACTTTAAAACAAAAACAATTGTGTTTAATTTGAATGTACTTAAACTGTTTTAGGTTCCTAAAAAGGCCAGGTGTGTGCCTGTGAGCGAGAAAGCGCGCGCAATCGCGCTTATATGCGTTCGCAAGTGAGTGCGCGCTTGCGCGTGGTCGTATGATTTCACATGCGCCTTCGCGCTTACGCCTGGGCGTGTACGCGAATGCACACGCGAGTGCGCTTGTACGTATATGTATGCGTGTGCGTGTGTGGTACGTGTGGTACGTACGTGGTGAGTCAGTGCATTTCAAATTTTGATTACAGCAAGAATATTCGAATATTTCTGTTGGACTAAAGCTATTTTCTACTGAAATGAGTATTTATAAATAACAAAAAATGTACATATGTAATCGAGAAGTATCTCGCCATTGTTTTTAATTTTACTTCCTTTTTGTACTCAATTGATTGTTATAGCTCTGTAAGTAGATTATTACAATACTATTTATGAAAAACATCATCCAGGATATAAAAATTTGGAATTAAAATTATTTTGGAATAATAAAATAACACCGAGAAATAAGACAGCTCAAGTGAAAAAGTTACTAAAAATTGCTAAATTCACACCATTTCTTATATTCTATTTAATTTTATTTATTGGCCAAAAAACTAACGTAATAATTTAGAGTAAACGATTATTTTGAATATTACTGTAATTTGTGAACCATATTTTTTCACAAAAATGCTAATATTTCTATGTCTCTCAATGCTAGTTTTAATGTAGTAAATATACATTTCTTCCAATACCAAAATCATAACAAATTATGAAATAAAATCTGTTTTAAATATATACCAAAATTTGTTTTTAAAAAAATTCTAGAACATGCAGTATCACGTTAAGGACTTTGGTATTGTCAGATATAATATAATCTTTGCTAATGTACGCGACTGGCGTGTTTTTTAATTTTAACTTGTGTTCGTGAGTAAATTTTGAAGAGAAATTTCTTTTGTATTGACAGATTAAACGAAACACTTATTCCATGGCATTTCACTAACATGATGCTTATCTAGCAACATTTGTTGATCTGTTAATATTAATATTTTTATAATGCGTTATAGTTTTTGAAAAAATTGTCAAAATTTAAGCAATATATCACAGATCAGAAGCTCCTTTTTAATGTAAAACGTTGTATTTTTACTGTCTTCAACTAAAATGTTGGCGTTTAAAAGTTATTCCAAGTAAATTAATGCATACATCCATATTTATTTATAATGCCGTATAAGTTTAAATAACAATATGTTCAGAATAATAATTTTTTCACACGAACATGATGATGCATTTTCGCAACAATAATGATACATTTTCACTTAAGACTCACGCATTCCAAAGCCTATTTAAATTTTCTGCTTCTTTTTACTTCAATGTCGATATAAGTCGATATTGTAATTGAAGTTGAAAGAAGATATCAACAAAGTATTAGCAGGTAAAAAAATATTAAAAATTTGAGCTCTTTCTCATGTTAAAAACATAGAGACATAGGAAAAATAACTCAATGTTTACATTCAATTTTAATGCTGTAACATTTTTATTTAAATTTTAACTCGCAACCAAGTTTATTAATGCATGTTACAATATAATTAATTTTAAATTAAAAATTTTTTTTTATACTAACATATTAACACATTTGCCATTTAACCATGGTTAGAAATTAATATTATTAAAATCAATAAATTTTATTTCTGATAGTACAAAATATTTGTACTCTGATCAAGGAACCGATTTCAAAATGTAAATTAAGATGAAAATATTACAAGGAATATAATATTTGTAATAAATTTTCTTAATAATTACCATAATAAATTTTCCAGCATCAACTAACGTGGCGAGCATGTTAAGCAATAATACCGCCAGCCCGCATTATTTAATAGGGTCAGCTTTGCCATCGAACCGGTGTTTGCATGTTGGAACTATGCACTTGTTTCTATCACAATATGCGTATACAATGCACAATGTATATAATATTGTCAGATATATATCAATAGATATAAAATTATCATTACGTACAGGAATATTAATGATTTTCCGATTGTACAAAATCATTTTTCTCAACTAGAAAATCCAGAGATTAAATCTGTTTTTGGCACGATTACCAGTTCAGTGAAGGCTTAAAATAGTTAGCTTAATTATGCAGCTCTTTGTTGATAACGAACTAAAGCATGTTCACTTTTAGTGAATTAATTGTGCAAAAGGTTGAGAACAACTGAAACAATTTGTCTTTCTTTTGACTAGTTTGATATTTGCTTTAACCTTACTTTAATATTAAATATAATATATAGTTAATAAAATTGAGATTTAGAACGCATATTTTGAAACGTTGAGAAATGTAAATAATGAAAACATCATATTAAAAATAACGTAAATTAACATTATCCACTCGCTAGCCTAAATGGCTAGGCAGCAAGTTGTATTGTATTCACACTATCTTTCACTGTAACCACTTTAATGTAATTACTAGTGAAACTAAGTTGCATACTTTCACTTACAATCCATTTGGAAATATACAGAGTGATATAAAGTTTGCTACTCGTAAAAATATCAATAATTTATTCAAAATATTTAATCTAACTATCCGAGTTAATACCAAAATTGGTTATATATATATATATATATATATATATATATATATATATATATAAATGTTATTCATTTAATAATAGTCACATTCGTTCAGCTTGCCATTCAAAGCCAAATCTATCATTGATACAGGTGAGTGTTAGACGGTCCGTGCAAAAACTAGTATAGTTAAATTTTTCATATAATAATTGGATTAACATAACCTTGAACATAAGTTGATTCGTTATAAACCTATATTTAACATATATAAATACCGTTTGAAAGATTTTAGGGTGTACCTCCAACAAATAGAAGCCTTAGAAGATTGCGTTCGTTAATATGTGTTTCTTGAAATCCTTTATTCAGAGACGGCTCAAAGTAAAAGTCATGTTTCAGTACAATGATAAACATAGTTACTCGCAAATAAATGTATAAAAAATAGCTTTAAAAATATTTGTTTGATAAATAGAAAGAGGCCAAGTTAAACATTTTTTTTCTAAACTTAATTCTTCACGTCTTTTTCAAATGAGAGTTACGGAGAAAAATATATGTATATATTTTAGACAGACATGTCTCCAATGATATATTGAAAAACATTCGACAAAATACATTAGTTCCGGTACTGAAAGTCTAATTATGAAGATGTTCACATAGAACTCCTTTAACACCTATTTACCAAAATACCTTTAGTACTTGTATATATATATTTAAATTCATGAAAGCATTTTGACATTTTTAATTTTTTTATTAAGTAAAGTACCGAAATAAATATAAAAAAAAATTGTAAACACTTTTGCTGTTACTTTTACTTTGTGCCTTAAAGTATTATGAAATATACAAATAATTCTACTTGAGTATATTTCTAATCGGTATTACAACCCGTTTATGATGTTGATAGTTAACTATCTATTCTATTAACCCCTCGTAGCTGATGAAGAAACTAACACGAAGAGAAAAACTTAACTTTAAAATAGAAAAAACCGTACTGCCATTTGGATGTGAAATATAGAAGGCAACATAAGACTTTAAAGGTGACTCCAATTCTTCGTCAATTCCAGGCTTAGATATATTTTTGGAGTATTTTGATACAAGAAAATATTTAACGGATACTTGCTAGAAAATCCAATGAAATTCTTAATAAAAACAAGTAGAAGCTGTCTAATGCGAACAAAAGAATAAAAACTGACATCAGAACCGATTCAGCTTTAGGTTGAAAATAAATTTCGTTCATATTCCGTAACAGGCTTTGGATTGTAATCTTCAAGGGAATTAGAAAGGTAGCCATCCGAAGCATATCTGGCGAGTTACTGTGCTGATGCAACTGAAGTGCATCCGCAAAACCTGAAGTGAAAGAAATTCCAAATGCACTAGATTAATCAGCGTGGGCAAGCAATATTGATTTTCTTGATTTGTCGAGGGAATGTAGGATAGGAAGGAGAATGAAGAAATCTAATATTTTTGAGGAAGGGTGTGAGTTAAATTCGCTCTGTATAATGTACGTGTCTAACGTTTCTCACGTATCGATCGAAGAAATAAAAGTGAGCAAGAACGTCACAACTTCATTCCACGTTCGTATAAATTCGCTTCTAATACAACCAGCTTCTGCTCGCAATCGAAGGGAATATTACATGACGATAGGCCGCGGCGATGTTCATCGTAACTCATTGGATCATTAGCCCAGTTACGCAAGGCATTATAGAAGACGACAGATCCTCTTATTGCTATAGACTGAGATCACAAAAGCATTTTTACCCTCGGTCTACATTCTTTACGACTCTTTTCAGGTTTATTTGGGTTCAAAGCTAATAAACTTTCATTGTCATTTGTAGTCGGTCTATTTCTTGTTTCTTGTAGCATTTCAGTAAGAAATTAAATGATAAAGGAATATATTTAACGGGGGGGGGGGTGTAATAATTCTTAATAATGGCAAATATAAATAGTTTCAGAAAATATTTTGTTGCACTTGTGAAAGAAAAGCATTGTGATTAGTTTTTATTATTATGTACAGTTTAAAACTGATATTTAACACCAAGAACGGTGACAATAGATATCGCTTAACATAGTTTAAAAAAAAACATCGCCGATGTCAGTTTTTGAAACAAAACTCAATAAACTAGATTACAAAATTAAAAAGAAACATTAACGCAGAAATATAAATAATTAAGATATTTTATGAAAATGAATAAAAAATAAATAACATATAGAGAAAAGTTTCGTCAAAATAAAAATAAAATATTACGTAATTTCATTGATTTCAAAACTAATTTTATTTGATTCAGTTATTTTACTGTTTCTTCGAATATTATATAAGTGCAGGCATTTGTCATTTATATCAAAGTTTTATGTTTTGGAGGTTGCTTTCTGATACGTTTGGATAAGTCGCTGAAATATAGGTGGAAAAGTAATAAAACTTTCATTTAAATATACAGTACTAAAAGCAAGAATTAATTATCCAGAGGTAACCAAACACATTAAAAAAAAATATTTTGTTTTACAATTTATTTTACTTCTTCTGTCTGCTTTATTTTTTAATCTGAACGCTGCTTTTCTTTGTTTAACTTGTTTAACGTTTTTTTTTGGTTGAATGTGTAACTAACCTTTTAGTCCGTTTTTTAAATTAAATAACCTTCTTGAATTACAATGTCTTATAAAAAAAATACATTAATTTATTATCGCGGTACGATTTTTTTATACCAAATAAACCCTTTGTGTGTAGGTAAATGCTTTCTTTAATTAGTTGTATATTCCTAAGTGTTAAAAAGTGATTAGTAAATACTAGAGTATTTGAGCCTTGTGTCCCAGGATTACCAATTTAAACCGAGAGGAAAAGTACTTCTGTAATCTCCACCCACTTCTGTAATCGTCCCTGGATTAAGGCGATGACAACTGTCAGCTTTCTTAAAAGATTAAGTTTTCATGCTCCGCCTCCGATAAACTAATTATTCCGATAAACTAGCGTCAACACTAGGCGCTCGGCATATTAACAAACTAAATTCAACGCGTCGAAAAACTTGCCAGCCGCACGGATGATTATTTGTGACTTATGTTCTTTGAAATGTGAATGTGGTTTTTAAATTTTACCTGAAAGCGTATTTACAACTTTGACAAAAATTGCCGGTTTTTGCGAATTAAATTAATTTAATTGTTAACTGTTATTAGTATTAATTTTAGATGTCCTGTCAAATTGGATATTCAGTGGATTTCAGCGTGGTCAGAAATAATGCAAAACAGACAAAATTATAAGCTACATATTCTTTACTTCCTCTATATGTATTATATATAAATGTTATAATTTTAATTTTAGATTATTAAATTAGTTACTATGGGATTTCACGGGTTGAAAAGTAGCCAATGTTCATTCCTGGCCCACCAACTACTTACTACTACTTCCAATCCTACCTTTATGCAGAAAATCACGTTGATCTATTGCTCCATTACAACGGGAAAAGAGCACCAACTAACACACTATGAAATTAGTAATATGTGTTATACACGCTGTCGGTTTGCATACAAGGAAAAGAGAAGCAATAGAAAAGAGAAGAAAATAATAAAGTTAATTTGATTTAAAATTAATATTACACGACTTATTTGGATATTTTTTTCAGATATAAAAGATATTTCAGTTGTATATTGGAAACAACCAGGACTTTAGAAATATTATCAAAAATAACAAACAGTTTTCGTAGCCACAAATCTAATAGAATTTGCTAAACAATTTTTTAAATAAGCTCAATCTGGTGTTCTACAATCGGTCCAATGATTGATTATAAGCATTGGCGTATAATACTTATCGTTATGTAACATAACCTATTTTTGATTACAATCGTCGGCCGCATATTTTAGAAGACAATTTATATAACCGAAACCTAAAATTGTAATGCCTGTAATATTTTATTTACATAGGTTACACACATTACGCAGAGAATAGGTAAAAACATGCGCAAACCCATATTCATTCGCACGAGTACAAACGAACCTATTGAAAATGTGTAAATTGAAACGAACATATTTCTAAGAGTATGTTCAGAACTTAAATTCAAATTCAAAGCGACATGATCACATGAAATTAATAAATTATGTAACGAAAACTAAATTGTATTTCATTACTTAAAATTTTGTAAACAGCGTAGTTGTTTCGTTTTAAGATTGTCTCTGCACATGGTGTTTGATTGCACATGAAAATTATGGGTGCTATTGCTTAGATTAAAACTCAGAACAAAATCTAAATAAATGTACCCCTCAATCTGAACTATTATTTAATTGGGATAACTTATCATACCCCACTAACATTAAGGAAAATAAATAAAATAGAAACCTTGGATTATTAATTTCTTGCCATTTTAAAACTCAATCATCTTCACCCACAAAGATTAGAAAGTAATCAATAATTACTTCACTGTTATCTAAAACGATTTTCTTAGTAGTTATAGCAGTAAATTATGCTTGTAAAAGCATACAACCTTAATAAACATTCTACTAGTAAAGAACGAACTCAAACAAATAACAGTTAGTAGGCTAACGGATATGCAAAATGGGAATAAGACCTTATTGATTAGTTTAAATGCACATTTTTGGCTAAACCTTAACATATAAATTGAATTGCCATATCATCCACTAAATATTATTCATCGACCAAATATTTACGACGAATTATATTACGACTCAGAAAGTTTGAGAATATTAAATAAATCACAGAATACTTATTAATACATTGTAACATGTGGGTGTAGCAGATGGTATGTTATATTAGTTTGGTAGTTAGTGAAAGACCAGATGCAAATGGATGCTGTAGTGACCGACTCAGAGAATTAAACGGTTTTCCAAAATGCAGCACATTGAAACCAACACTTATCAATGTACGTAACGACCTGATAAAACTGCACATAAAGACAACATAGTTACGTCTGTTAATGATACTTGTTACAAAAATGAGACGACCTACACCTTTAAAAACACACGCAACATACTCGACTTACGTAAGATAATAATTTCATATTAAGACATTTATTATGACTTTCAGTACTGCGCAGCTGCCCATACAATAATCGATTATCTATTCAAGGGAAAAAAATTATTAATAAAAAACCTTTATTATATATGATTCCACCCCTTATATCATCACCATATGTACCATACCATACTGGGTATTGAACAGAAAAGAGCGAAATATCTGTATTATATCTATTAATTATTTCTTCACTGTATAGTAACGTGTGTATGTGTGAAATATCTTAGTACGTGCGCAGGTGAGGTGACATATCGTTACTTACGTTAATGGATGTAGGTAGGCGTACATGTCTATATAATTTTTTTTGTATCTGCAATAATTATTTCCCTCCAATTACTTCAATGTGCGATGCATGTCACTTTTAACAAAATAATTATGTTATTACGCCTAATCGGGTGGCAATATCCAAAGAAATCGGATGACGGCCCGTTAGCAGCCCTACGTAACTTTCAGAAACATATCACTTCTATTCCGTAAATGTTATGTTAAGTCCTACTAAAAATAATTACGAAAAAAGTACACAATATTTTTAAATGTATTAGTAAACAGCTGTTTAAAATTATCAAATAATTTTCCATATTTGCTGCAAAGTCAAAAAGTGAGAACAATAAAAAAATACCATCTTGTGATATTTCAGGTTATACAGTTATGATAATGAAAGTTGTTGTTAATACTTGAGTATTCGTCAATATACTTAAAACAAAAAAATTATAGAACATTGTTTTATATGAAACATGCCAAATTTTATAAGGGGTTATTGTGTAAGAAAGGTATTCCTAAATATTTTTCCCTGGAGGTAGATAAAGTCTCAAAAATTAAATAAATTTTTTAACCCATCCTAAAAATATCTTTTGGATAATTAAATTTGTCTGAAAATCATTTAGTGAAAATTTACTATAAGAGAGGTAACTATATAAAAACTGAGGAGAGAAACAATAAGAGAGTAAATAATTTCGTTTTTTTAGAATGCGAGGTAAAATTATATATTAGGAGTAAAAATTCTAATAAATTTCTACATAAGATAGTTAAACTCATGATACCATTGTAAACAACCAATAATATTATTATGGATATACTTGGATTTTTCTTTACTAATATTTTGAAATATTTTATTGCACGATAACGTCTGATGCTAACGAGATAAATAAGTCGGTCCTATTTAAGCACATAATTTCAATTTAGACGAAAGAATTGCGCGCGTTACGCACTCACAATTTATTAAAGAATTTTGTTCCAAATTTCCGACAACATACCACATTTACTCATCCGCACCCGGCACCCTCATATCGCTCATTGTGATGAAGTATACTCTTGACAGTTGAGGTTGTTAATTAACACGACGATGTTTGGAAACGGTAAACAAGTGGTGACATCCACGAAGCTTAAATTTCTATCCCTCGTTAAGTTTCAGTTAAGCTGCTTTTGTTTTGTTTTTCGTTGCATACAAAACGCGTCACGCTTGATAAAGCAGATGGAATACCAGTTTCAGTTAATTACCTGCTTTGTTAAATGGAAAATTTAATATACGCCATAATTTCGTATAATATATCACCAGTATAATAAAATAATTTCAGATATAATAAATAAATAGTTTACGAAACTGAACAAAAAAAACTTTTAAAAACACTGCACTAAAGAGTAAAAAATAATTATCGAACCTATATATGTTGACCTATAATAGTGTATTTGTTATTGAGTTTAATTTTTTAGTGTAAAAGCTTGGGGCGCTTTGCCTTGAAATATAACCGAAATGTTAAGAGTTTTCATTCATCTAATATATACACACACACACACACACACACACATATATATATATATATATATATATATATATATATATATATGTAATATATGTGTGTGTGTGTGTGTGTGATGTGCGTGTGTGTGCTCACACGCTTGTGTGTGTATATATTTATAGTAATGAAATGTAGGGTAAATAAAAGAGACTAAGTTAATTAAAACATTACTGGTACAAAAGTATTGAGATACATGAAACCAAATTTTTCTAGGACTTTACTAGAGGATTGAGTTACAGTTTGGCGTCAAAATACTATCATAACATTGAACTTTTCCCCGTTTGGTAATTTTCAGATACATGTTTAACAATCAGTTATGTAAAGAGGCAATTTCAGTGGTTTTAGAAGTGTTTTCAAATAAAAAAGCTATAAAGACTATGGAAGGGAACTTCCGTCAGTAGATTCTTTTTTATCAATATTATTTAAAAATCATAAACTTTTGTATTAAAAATTATTGAAATTCAAATTATTCAAATAGATGCCATCAAGCTTTTTATTCTAGCTACAGCGAAGTAACCTTGGAACTGTAAGAATTATCAGAATTAGATTAATTAATTAATATTTTCAAGTGGCGATAATTTCTATATGTTATATAGCTAATTATATATATATATATATATATATATATGTATATATATATATATATATATATATATATATATATATATATATATATATATATATATATATGGGTCAATCAGAAGTGAGTGCAGAATATGAAGTTGAACAACCTTTTTTCCCTAAATAAACCATACAATTTATTTTGTGGTTTATTCAACAGTCGTCCCCGTATGGGGTAATCATAAAGCATATGGCATATTGGGTTAATCATAAGGCATACGGCTTTTGATTGTGCGTTTCACTGCGGGGAATCAAATTCGATTCCTGGCAGCTCGTCTAACAATGCTTGAATAAGTTCTGGTTGGCTGTGAAAATTGTTCTCGTATTAATAAATCAGCCATATTTATTAATTAGATACTTTAAAGCACATGAATAAATTAATTAATAAACAATTTAATCGAAATGTAAATGCGCATCACAAAAGCTTGCGAACATCTGAGTAGATATTTATGCAAATATATTCCTAACCCAAACCAACACCAACTAAAATAATTCAAAAGTAGCCAAAAGTATATTCAATTACGGAAGGCGCCACCATCGCGCCTATCTTGAATTAAAACTTTGATTCACGATTTCCGGTTTACCAATTTCCATGTTCATTTTCACGCGTAACAATTATTTCCGCTGCGCAGTAAGTTGAATTGTGCCCATTCATTCCGCGACGACAACTCGGAGCGAATTCAATTTAAGTCTCACTCGTGACAGGACATTGCGTACTCTTCGTAAACTTTTTACTGGCGCAATTTTTATCTTTTTGAACTAGGAATCATCTCAATTTAGGGTTAGAAATCCAATATTTTTTTAGATTTGAAATATACGATCCTTAATAAACAATTACCTGAAATAACCAATAATACTGAAATTTTAAACGGTACTTTCACTTTAATTAGTTTTGTACCACGAAGTTCCTAGCTGCAATAATGAAGTGATATATAGATGTCCAAAAATAGCTGTGAAGGGCTGTTACTTGAAACTCTTCAAAGCTCTTTTGCCGCATTCATACCTCAGCTCCATACAGAAAGCTGTAAGTTTTATTAGGATATCCCTATATCCTTTATTATATTTGGACATATTCTAAACAAAAATCTGAAAAAGTTCACTCACTCACACATACTCGAAGAGATCACCAATAAACACAAATTATTTTAAGACGAGCTTAAAATATATTACATATACAATTTAGGACATCGATGGAGGTAGATATAAAAATTCTGAGAATTAGCTACCAGCAAAACTAAAATTGTATATTAGCGCGCCCGACAAGTATCGTATACACGTTGTAGACCTTAAATCTATTTTAATAAATAAATTGATCTGTTAAGTTGCTGACTTTGTTTAAAATAAGAAACACAGATTTTGTTTTGCAAGTAACCAAAAAATGTATGATATTACGTGGTTTGGTTTGAGAGGTTGAATAGTGTTTCATCAATAAGAAATTATAAAACACAGTGCGATTTTTGCAATCATCTAATTTTATTACCCTTTTGTTATCGGTGTTGCCAGGTATAAAAATACAAGTTCCACAGAGTTTTCTTTTATAATTAAAGTAATATTATCAAATAACATGAAAGTGTAATTTTTTCGAAGAGAACAAATACTTAGATCATTTATGTATGCTAGGAAAATTGAGGGATCTAGCACCGACCCATGAGGGACACCGCAATTGGTGGATTGGGTGTGATTCAGATTTAGAATGTTTAAAATCTACCACTTGGGATTTTTCTGATAAATATGATTTGATAAGTTCAAGTTCCTTTCTCCTATATCCTAATATTCCAGTTTACATAACGGTATACTGTGATCCACGCAATCAAACGCTTTTGATAAAACATAAAAAAACCCCATTGTTTTCCATGATTTATCGAGCGCTAATAAAATGCTTGCGTTAACTGCTGCATCTAAATCTGTCGTGGACTTAGCTCTCTGGAAACCAAATTTGTTGTGGATGATAATGTAGTTTTTACTCAGAAAATCCATCAGTCTTATCGCTATAAGTTTTTTGAAGACTTGATAACGGTGGAATAGAGACAGGACGAGAATTTTTTACTTCACTCTTTGAACCCTTCTTGAAAAGGGATTTTTTATTTCACTCTTTGAACCCTTACTTGATATTACCTTATCTAACTTCATGACATCCGCAAACGAGCCAGTGCACACATAAGTATTGAAAACCAACGTTGAAGTCATTACTAACATTTTTCCCAATTTTTTTTTAGTTTAGGGGACACATGCCATAGATCAACTGATGACTTCGATTTCATATTTTCACATGTACCATTTATTTGGTTTGTGGTAAATGATTAAATTTTAAATTCTTTAGTCCAATTTGAAAAATCCTTGCTGAAATATTGGCATTTAGACTGTTATTGTTTGTATTATATTCTTCTGTTATTTGAGACTTGATTTTTTTATCAATGTGACTTTCATAAGATTTATCAGTTTCTGCTTCTATTATTTCCCAAGCAGTCTTGATTTTATTAGGCGCATTTATAATTCTCGCTTTACGTTATTTCTTTTAGCTTGTACTGATACTATCTTAAATATTTTACTATATTTTGATACGTAAGTAATAATTATCGTTGTTGTACATCTTCGGTAGACCATAAAGGAAAAATAATTTATTTTGATATGTTCTGATCGCAGGTGCAGCCTAGTTGTTAAAACATTTTTTTCTATTTTATATTTCAATTTATTCGGTATGAAATGATCAAATTGTAAAATAATATGTTTAAAGAAATATTTATAATCTACTACGTTGACATTTTCAAATATTTTCCCTAGTGCGCCTTTAAGATGCTCGAAATTACTCTTAGGTGCATGCCTTCCTATAATATGCGATCTGCATATTTTCAAATGGTCGGAACTAATTTATAATTTAATTACTTATGCATAGTGATCAGACTTAATATATTTAAACTAACTCTTATTTTCAACCCTCATATCCACAAATATGTTATCAATGCATGTTGCAGATCGACTCGTGGCCCTTGTATATTCATAAAATTATCTATTTAAGGGAAAACTATCTAAAATGTCAGAAATTCGGTTCTTGAGAGTTGATTGAATTGGAAAATTAGCGTTCAAATCTCCATATAAAATTATTTTCTTATCGTTATTTTGGGTCATTTAAACGAGGCACTCTTCATATTTCTTTCGTAAACATCTCCATATTTTCAAGTGGTGTTCTATAAACAATCAATACGTTAAAGATATCAAATCCATCACAACTTGCTCCAAAGTCCTCTTCTGCCGATATATTTACGACATCTGGCCTTTTCCTCGATTTTAAGTACGTTTGGCTAAAATTAGCGTCCCTCCCTTATTTAATACAGTATAATGGTTACTACTAACAATGTTATAATAACTGAAACTGTTATAAACCATTCTTTTATGTTTTTTTACCTATGTTTTTGTCTATGCACAGTACACCAATAGAATTGTCTCCTAAGCACAGATTTATTAGTTGTTCTTTGCCTGCGTAACCTTGAATATTTTCATGAGTTACGGTAATAATACGATTTTTATCATTCCTTTAAAATTTGGACTTTGTAATTTTAATTTATTAATTATATGGGAATTCATAAAAAATTATCTTTTTTATGAGGTATTAAATTAAAATCAACCTCGGTATAATTTGTTATGTATCCAAGATTACATGAAATAAATATTCGTTGAATTCATACATAACTTGGTTATGCCTTTATTATTAGGAAGTACATGTTTGTTTAACATGTATACTTCCATTATATTCAAATTAAAAATATTACGTCGGTGGTGCCATTTCAATTAGTCTACAATTATTTTTATATTTTTTTTGATTCAATCCGTTTGAACATGATATATTATGACTAGTGTACAGTTTTGAATCGATAAATGAAATTACACCTTTAGCAATGCTCAAATGTTTAATATATTCTAAGCAGTACATTAGTTTGAAACTATAGCTATGGTGAAATTTTGTAAATGTTTACTATTATATCTTTTTTGCATAGACCGTTAATATGATCCGGGAGTACATCCACATTTTCTTCCAATGAAGCATAAGGTTTGCAGAAAGAAACAACATCCATATCAGTACTGAGATCACGAAGCACTCTACCAAGGCCTTTTCCTAGTACATCACAATACACACTAGTTTTTCCTCAACTATTCACTGTTTTGTATTTAGGTGTTCGGTGGGTAGTAATTCACTGTTATGTATTAAGGTTTTTCGTGGGTTGTTGCCTAATTTTTGGTTTATTTTTTATTTGTTGCACGCCAAATATATCCTTGAAATTTTTCTCATTTCTGTTGAGGTTTAAAATATTAGGTGTAAGAATATAATAAAAATAAATCAGAAACAATATCGGTAGATGAAAATAAGGCTACTTGTTTCTTACACACGCTGTAATTTGCTCATAATGATATCTATTTCTAATTTTAGTATGGACAGCTTTCTTTGTAGTGCAGCATGTCAATTTTTTTTCCAATTACAATAATTTTTCTCTAAAACTAGAATTTCTCTGTTTTGATTTGATATTTAATTTAAATTATTTCTTCAGAAAACGTATTATTTTCAGAATTCGCATCGGCTAATTTCTGTCTACATATTGTTTTCCCATAATCCCTATGGTTATATAACTCTTATTCATGTTATTATTTGTCTAAAAATTTGCTTGTGTGTTAGGAATTTTAGAAATATAATAAAATAATAATAATAATATATATACTATAAATAGTAAACAACGATTAACATAAACAAATCAAAATCCTTCTTAAAAATGTCACAGCAAATTTTATACTGGTCCCTTTGTCTCAGCATCCAACAGCCAACAACAGTAAACAAAACTGTCGCTTGTAGTCTTTGGTCTGTGTGTTTTGGTCGTGTCAATATCTATATATTTCTTAACTTGCGTCATATTTTTAATTAGTTCCTTCGTTCATATTTGACATGTAAATATAAATAAAAAATCCATTATTTCCCCCTCTAACTGCAGTCAGATAATATTTTGATTCCTTTCTTAAATATAAACCGATAAACTATTTCACTATCATGGAACACTGCTTATCATAAATATCGATTTTTTTTACTTAGTATGCATAATTTTACGAAGATATATTTCTAAACGACTTTAGTACTTAAACCACATATATAACTTCTTGACGTATATTTACACCACTTCTTATATTTTTAATGAATATTCAATCTGCACCATATACAAGCATCACTATTGCAATGAAAGACTTCAAATCTACTCATATGCAGTTCAACACTTAAAACCAACAATAGTCCAAAAGTTGAATTTCCTAAAACTGGTGAGAATGTTTCATTAAAGCCCACTCTAGTCTACTAAAGATTACTATCCCTTTCTTTTGGGTGAAGCCCATAGCGACAAGCCTTGATATATAACACATCATCTTCACTGTTATATTTATATTTGAACACCCATTTATTTTTCACTACCGTACTGTCTTTTGGTGTGTTCATTAGCTCCAACGTGTTATTTTCGGGAAAAGATATAATTCTTCCCTCATCGCGCACCGCGACTGCATTTTTTCAGATTCTGTTGTCGCATTATGAAGAGTAATCTGCTCATCTGATACTTCTACATACATGTTCATAATACCATAATAGTCCGGTTTGCGTCTAACATGCTTCTCTGGTAGATTGACGTCACACTATCAAGAGTTGAGATTCTCGTCTTCTGGTAAAAATGAATGAATAAACTGTCATCTGTGCCACTTGATATTTGATCAGGGACATATATCTCATCTTCTTGATTTCCTTCTTCTATATTTAAGGTACTCTTGCTCACGCTAACCACCTGTTAAGATGCACCTTCAGGTCTCTGCTTCTGTGATACCAAAATTGTCGTTGTTAAAACTTCTTCTATATCTTCCATGACAACAATATCTGTAGCTACAATAACGTCACGTGATGCAGGATCGTATAAGCTATATAGATCTTGATATTTGCGGAATATTCTACTAAACATATTAGCATTCCTATCCGATTTTCTGCGATTTTATCTCAGGATATGAACCAATATTGGGCTGCCAAAAAAATTCGTGAATGATCAAATTTGGCTTTCTGTCTGTCCATATTTCCTATGTAGTAATATTCTGATTTATACCTGCTATAAGTGACCAGCTTTTTACATACACATCTGTATACAGAGAGAATGTGCTTTCCCAACTATTAACCTATTGTTTCCCCCATACAGCCCATTTCCTTCCGGGGTATTACAATTGGGTTTGTGATGAACTCTACGGCATTAACTCAAATAATTTACCATTTCTTTTAAACAAAACTCTCCACCATTATGTGATCTTAATGGTTTGATGTATTTACACTGCTGATTCTCAATTAGCTCTTTATATCTATCGAAGTACTTCCTGACTAAAGATTGCGTTCATGAATTGCAGAATGGTACAAAGCACGTCCTGTTAAAGTGATCCATAAAATAATAGGTACCATTAAGCTTCGCTAAGTGTTGGTTTACAATTGGACGACATAAATCTGTATGTACCAGTTCTCGGGCCTCATGAAGTTTTAACTAAAAGTTATTTGGACTTCACAATATGTAATCTGTATACTTCATGTCCAAAATTTGTTTCTGTGATACATTTAATCTATGATTATAAATGGCATATCTTTGATGACTAAATATTACTTTACTATTGCTTACAATAATTCTACTCACAAATAGTAAATTCATAGTGAGGCTTAGCCTACATAAAACCTTGTTTACATTTATAGCAAACTATTTATCATTGACACGTATCTTAATGTGTAGGTCTCCTGAGCATAAGACTTGAACAATCGTTTGAATTTCTTCAATAATCTCATATGTAATCTAATATATGTCTCCAATAGTTTTCTGTTGATAACAAATATTGGATAACCTGTTAACATCCGAAACTACTCGCCAGTCGAATTTAGTTGCCGATCAGTGTGACTAAACATCTTAATAAGAAAAGCTGCACTAAATGCACTTATATTCGCTTTCTCTGTACACAGACCTTGATTTTTGGAATGTCGAATCTGCTTGCATCTCTAAAAACGAATTATGTTTTTTCATGTTGTGTCGATTCCACGGACATTGGCAGAAGACTGATGGGTTCTATTTCTGTTCGCGCCATGGTGCGGATGCGCTTTAATACTGCCAATTCTAGCACGTTATGAAAAAGTGCATAATCCAAAATTGTCAAATATGTTCTTCAATTTTTCATTGTAATTCTTACCACCTTTCAATTTTGGGACATAATAAGTGGTTTTTACAATCAACTGGCTTTATTTTATTTTGTAGTAATCAGAAATACCATATGGAATAATATATATTCTACATAGGGCATAAATTGTAATATTATTCTATTATTTTTTTACATCTATATAACAATTGTACACCTTAATTTTATCGCATAGATATTTCTAAAATAATGCGTGATGAAAACATATACTTTAATTTAATTTAATTATTAGTGCAACTTTACGTTCTGTATAATTTTATTTTTTGAATTGCAGGTCTTCACACTTATCTGGAATGTAGTGTTTACGGGCTTATTGCATATTAGGGAAAGATTTGTTTTTGGAGCTTGACATAAAAATAAATTATCCGATTGATATATACTATTGCTGTCATATAACTTTTAGCATCCAAATGAACTTAGGGTGTTTAATATATTTATAGAATGTGCGAGTAAGAAATAATATCGGTTTAAATGAAGGAAGGCGGTTTGCCCGGCTAATGTTCGAAGTAAATGTTTAAGCCTTTGTAGATAAAATAAAGTAATATGCAAAATCAACCTAAATAGCACTAATATATCTAAAAGTATTCAATGATATCTTTTTTTATTCATTAGAGATTGCATTTTATATGGGTTTTAAACAATTACAAAATTGAGCCAAACTATATTAATACGCAACATATATCAATCGTTGATACCACTCATGGCTCACTTGTTGCTCGGCAAACTCTATAGTTGCCAAACAATGAGTATATATTTCATAAATATTTCAGTACAAAGTAAAACTGTTCTTTTAAATCGATGAAAATATTGGAATAGCATACAGATTATGTCATTTAAATTTGTAAAGCAGAAGCTGAAACATATACTATTTTTTGACCATTTAGATTGGTTTGTCTGCCTATATGTCAAAGGCATATTTCTCGGAAACAATTTTAATTAAAAACATAAAATCTGAAATTTTGAAAATTTTTTAACCAGTTACAGGTATTATGTATTTTACCACAGCAAAAAAGCTAAGTTTCGAGGGCTAACAGAAAAAGCTACAAGATTACACTTTAACCATGTTTTAATAAATTTACAATTAAACAAGCGGTGGCACATATTCCAAAATGTACTGCACGTGAGACAATCGTATAGGTTGTAATATAAATCGAAATATAAAAAATAATAAAGATGAAAATACCATAATAATAATAGAATATTTGGATTTAGTCCCGTCTTTACTATGAAACGACACTCCTGGAAGAAAGTAGATTTAGGGAGGTATAAGTGTTACCAATTGAGAAATTTATTTTATTATAATACAATTTAAACTTATATTCCGAAAAAAAAATATTTACGCAAATTATTTCCTTGTCCACAGTTCACAATTTTCAAGAAAAAATATGTTCTCAAAGTGGCTAACCTTTTATTTTCCTGGTGTCCGTCGGTTTGTCTATCCATGTATATTAAATGTTGAAAGTATATCCATTATATAAAGAAATATACTTTGCAATTTCTTTTCATATTTTCGAAGACTGTGTCTTTGGATACGTATTTGAAAATGAAATTTAGATTTCTTTGGACATTTTGAAAAAATAGTTTTTACTGCTGTTATTTCAGAAGAATTTTTAAATTAATTCGTTTTGAGTAATTCAAGCAGCCATTTAAGGAGACATGGATAAAACGACATTTAACTATGCATGTATTCCAACATGCACTCGAATGATTTCTTTTTTAAATTAAAGTGTTCTTTCCTCAAAATATTCATAATACTTTTTCATTATAAAGAATAATTGAATGTAGTACGATTTGGACATATATAACATATGTATACAAATATATATATATATATATATATATATATATATATATATATATATATACATATATATTATATAGGACAATTTACATATAAGTAATTGTTACTGCATTTCGATTGATAAAACAATTAGATATTGCGAATTGAAGCCTCGACCGTGATTTATGTTAAACAAATACCCAACTAATTTCTCCTTTATCTTTTCTGTGAAAAGGGGATGATTCAATGTAGATATTAGCCAAGGACCTTGACAAATGTTAGTGCGGCTGGCACAATTTCAGTTGAAATAATTGAACAATGGGAAGCTAACTCCACAAAGACAGAATTATTAATCAACATTATTTTATATCGTCGAATAGTATTTGATTTGCAGATAACAATAAGCCGTAGTAATCAATGAGTTATTCTGAAATGGAAATTAGTAGAAAGAAATTTGGTTTATAATTATATAATTGAGAGAAAAATTCATGAAAATGTATTTAATAAATATTCATCCGCAAGGTTTGCCATACTTTTATTAATACGCAACACCTGTTTTAGTACAGTATATTAACTTTGATATGCGAAAGTTTAACTTTTTAGATGAATAATTATGATGTTGTTCCCTCCTTATGTTTCTGTGCTTTTAAACCAAAATTTTTAGTTTTTTAAAATCAAAGGTTGTCAATATTGTTCCGGTTAATATAAAAAAAAATGTTTGCAGGCGATTTTTACGTGTTTTAAAACAAAATTTGAAATGTCAATGTCTATGTATGCTGCCTTCTTAAAAATTATTAAAAATCTAACTCGCTTATATGTACGAAAGAGTGATTTAAATTAATTTTATCTGAGATTGTCAAATTCTTCAATGTCCTATTATGGCATATTTAACACCATTATAGAAAATTAATTGCAGTAGGTATGTACATACATGCATGCACACAACAACTGATATAATCATATTTATCTACGAACATTTGATTTGGAAACTCACTTCTTCTTTTCCATTGATTCACAGACACACAAACTAGCTTTCATTTACACCAATAGGGAAAAAAACAACTAATTTTAGAGCGTACATTGCTATTTTTAGGTTTTAGCAATGTAATAGTTTCATAATTATCAATTACGAATTGTGAGCTATATACAAGCATTATATTTAATCCTATGCAAGCAGAAGGGAAGTGTCAGTGACGGGACTCCTGCTGGACATA
Source organism: Druceiella hillmani (assembly GCA_039881145.1). Classification (NCBI taxonomy): domain Eukaryota; kingdom Metazoa; phylum Arthropoda; class Insecta; order Lepidoptera; family Hepialidae; genus Druceiella; species Druceiella hillmani. The sequence goes on along the minus strand of JAYKKI010000010.1, from coordinate 13,246,761 downwards.
TTTTTTTATTTAAAAACAGAAGCTGGCGACATTATTCTCACCAGCAGTGCAGGACTGTAATACATGTATGTTCATATGAAAGTGGTTAGGCGCGTTTTAAGTGCTTATACAATTTTAAGATAACGTCAGTATGACCATGGATTTTTTATTTCATTGTACCGAGTAAAAAAGGAAAACATAAAGTTTCCGAACTCAAGTGTCCATTACGCTTATGAGTTAGCTCACTGAAAAGTTTCAATTTATATCTCACAAAAAGTAAAGAACTACTAATAGGTTTGAAATTGGACTGCTTACAGGCCATTTGTATAGGTTCATAGATGCTACATTCTGTTTTTAATGGCAATTGGAAAAGTATTTCCATAAAAAAAATAAGGAACTGAATTTTTGGCATGATAGTTCTGACTATTATTTTGTATTAGCTTTTTGTAAAGAAATTCTCCGCTGCTTACCAAAGTTACATTAGATTTTCTTATGTTTGCTCCATCTGACTTTATTTTAGACCATTCATGTTATCATGAATTTGATTTTATACTTACAAATAAGTGACAAGTGTATCACATAATAAGTGATAAGACAACATTTTCTTAAATGGAGCCATTTTTTTATTTCCAATGATTCTATATTTTTTTCATTAGATCTAACAATAGCTATATTTATATTTGTTAGACAGCTTTTAAAACCGAAAATAGTCAGTTTGGTTTTATATAGATTTAGATCTCAGGAGTAATGGGATACTTATAAAGAAGCTTTTATAACCGTGTTTATTAATTCTATGAGAGAAAAAGGCAAAAAGTGTAGATAGGATTGATGTTTAACAGAAGCAAATGTTTATAAGTTTTAAGTACCACTTTAAACCTAGATGCATTCACAACTCATTTAAGTAAGATAATTCCTCAAACTTACAATTTTTAAATTAAAGAAGGAAATGGCAACTAAACTCCTTCTCGTATTTTCGTTACGTTTATATTTGAGAGAAAATTGTAATAGGCTCATTCAATGTACAATGGCAAGTTGGTTAATCACAAGGTTTACGATTTTTGAAAGTATAGCATACCCGGGTTAATTCCCGGCCGCTTGTCAAGCGTCGTTGGAGTGTGTTCAAATCCACCTAAATAAATTACCACAGACCAGTAACGGGAAGCAGCGCCATCAATGTGAGAAGCTTTACTTCCAGTTATTAACGCATTGTAGAGGTCTAAGTCCAGCAATGGACTGACGGAGGATAATTCTTCACTGATCTCGCTTCAACAACGAGAGATTATTGTCAACGTCCGTGCAGACCGGTGAGTGAGAGATAAGTATTTTTTTTCTTTAGAAATCGGCCATGGGCATGTTTTATGCGCTCTTATATCAATGTTATACCTTTAAATTTTTAAATGTTAAATTTTATAAGAACGTGCAAATTTAATCTTCCTATTCTTTAGGTCAAAAGATAAATGTACATTTAAAATGAGATATTTACTTCATTAAATACTTCAGTACCTGTTGTACCGTTGCTTTCCAGCAATGAGTTTCATTATAATATTAAAAGTTTTAAAATACAGAACTTTAAAAACAATTATTACCATAGCAGAGTATCAAAATGTGTGTTTTTTAAAAACAAATCTTCATGCATTTACTTTCTTTTATTTCTTTTATAAGCATTTCAAATACCTGCTTTATTTTTATTGGACCAATGGCACGATAATATTCTTTCGTTTCCTTTTCGTCAAGTAGCAGATCATTCTACAAGATAATTAAATTAAATGAAACATTTTTTCTTTTAAATATATGAAAAACTTCATTACTTATATTTAGTTACCAGAAACTGAAAATATTTGTAACAAAATTTAAATAGCTTTAAAAAAGGAAGCAACACGTAATGTTTACGTAAAGTAGCATATTTTACACAAAAATATATAAGCATATATTGCCGGACATACCAAATTCGGAATAGCGCCTTAAGAAGTAGAGGCTATGGATTTATCTCCGTTATTAAAGACAAATTTATTATTGTAGATAATGGTGTTACGTCATTACAGGAAAAGAAATATTGGTTTTTATTCATATCCTTATTTATTTGACCAAAAAAATAAACCCCAAAGTTTGAAGTATATCTGAAAGTTTTTGCTACAACAATAAAATAAATAAAATGAATCATTCAATGGATGACTCAAATTTATAAAATGAATCATTCAATGGATGACTTTATATATAATGCATTTTTGTAACGGACGTAGTAAATTATATACTCTCAACGAACTTAAGTAATTGGTAAAAAATTTTCAAATCACATTTGAAGGACATATTGAAACACTCATGGAAATAATGTTTTTCAAAACTTAGTTTTGTATTATGGATGGTAATAATTTTTTATCAACCGTCTAATATCATTCAACTTGCAACCAAATGATGTCTCATTTATTGAAGGGATGAATATGCTTTGCTATATCTCTCTGCTGGAAATTTATTTCCTTTAAGCTGCAATTTAATTGACATACAGTTTAACGTAGAACAATTTTTAGCAGAACTACTACACATCATAGAGTTGCAAGAGCAAGGTGCAACTGATGTTTGTAGTAGATTTTTACTCACAAAAATTACTACGATACCTACTGTTATGAATAAATTATTATTGTATTATATTATGAGTAGTGTATTTCTGGTTATTATATATTTTTTGTACATATTTTAGCCAGCAAGCCGCTCATTATATTAGATTTTAGGGGTCGGTCTCTGTAATCACATACTATATTTATAAAGAGGAAGTAAGCACTATTTTGTTTGATACCGAGAGCAGATTACAATAGAACAAACGATGTTTTTAACCATGTTTAACAAGGAAGTTTATATTTAAGTATTTAGAATTTATATTTTATTAGTTATATCGTTATACCCTTTGGTTGGCTTCATTTGCATCCTTCTCAAAAATTTCATTTTTATTAATTTTCAGGATTATTATCAGTTCAAGCATGAGTAGCGTGAGCCAGGCACATGTTGTACTGTAAGTACTATAATAAATTCCTGAGTTTTAGCAAGGTTTTTGTTTCGTAATAAGTAAAAAAAGAGGAAGATGTAAGAAACAGGACATGTCTGAATAATTTTGATGTACTCTGCACAAGATCAACCCAAAACTCATTATGCTACTTAATCGCACTCGCATGGCTACTACTTATTAATTTTTGAGTATGTTAATTTGAATGTTAACACCGATATACTTAAAACAAGTAGTAAACATGTCTTTTATTACTCTTACTGGAATCTTCCACTCGTCAAATGATGTTTGTTCTTCACATCTTTTTACAAATTCTGGTAAATATATGGGGTTAATTTATGCGCGTTTTTGTTTTGTTCGTCAGTTTGTAATTACCAGAGTTTGGTTATTTTTTTAAGATCCATAGTCAAAAAATAAAGATCAATTTATATACAGACTTAATGATGGATGTAAATTGGATCATTTCCATGTCACAACTTTGTAAACTTTTTGAGAGAAGTCGTACAGGAAGGTGTAACTACATTGCGCAAGTACGTGGGAACAGAGAAAAAATATTTTTAATTTTTTTGCAAATTATTGTCAATATCAGGAATGAATAATTATTTTCCCACGAAACACCATCAAGTGCGGTATCGTTGAGAATGTTTTGAAAACATAATCACAAATATCTAGTCCCGTTTTCTGTTACGGTGTCTTTTTCGCAAAATAATTTTTTTGAAACTAAACTAAGTTCAGTGTAGGAAGCTACAACCCTAATTGTGGCATAATCATCCTTCTCTCCTAGAGTTTACACTTTATATAAATAAATAAATCATATCTAGCCCATCAAGGTATTAAACGTAGTAAAGCTGGGAACATATTATCTGACGTGACTTATAGTCACGACCAACGAACAAGACTGAACAGTCTGCAAACCCGCGTTCAGACGTGTTGCGTATATATCCTACAGATTTGGAATATTCTTGTGGTAATTTGATTATTTTTTTATAAATATTCTTATTTCCGAACTGTGTTAATTAATTTTTCGTCACCCACCATTGTATGTACCGCGAAAACGTATACACGACCCTTGAACACGTGACCGATGCGTCCACGACTGATAAAAATAACCGGCGAGCCAGATTTTCGTCGAACCTCCGAGCGCTTAAGTTTACGTCCGCCATTTGTTACTGATAGTTTGTACGTATATATGAAATAACCACTGACCAGATACGGCATCAGAAACTTCCGTCAGTTGCAATTGTAAACCAGGTCCGATAATAAGTTCCCAGCTTAAGCCTCACAGAAATTTTATTCCCGGTAATCACGAATTTTTTTTTGTCGCAAACGACTCGAGTAATTTCCGGGTTTGTGTTCCAATTTGCCCCATAATTTTGCCTTATTGCAACAGCTGTAGAAATCTTGCTTAAAATATTTTGATTTCTAACATTACCTTTTTTTAATGAAAAATTGAAAATTTCACAAATTATTCGAGACAGAAACCAATTCTATTTTTTTTCAGCAGCTTTTGATTGCAAAGATGGATAAGAAAAACAGGAATAATCAAATAAATTAAGGAACTCATACAAAAACCCTCAAATAAGTCATTAAACGAAAAGAACACCAAATAATAAATAACTATCTTCACCTAAAGAGAAAATATTAATATTCATTATAAAAGTACAGTATAGGTCATAGACATTATACAGTGGTTTATATATCGATTGTGTTATGGATGTATCACTCCCCAAGCTACTCCTTTTGTTCACTTACACTCAATCAGCCTTCAAAATAAACACGAGGATTTATTAAGTGTTTCAATTCCATAATCGGTCGCTCGATTACCCACTCGTTCGGTTACAATCGGCCTACCACTGAGTATACCTCGTACATAATAGTTGGCCTACCACCGAGTATACCTCGAGTATCGAATTGCGTCATACTGGTAAAGTTATGTGACTCACATTTTTTTCCAAATAAAAAATAGAACCAGGCTCACCTAAAAAATTTCTCATTTCAAAACTTTCCCTTGCACTCGGTTTTACACGTTTTACGGACAAGTTTTATTTTCTTTCTGACCCATCTATATTATTTTCTGTACAAGAGTGAACAGACGAAATATTTTATAACTATACAAACTTAATATTTGATATAATAACGAATGAAAAAAAATCTTCTATAAACTCGATACATTAATAAATCAATTATAATAGCAACAAAAGATTAAAATATTGTTTAAAAGGTGCACGACTTAGAACAGGTAATTCAGTGTATTATTCATTATACAAACAGTCCATGAATGTACGTAAGTATCAGTAGTGTATTATTCAATAAAATACGTAAATGTACATAACGGTTCAACCCAAACTGTCATCCTCACTTAACGTTGAAACGTTTATTAATGTTTTAATCATAGTAATTACAATGTAAAAAGTGGTTTTTAAAAAAAATTCAATTAATTTTTTTTAGTTTCAACATCGTCCAGAAAAATACTCAAATTTCAAAGAAAACAAAAATAACACGGCACGCGTGAAAATTAAACACAAAACGAGAGAAAATTCGTAATCCATACCATAACTTATAATTGTCATTTTAAAAAACCTCGAATAAGTTTTATAATACATATTGAATTTTTTTGTTTCTTTAAAGGACGAATAAATTTCTTTATAAAATTAATTTCAATTTCGAAATGTATTTTCATTTTAAAATTGATCCAAAACAAGTTTTCTAGGCAGGTTTAAGCAACGATCTTTTCGAAGATTTAGAAAATTGTTCAATTGTGTTAAACTGTTTTATTTTAAGGTAATCAAAAAATGTATAACTGACAAATGATATAGTCGTGAAACTAATAACTATGAGGAATATATTTTATTTCAACTTTTTGGTATTTTTTCGCAATTAGGTGTATGTAAAACATGCTGTGCACACATTTAATTAGAGTTTCGTAAGAGTTGAGGTTTGTACTTTTATATAAATATATGTTTATATGTATATATATATATATATGTGTGTGTGTGTGTGTGTTAAAAATAAATAAAATATACTGTATGTCATCCCATATAAATCCAGTAAATAAAACATATTTTACAACAAATATTGTATGATATCCTTGCAAAAGATGCTTCGCGCGAGAAAAATGTTAACTTCAACTTCAAATACATAACATATAACGACATAATATTTTTTGCATTTGGTAATTAAAAGTACTTACAAAAGTTAATTGCAAAAAGTCGAGAAAAGATCCAGATATGCAGATGGGTGGATATGAATAAATGAAAAATGTTACTAGTTGTTCCTGAAATCTTAAATTACACACACTTCGGGGAAAGACGAAATTTTAAAATACGAATATTCCTGATGGATCTACGTATTCATTAATGGTTATATAAAAATTTTACACCTTTTTATTACGAAGTAGATATATTTTATAGATATTACCACAGTAAGCCATGGTAATACTTTTACGATTTTCAAGAAAATGTATTTTAAGTGTACAGCAGATGATTGAAAAGTCACTAAGTTTCCTTCTTAATGTTTTATTCCATAAGTAGTTTGCATACTTGTTTATGAATGTTGAAAGTAAATGTGTTAATACTTAAATAAAGAAGGTAACAAATTTCTTATTGAATAGAAGTTTCATATTGACATAATTTTCTTCAAGTTATAACGTCGATATTTGCGTTGTGAAAATTTAACTTCGCACGTTTTTTTCTAATTATGTTCTTATAAGCTAATTAATTCCTTACATAAAACCCTCGAACTTAACATATATTAGTATATAAAATATATAAACTATATAAATATACATGTATATATATATATATACACATATATATATATATATACATATATTTATATATATTCATATATTTATATATATATATATATATATATACATATATTTATATATATATATATTTATATATATTCTTCAACAATTGCGAATTTTACTAATTGCAGTATTTTTTTTATTAATTGCAGAATTTTATTAATTGAGTAATTACTCGCAAATGTCCACAATCTAAAATACGTGTACATACGCATGTATTTATGTGAATACGTGGACGAAAAAATTTTAAAAATAAGAAGAAATACAATAAAAAACACGAAAACCATTTATTGGTTAGCCGATTTTGTAAAAAATATATATTAGTTTATATTGCTAACATAACTGAAGCTTTTGAAAAATTACAGCCACCAGTAAATAAAAGTAGGTCGTTAATTTAATGCAATATTATTTAGTTGTGTTAAGATATAACTTTATCTTTACTAACAATATTACAAAATTAATGATAAACTGGAAAACAAGTAATGTCTTGCATTTTATTACTGGAATCTTTTTGTTGATGCACAGTCTCGATAGTTTCGGTTTTATAAATCGCTCTAATTTTAAAGGTAATATCGATACTCTTTCTTTTTTAAATTTACGTAGGCAAAAGCATATTTCCACTATGATTATATCTTCCTTTATTTAAAATTTTTGGAAGTAAGCTAAGACTTTTATCTGTTTTGTATAATATTTGAAGATTTTTGTCTCATTTTCTCAAAAACAAATTCCAAGATCTTGAATATGAAATTATCCTGTAGTTATTTATTATTAAAATAAAACTTTTTACAAAAAGAACCAAAGTAATCTCAAATAACTCAATAAAATCAATAATTTTCATTAAACAAAAAATATCAATCAGATAATAAAACATATTGCGATTTATAAATTTGTGTTTCAACTGTTTCTATCCCTTGGAATTTTCAAATGTTAGTTATGCGAAATATTTCCAATTTTATACCAAAGGATATAATCCGTGAAAGAAAAGTGTTCAATCACAATTTACAAGTGTGATAAGGATTCATTTTGCTTAATATTCCGTACGTATTAAGTAAGATCCCATCTCAAGGGTCTGCGGACAAATATAATAAAGTTATAAAAATTCTTTGTTTCGGTAACAAATACTACAAATAAATATGTGTAAAAAAGCAACAACTGTATGTTAGTAAAGTGCTTCTAAAATATATAATGCGAAGTATTAAGGAAGTTCATTTAAATAGCGTGATATAGGAATTTGAAAAAAAGCTCTGTGGGGTTCGCGAAAGCTTGAACGAATCAAAAGCTTATGATAATGAGCTATCGCCGCAAGCTGCTCAGTGGAACGTCTGTAACTGTAATCAGAATTGATAAAGAAATGTGTCTTGAACTATGATTAGAAAACTCAAACTGTTAATTTAAATAATTGTTTTAAAAATGGTAATTTAATATTAACAAAATATATTAATTTAGTTTAAATTGATACTGTATGTCTATATATATAATATATATATATATATATATATATATATATATATATATATATATATATATATATATATATATATATATACACATATAATATGTGTTAAGATAAGCGTAAATGAAAAAACTCGGTCTTCTGTGCACTTTTATCGAGAAGCGGAGAAATTGTAGGATAGGAAGTTTTATGGCAAATGCTATCCCATTTAATGAAATGAAATGTAGCAAATGAGTTTTGCGACTAAATGTGTCCGGCCATTACACTGGAACGCACCATTACCGTAAGCAGAACGTATGTAGCCTGGCACTCGCAAGACGCATACGAGTACGTCGTCCATAGGACCGGACATCCATCATGCTGTCAACTGTTAAGCAGATTGTGGTGTAGTTTAGGCACATCTTAAAAATATTCTGAACAGCATTCCAATATATTCTTGTAAACAATCTTCATTTATTAAAAATGAAAGGGACAAAGGCTTGTGATAGTAGTCATATTTTCTTTGAGGTCGAAATTAGTGGTTTAGGTAGGTCGAAATTAGTGGTTAGGTCGAAATTAGTGGTTTAGGTAGGTTTCGTTGTATTACAACATCTTCAGGTGAGCTATTAGCAAACGTAGTTTCATTTAATTGTCAATAATGAATTTCTACAAAATTAAGACCAAATATATTCAATAGTCGAAATTAATTTTTAATGTTTTCAAAATATATTTATTTAGATAACTGTAATTGAATAAGGTTTTTCCTTTAAGTAAATATTTAATCATAAACAATAATAATTGCCAACATTATCGCCGAACGTATTTCACAAGTTCAGTCTTTTTTTATTTATGTATATATGTTTAAGAGACCGAATAAATTAGAATGAGATATATGAATTTTCCTAAAATTAAAGTCTTGTAAAATATTTTTTGTTGTCAGTGATATTATTTCTTTTAATTGTTCGGCCTTTTATTTCTTTGTTATCATTATTCATATTAATTCCACATTTTGTTCAAAAAAGTAACAGGGCTTAATCATGTAGAGAAATTAAAGTAAATTAGCATAACATTAGAAGTTAATTTCAATGATATTTGATATAACTCTATGAGCTTAGTAAGTATGTCCTTACTGAGAATAAGTGCTTGTTCACGTTGATTCGCGAGCGCAACCATCAAATATAAAATACATAACATAATATGGAAATGTTCACGCACAAAAGGCAGGTGCAGTGGCTAGCTTGTGTGTGCGACACGCTCGCAGCAATATCAAACGTGTGAGTTGGTTGTGTGTTCAAGTCGAAATAGCGACGAGCGCACGATTAACGCGCAGCTTCAGGTAAAATCAACCAGTTTGAACTTGTCGCTGAAAACGATAGCACTTTTTCATCATATTGTTCAATACAGAAGAGTTTATCGGTATTCTTTAAGCTGGAACTCCAATTTGGCAAAGCAAACACTGTAATCATATGAACAGAAACGTTCTTAATAAACCATGGAAGAAACTTGCTGAATTGTTTCCTGACAGAGGTGAGTAAGTGAAATCTATTCCCATTTATAGGTATTTTAAAGTTTTTATTTTTATATAGGTATATTATGACAGGCTACAAAAGAGAGACATATAAAGTTAATAATGACGGCTATGTATTATGTTAAATGACTGATCTCCCAAAAATATCTCGTGAATAGCTTCCGTATTTCTTTCACTCGATTTGTCGGACTGTTATTTCTTACAGTTCACCGAATTTGGAACAAGAGGTGCCGAGTTCGAAAGTAGACTATCGTGAACATCTATATCAATTACAATGTTATGCAACAATCAAGCGGTTTTAATGATAAGCTGTACATATTTAACATTCGTTTCAAAGGGTTTTAACAAAACACTCCATTTATTGCAGAAAATTCCAAATGCACATTCCACGGTTTCTTGGCTCTGGTCAATCTATTATTAAAATTGTATCTCTCTCGATGCAATAAAATTTCTGAATATGGACGCATTAGATACTTTTTAAATGGATAAGCTGCATCAACTACTATAAATTCTGGAGCTATATAGTAAGAATTAGGTAATGTTCTTGGTCCTGGAATATTAAATTCGCCTGTTTGGAGTAACCAGTTAAGCGCATATGCGTGGAATGTACCGACGTGGCTTTGATTTTCCTCTAAATCCCATTTAAATAGTTAAAAATCCCTTCTTCGCAACAGTCACAGCTTGCATTTTGATATAAAGAACCATTTCCTGTAGTTGAAAAACGCCAACCTCAATCTATCAGGTCGTTTAACCCAACAATGCTTATTATCCAAACTGTTGATTCAGTTATGAAAGTTCTACGTGTGCTAAAAATCTAAATCAAACATACTGTTAAAACATACTGTTTAAGCTGATATTAAGACGGTTGCGACATGTACACGTTTAAATTTTTTTTAAGTAGCTTCACAGGTACTATAAACAATTTCAGAAACTTTACTAACACCCAAACGAAAGCCACGAGCCAGAGATCAAAATGCTAGTCCAAGGTAAAAATATCTGAAACCTATTTTAAAAATATTATTATAATATAAAATCGAAATATATAAACAACACTTAGTATTAAAAAACTAAAATTAGATAGGGCACGAATACTAAAAATAATTATTATTATTTTTTTTACAGGAGAAGCTTTGAGAGGGAAATGAAAGAACATTCGGGACCAATTTAAGAAAGAGATAAAAAAATCCAATTCCTCGTTTTGGTGATGCTGGAACTAATGAATTTGCATAATCTTAGCCATATTTTCAAATGTTGCTTTTTATAAAAGATGACATTATCCCAGAAGTAAATGAAGGGAATTTGGAAAGAAAATACTAATGAAAACCTAAAGTGTGTGCGGCTCCCAACTCCTCAGTCAATAGCTGATTTATCTATATCTTCACAATATAGCAGCGAATGTAAAAGTACACAAGATATTAGACAGCAGTTTATGGAATTAGAAAAGAAAAAGTTTGATTTATCACAAATTAAACTTTTGCAAAGCAGCGAAAGTCATGAGCGAGACTGTAGAGATCTGTAATTTTTAAAAAGTTTATTGCCATGTACGAAAGATTTAATTTCTATGCAATAATTACGTGCGAGAAACAAGATTACACATGAAATGAATAAGAGCAAGACACAGGCATACCATGGTTACAATATATATGAATTTTACACGTCAAATTATACAAATTAAAAAAATTTTATAGAATCAATGAAGGAATTAACGAATAAATAAAATACTTAAGAGGTACCTTGTTTCGATTTGTTTTATTATATATCAAACCTAAAAAATAATAATTGTTAAATGCAAAAATGTTTTATTTTTATACTCACCTTACAGTTACAAACAGTATTTCTTCGGGCATTATACTTTTATGAAAATTTGTATTTTGTGAAATTTCACTGCATATTGAATCTACTACGTAACCAAAATAGTTGACAGTCATCCTGGTATATCCATAAAACCTTGAAGGATGTTCTCTCAAAATATAGTATAAGGTATGAATTAATCATACCGTTCTCTTTATTAATTTCGGGCACACAAATTCTAATTTTGGTTATATCCCACTTTAGATAGGAATTTTTGATTAAAAATAAAAGATCGTTGTCCATATTTACAACCACTGATCATATGTCACACTCGCGTAAATGTCTGGCGGGGAATGTGAACACAAGCTCACCAAGACCATCGCGCCCCCCTCCCCCGCACCCGCGTGTTCTACGGGAACAAGCACTAAGAAATAGCATGAAACAAACAGGATTCATGGTTTGCCACAATCAAAGCCAACTGTTTTTTCTTTGAAAAAACGATTCATAGTTTTTTTTAATTTTTTTACCGCACACGCGCCCACCAAAAAAATAACTTATTTTGGAAACGATATTCATTTCTCCAAGCCAAAATACAATTTTTAAAAATGAAATTTTAAAATTATATTTCTTGAATGACCTATGAAAAAATGCATAATTGACGATGTGTTAGGTTAAAGTAGTTAAGAGTATTGTAAATTAAAATGTTTAATTTGTAATTGCTTTGTATAAAATATTTTCATCTCTCAATTTTTCAGTCTAAAGTTGGGCAATGAGATTTTCCATGAACGTCAAGGGAAATGGAAGAAGGTAGGAGATATTTATGTCAATTTAGAAACACTTTTGCTGCTTAGACTAATGTTAGATACGTCCAGATTATCCAAAAACAAACAACAAAAACTTTTTGTACACAAACATTTAAGGTGGGTTTTCTGTATTATCAATCTTCTGTAATTAACCAAAATATTAATAATATAATAGTGTTGCTGTAGGATATAATCATGAGTACAGAGATACATAAAATTACCTGTACATGCATTTCTTGATCCACATATATATATATTTAAACGTGTAAGTACAGCAGGTAGTAAAAAGATATATTTTTTTTAAAACACATTTTTTTTAAGATGTATTTTTATAAATGTGAATAATTAATTAAAATACTTTTTAATTAATTATTCACATTTACTAATTATATGAGTTTATGGAGTAGATGCTCAATTTTAAAAGAATGCAAATTTTAATTATTATTAGATATCTCATAATGTTTCTAAAATTCTAAATCAACAATTATTGCCAAAGGACCGGATCCAGATTTCTTCATCCTTTCTGATTACACAAAGATGATATTTGAACCGGCATTATCCCCAATGTCATTATCATAAGTCTCATCACGCCGTAATTTCATTAATTGGAGGACGCTTATTGCAGCATTTCTGCTGAAAAGAAGCAAGCAATTTGTTCGCATTACGAAACTAAAGTTTTCTCGGCATCTTACAACTCATAACAAAATTTTAATGTACTGTTATATTAAACGTATATACCGGCCAACTCAGCATTGCTTCTAGTAAATTTTCTTTAGAGTTAATTTTTAGATTACTGCATTATTCGATGAAAATATCAAAGGAAATTAATGAAATTGTTTATATATTTGATTTTAAATTACGGCTTTTGCTACTTTATGCTATTACACGTTTCGTTAACAGTATTTCTAATTTTTTTTACGGAAAAAATGGCGAACCTTCCCAGTTATTATTTTGCTGTCAGGTACATAGCTATAATAACGTACTAATATTACTCGAATCATATATTTAAAAAAACATACAGTAAAATAACGAAAAGGGGTTAATACATAGTTGCGTTGAGGTTGATAAAAAGGTTTCCAGTAATAAAACCAAAGCCCTTTTTTAAACCTTTCATCATATTTTCACGAAAGCAAAAGATGTAATAGATAAAATAGTTATTTGGTGAAAAATAACATGAATATTACTTAACAGTTAAATTAAAGTATTTTAAATCCTCAAAATTTAAAAAAAAAACCTGAGAAACCTTGAAATACTCTATTTAATTTTTTTTAAAAATTACTTAAAATTATTAAATTACTGATCAGAATTACGTTAACTAACGCTCATCAAAAATTTCAAGAATCACGGATCCCTTTTGTATTTTGATATTATTAGGCCAGAAGTTTTGATAATATTCTTTACTGACATAATATTTGAAAGCATATTTCATGCCATATTTTAATAAATTCAATATTAAAGATTTTTATTTATATTTTATTTCATTATTTTGTATACCTCATAATAACACAATGCTTGAAATACAGGTGGGACAAAGGCTTAGGCGGATGGTATAAAAACGTTATACAAGCAAAACAGAGTAGAATAGACAAATTTACAACAATAGTAATGTTAAGATGGCTCAAGTCTCTCAATATCGCATTAATAAATGTAAGTTCACAATAAAATAATAATGGCTGCGAGATATTTGGGCGCAGCCTAGGTAAATGAAAAAAGTTATAACGTATTTCGGTTTTGACATATATCAGGCAAGGAAATAAAATGTCAGTAAATCAAAGATCGAGAAAAGTAATCATTCACTAATTGAACGAAGAATTTTGATAGAAAGTGATTCTCGTTGGAGTTAAAATGAATTACATAACACAGCGCCAATCACAGAAATTAAATAAAACGTATAAGATTAGTCAAATTACACTATGGTATATGAAAATTAAGGCCATTAGATATTAATTTTCAAAGAACGAAAACACATAACATCCAAAATTTCTGAAACACTACGAATTATTGGTACCGAAATCCAAACCGAGTTTCTTCATTTGTTTCAATTACCCACACAGTTAGTTATCCCACAAATTGTGGCGGTACCTGCAATAACATTACCATAAACTTTGCCTCGCTGCTTAAGTTGCAAGAGTTTAGCAAAATTTATGTGGAGCGATATAGTTCCAAATAAATTGGTTCTATGCACAGATTTCAGCTTACACAGAATGGTCTCCAGCAGTTAAAAATTTATGCAGAGCAGTTTTTGAATCATTTTATGAGTCTAGGGGCGTATTAAAGTAGATAAATTAAGTTCTATACAGCAATATTTTTATACATAAACAAAATTAAAAAACTTAAAAACTAGTACTAAAGGTCAATCAAATTAATTACTTGCAATTCATTTAATAAAATTACAAATAATTCGGTTAATCTCAGTCTGACTTATTGAAAATAAACAAACAAAAAACCGCCCAAGTGTGATTCGAATTGGTACCTTCAGATTTTTTTTACTTTTATTATTTAAAATCACCTGCACTTTGAAATAATCGACTAAAATGTAATGGGGCAATGAGTTCAAAATGTACTTACTGTTTCTAGATTTTAAGGATATAGTAGAGGATTGAAATAACTAAAAAAACATATCTTTTTTTACGCGTTAACTATAAACTAGTATAGTTCAACTCATTCTTATAGTTATTTGTTAAAATACAGGTTTGCAATAAGATATATCCAATTTTGGGCACCTCTGTACCATCCGAGTAGATTTTAAGGTTTGTGGTACTTGATATTGAATATATTTGGTTTTAATTTTGTAGAAATTCATTATTCACAATTAAATGAAACTACGTGATGTAGTATTATTTTTACTTTCTTTAAGTTCTTTACTACAATCTAGATTTCGTTGTATTACAACATCTTCAAGTGGACTATTAGCAAAGATCTTTTCTATGCTAATAGTCCACCTGAAGATGTTGTAATACAACGAAACCTAGGTCGTGGTAGAGAACTTAAAGAAAGTAGAAATAATATTATATCACGTAGTTTCATTTAATTGTGTATCTGGTACTATTATTCCACTGGTATTTAAAAAAAATACACTCTATCATCCGAGTAGTATTGTGTATCCTCAATTTTTATGTCTGTAAATAGACCTGGAAAAATAAATTTAAACATGAATTCGAAGGATTCCGTAGATTTATAGTTTCTGGTACTATTATTCTACTGGTATTTAAAAAAACACATTTGTGTTGTACTTAAAGTCCTTTATCGTAATACCTAATATATGTGAGAAAATAGTTTCTTTTTCTCTTTTAGTAAAATAGTACGTAATTTAAAGTATGATTTTGGTTTTGGTTTTTTAAAAGCTTGGTCTTGATTTGAAAAATTGCATAATATGTATAAAATTGCTCAATGAATAGTTATACAATTTTGGAGTTTGAAATTAAAACTTGGTATCTATAATCCTTCAGTGGGATTATGGATACCGAATAATACTGAATATCGGATCAGATGAAAACAGATTTTTGAATGCATGTGAGTGTTTTGTCTTTTCATTATATTTTAAATATTACGGGTTAACAGTTTCAAAGGGAAAATATTTTCTCTATATCTTGAAATTTTAAACAAATTTTTAATACATCCGTCGCTACAAAATATATCTGTGAATTTAAAATATATTACATTAAAAAAAGAGTTTCAATGATCAGTCTTTAATTTAATCAATTCTGTCAGTGAACTTATATCGATAGATAAAATTGTGTAGTAATTTAATTTGCCACTTACAGGTTATTATTAATTCGTGTTTAATGCTTTACAAATTTTTCAGGTGAAGGCCTGAAACAATTAATTATATTTGATGTAGATGCCAATAAAAAAGACTTAGTGATATCCCTTAAATTAATGCGGCGATCTGATTAATAATAGTTGTATAACTTTACGTTTCAAATCAAGGAATTGCAAACGCCTAAATTGAATCAGAATAGAAGAACTTAAATAGAATTTTACTGGGTGTTTGGTCAATATTATGATAATATAACATCACTAAAGTTATTTTAGGTAAACAAAGTTTTAGTTAAAATTGTGAAGTAGATTGTTAATATTCTTAAGATAATACGCGCGTCTTTTGGCGCTAAATTACATTTTAACATTAATTGCATATCGAAAAAATTATAGCCCACCTGAAATACTATTAAATACTGAATAATTGTTGCTAATCTCTCACTTTGCTTCGTTATAGAAAAAAAATCAATTTAATCCGTTATTTTTTTCCATATACACGAGATTAAACTTTAACTTCATTTTTCACAAATCGTATTATATATGACCGATAACTTAATATTAGTTTTTCTGTATTATTAAAATTAATGTAGGTTTTATTCAATAGAACCTAGTTATTTTGTATAGCTTAAATTTACTTCAAACAAAAGGTTTACACGTTTGTCTTTAGATAACACATTGGAAATATTTAATACCTGATTACAGAATTAAACTTGCTATAATGACTTCAATCATAACAGGATCTATTCCTAAATGGAACTAATGGGGATTTGAAAACTTTATGATTGCTTTTTTCTTTTGATTTTTACTTAGTTCGATACGAAGTTAAAATTTAGGTACCAAAATTATTTGAAGTTATTATATACAGGTATATCAGTGTATGATTATATCGATCATTTAATTACTAGAACTTCAAAGAACAAACACCAACTGAATCTAAATTATTGTTAAAAAATACTACCAAATTTATTATTGAATATATTTTGCGTTACTTTTGTAGAAATTCACTATAGAAAATTCTACAAAATTAACGAAACTACTAAATTCTAAAAAACCAACTGAAACCAACTGATGTAGTATTATTTCTACTTTCTTTACCAGAAGTTAAGTTCTTTACCAGCTCGTTTCCTTGCTAATAGTCCACCTGAAGATTTTGTAATACAACGAAACCTAGGTAAAAAAGTTAAAGAAAGTAAAAATAATACTACATCACGTAGAATCAGTTAATTGTGCAAATTTTTTATAATATTAATATTCTCAGTCTTAAACTTAATTTTGTTTAATATGTTAGTTTTATCCAATCGCCACATGTAAAACACAGTATTTAAATAAAGTTTTTCTTTATTTTAGTGGCGATAATTTATTTCAAGTTATTTTTCACGATATACCTGACCATAATTTCGTTGTTTCGATGAATCTTTCCTAACAAAATTTGATTGCATCTAAAGTAAAATTTATTTATAACAACACTTTAATTTTAATTCAAATAATTACTTTCGCCCCATAATTTTTATAGGCGTATCAAAATTTTGTTTCACCCTTTGCCACATAACTGACATCTCTATATAAATTGTATTTTGTAAAATTTTATTCTCAATTTATCACAACCTTGAACTGCAACGTTGTGATAAACGGACGTATGTGACAAAATATGAAAATTTGCTTAATTTACTGCAAAATTCTTAAAAATATAGGTGATGCATATATGCAAATATTAAAATGTTATAAGTATATTTGCAGTATTTAAATAAATGCAATTATTTAGGTGTAGAGATAAAGCATTGTATAGTTTAATTGGATTTATTTGAAATATTACCTAAGAGATTAGAAATTGACCAACAAATTGCAGCTTTTTTATAGTTTCGATTGTCGTTATTTTTAAATCACAAATTCTATTTGCACGGTATTGAAGTTGAAATTAGTCAATGAAATATTACATAAAAGATTGGAAAAAACCAACAAATCGCAGCTTTTTTTTGTCGTTACTTTTAAATCACAAATTTTATTTGTATGGTTTTGAAGTTGAAATTGTTCAATGAAATATTACATAACAGATTGGAAAAAACCAACAAATCGCAGCTTTTTTATTGTCGTTACTTCTAAATCACAAATTTTATTTGTATTGTTTGGAAGTTGAATTGGTCAATGAAATATTACATAAAAGATTGGAAAAAACCAACAAATCGCGCTTTTTTTGTCTTTATTTTGAAATCACAAGTTTTATTTGGCATAGTTGACTGATCTGAAATATGAATCCAAATTGTTTGTGTCACTTTATTCGTATCAAGTTAACCTTCATGTCAAATGACATCGCTGTGTCTTCCCAATAGTAAGGATTCTGAAAAATTTGCTAAATGTGCAATTGCTTAAGTTAGAGGCTCATTATATTTGGAAACTATATTTTTTTTAAATTAATAACCATTAATTAGTTTAATTGGATTTCAGACTAACACACCTGGATAAGGCAACTGACCTGCTTAAGTGGTGTGAATAATTCTATAGTTTATGTAGCTAGATGCTTACTCAATTCTGGCATAACTCATATTTTTATGTAAAAATTTTAATAAGTTTTGTGCATTAGTACACTAAAAATAGCGCTAAGAATTTATAATTACTTATACTGGCAGTGAATCAAGCTTGAAACCGTTTTCTCCATCAAATATCATATACCATACATGACCAGTTACGGCAAGCGCAGAATATGAATTTAAACAGCCTTTCTTTACACTGATTAAACCATACAAATTAATTGAAAAATAAATGCATATCACATTAATTCGCAAACATAACAACATATATAAATATTCGTGGAAATATATTCATAACACGAAACACCAGATAAAAGTAATTTCAATCACAGAAGGCATCATCATTGCGCATTTGCCTATCTCGAATTAAAACTTTAATTCACGACTTCCGGTTTAACGATTTTCACGTTCATTTCACGCGCAACAATGGTTTCCCCTGAATAATAAGTTGAACGTATTCGCCGACGATATCTTGGGGCGAATTAAATTTAAATCTAAGTAGTGACACGTTATTACGGACTCTTTTTGTGAATTTTCTACTGGCGCAATTTATATCATTTTCAACCAGGAATCGTCTCAATTTAACGTTATACAGTTTAGTTATCTAATGAAATGAATAGGTCTTAAATATAAAATACTTAATAAACCTATATATTCAAAATTCCCAAAATTACTAATTACGTTGAAACTTTGAAGTAAAATGTACTAAAACTAATTTGCGCGACCAAGTTCCTGGCGGCACTAATGTAATGAAGTATAAAGCCAAAGTTGCTACGAAGGGTTGTTACTAAAAAACATTCATAGCCCTTTTGGCACACTCATAGCAGGGTTCCATACGGAAAGCTGGATATTAGAATGTAGGGAAATGCGTAGTTTTTTATAACATATTTCGAATTTAAATCTGGAGGTGTCCTGGAATATTTGACATCGATAATATTTAATTTTACCCACTCACAGACGCCTTGATAAATCACCAAAATCTATACGTCGAATTGTATTACCTTAAAATGTTGTACATATATATTTTAGGACATTAGTGAACGCAGAAATAAGAAAAATCAAAATAATAGCTTGAAATAAAAATAAAATATGCGTTAGCGCGCCCAACAATTTGCATATGCACGTTCCAGTTGAAATAAAACTTTGATTCAAGATTTGACAAAATCCGTCTCTAGGGCACACTAAATATTTGATAGAAAACTATAAGCGAACAAATATTTAGGCACGGAGAACGCAATCTATTTCAGTAAAATAGGAAAAAGTGTTCTTTTTTTACAATCACAAGAGTAATATCGGTTGTAATTTGAAAAACGTAAAAACTTGGTACGTCCGAGTAAACATTTATGACAGAAACGACAACGTCACAATTTGTAGTGATGAAATTCATCAGAAGTGACAATATTTCAAAGATCTGTGATAAAATAATATGCATACTAAAATGTTGGCAATTCCAATGCATATATTTGAAAAATTTAATGTACATGTATCTTCAATTATAATAGTAATCGCATTTATTTGAATAACTTTACAGTTTACTCAATAGATACACTTATGCATACAAGTTAACCACTAAAGTAACTATTGAATCTAATTCAGCAAGTTGAGATAACTCGAGCTAAAAATCCATCCAAAAGTCAATAATATAGACACAAAAAAGAAATGGAATTAACATTAGAAGACGTTTTTTTATATTTTTCATCCCAATTTTTTACGAATATCAATCAGACTTTATACGATATCAACATTCCTTTATTGATAATTTAGAGGCATTAAAGCATCAATTGCAATGCATTATGTGTTTCATACTTCAGGTCAAGTTTTTAGATATAATTATTTGATGTTTATTAAAAAATAAACAGTTAACTGGTGATATTTTGCATGTGTTTTAAGCAACCCGAAATTGAAATTATTATATCAAAACATTGTGAAGTATATGTTTATTACCTCAATTTATACAAAAATAGATGTAAAAATATTTTCGTGTTGGCAAATTTAGACATTGGCTAAATTTTAAGAAAATCAGAAATGTATGGGCAGAATATTATTTTACGCAATTGTGAGGCCCCTTGAATTCAAAAAATCATGAAACATGTTATGTCGTACGTCGATTTAAATCGTAAATTCAAGATGGAAAAGAAATTAAATTAATACTACAGTTTATTAATTATTTACCTAAAATTAAGTTTGGAGAATAATAATTATATTAAAATTTTCTCTTTCAATAAAAAACGATATCAGACATTTGGTGTAAATATTGTTTTTAACTTCTAATCTTCAGAATATTTATCTAATTCATTCATAAATATATATACGGGTATCCCTTCAAAGTTTAAAGTGAAGAATATCACTAAATAAATGAAGATTTAATTACGGATTAAATTTTTACATTCAAAGAAATTCGTTTAATTGAAATTAGATAATAATTCATACCACATAATTACTACGTGACAGCTCTTGTATAATTTAAGTGTCCAGTTGTAAGCTGAAATAAAGGGGAAAACTTCTGAACTTAAATAGTCTATTATTTGCACATTGTTTATTTCAAAAAAATATTTCCAAAGCCCAATATTAATTTTCGACCCTTTGCGACAACATGATTCATTGAAGAAAATTCCTAGGGCGGAATTTAGAAAATATAGAAAATTATATAGGGCGGAATTTTCTTAAAGGCGGTAGCGCACTGCAATGCTTACAAGTAACTTGGAATGTGATGAGTTTTTAATATTTATTGAAAATTAACTTCCACAAAATTAATTTCCGTTTATACAGTTAAATATCTCCCATTACTAACAAAAGTTAATAATGGGAGACATATAACTGAATAAACAGAAATTCATTTTTATTTAAGAGCCATTTGCCAAGGAAAACCCTTATAGAATATTTATTTTGCGTTTTTGCACAGATTTTACTTCAAACTTGTACCTAATAAATTATTAGATTACATCAAGCAATAGTGAAATTTCATAAAAATTCTTAAATAAGCATCAAAAATATTTTTGCGTACACTCTTTTGATCAGGCAGATCGCCTGGTTATAATAGATTACGCGATAATATTGGCACAATAGTGCCATGGAATAAGCTTTTGCGCATTATTTATATATTTAATTGTATATAAAAAAAAGTGAGCCATCACGGGACGCCTGGCAGATGTGAAACATCGTGTTCTTACAAGTAATATGCAAAAAAGACAATATTATTACAGGAACTAAATATAGCATAATGAAAAAATAAAATATTACGAATTTCTTACAGAAAATGATGACTTTATTTAATAAACATCTATTTACAATTAATACAAAAATAATAAAGCACAGGTTATGTGTACCGTAGTAAACAACAGCCTCGAACTGAGTGAGGAGGGGGTCGCGTAGTCGGTTGCGCATGACGACACGTCGCCATACCGTACACTCTGCTACATATAGACTATATACATACCTTAGTATAGCGTGGCGACACGTCGCCACGGCAAGCGTTGCCACGCCAAAGATCCGGTTTATACCTGCGCCTATAGATGTATCACATCAAAATAATGGGTCGGTCGTGTTGTACAGAATTTAATATTATTAATATTTTAGGAGACTTGAGTAAAAATTTCAATATCCGATTCAAATTTGAAAAAAAATTTATAAATCATATTAAACACAAAAACATCAAAGATCTAAATTCTCTATGGATAAGTTTATTATTAACATTATCAAAAACTGTCCTCTTGAGGAATACCATCTCTTCGACAACGTTAAAATTTTCATAAACCAACACCCGGGTGAACTCAGTCGATGTTAAGAATTTAACGTGTCGGAGACGTAACTGGTCTTTATATTTGAAAAAATTAAATTTTGGTTTTCATTTAAAATCAGGGTAAATATGATACTATTAACTAAACAAAATAAAACATTAGCAATTTATCCAAATTTCAACAACGATATTTAATCTGTACTTATATATTTAATCCATAGTTTAAATCATCACTTTCTCATTAATAGATGGTACAACTATTTAAGAAATATCATTCTATTTGCATTCAGTTACATATGAAAAGTGATTGAATATTTTTTGATCTTATGTGAGGTAGGTTTTTCCATAGGTTTCTTCAAACTTGAAGGATGTTTTTAGCAGAAAGTATAATGCAGATACATTTTTTTGATAGCAATGTATGTTCTTTCTGCTGTTATCTTTGTTTCAAACTTTTAAAAAAATATTTCTCTTAATACCCAGAATATTTGACTATGGCTGTGGGAAATAAAAATTTGTGTTGGATCAATAACGTTGCAAAAAGTTTACTGTGACTGATGATATTTTGCTTGAAACAAGCGATTATGCATCATCTAGAATTGTTTTCATATATAGCCCACATACGGCATCACATATTGCTTGAGTGTTTTGGACAGTACCTGTAGAGAAATACTCAAATAACATATGATGCCGTGTGCGAGTATTTTTTTAATCACCTCTCCGTATGAAACAATTTCTGTAAGGCCATGAAAAAATATCCTTCCCCAGAATATTTTACAGTTTTCTGTGCAACTCATAGTTTCTCCTATGCAAACTGAACATATTTTTCATTTGAGCGTCGCATAATATGAAGATGTCTATCATAGCCATATTATATAATTCAGCTATCATCTGAAAAAAAAATTTCACCCTGTTACACCAAGATCTCGGTTATATACTGTCTGGCAAACAGAAACCTAACTTGTCTGTTAACTGCTGTCAATTAGTGTCTTGTAGCTACCACACTGTCATTTCAAAGAACACCACATTCCTCATGTAGACGCTGTTGCAATTCTACCGTAGCCAGGCTCCTGTTGCGCAACGATGACTAATGTCTACCACATATTTGTCTGCTTTGACATACCTCATATGTATTATACATTTGTCGCCTTTACGGCCAGTGTTTGAATCTGGTATACACAGCAATCCGCTGAACACTTAAATTCAACCTACCAGCCACAACGGGTCAATTCAGAACTAATAGTATAATAGAGCTAGTGACAGAGATTATAATAGACAGCTTACCGTTACAGCGTACCGTACGATTACGTCAAGAAAAGTTTATCAAACTGGAAATAAACAACTAAGTTTCTTAAAAAAATTAATGTTTTAGGTAACAGAAGTGAGAAAATGATAACACGTCCTAAGAAGAATTTGAACCATGAAACTCACTAATACTCTACATTTGTTTTAACACTAAACATTTTCCTGCAACATCAAGTAGTTAAAATGCGTTGTCAAATAACATCCTCAAACACCTTGAATTATGAAAAAGACGCCAAGTTTACCAATTTCAACACACATTTAATACTATCGGCTTATTTGGTAGGCATATGTTAATTCATGGTAGGTGTAAAGTCTAAATCTCACATCTGGTTAATGTATTAAGAATAAAGTTACTATTGCTGTAAACATGGCAAAAAATAAATAAAATCGACTTTTAATAATACCAGATCTGCGATCCTTAAAATATTCATAACAATAATAAATATTGTATGTGCGTAAAAATAAAATAGAAAACCAAACAAAATAAATTTAGATTACATCGTTATTAATACCTGATTTTTAAAATTTTTTTTGATAACTAATTATATAATAATAATAAGAAAACAATACTTCGAGTCCATTTAATATTAAAACATTTTCTTAAATTGAAGTGTTGGGTTATGCGTATTTTGAACGAAATTGGTAACCGTTAAAACCTATTAAAACGATACGGTATTATTACTAGTACTAGTATATTACGATTAAATCTCTATTATTAGCTGTTTGCAATATCTAGATTTCAACATTGATCATAGTTCATAAAGTTCAAAATATAAATTTTTGTTCGAAAGAAATGAAAACAGTAAACAATTAGTGAGATAAGAATAAATTTGTAAATCATTACGTTAAATCATTACATTTATTCTTACTTCTCAAACAACGTCAAATATTTCGTAACTTATATACACACATTTAAAGAAAAAGAAATTGTTAAGCACGCGTAGAAATTGCGTTGCGAGGATACACACACATAAACACACGCACACACACACACACACGCGCGCACACACACACACACACACACACACACACACATATATATGTGTATATATATATATATATATATATATGTATAATTTTTTTGTAAAAACTACAAGAAAAGTTTTAAATAATTACTTTTCATCTAGATATCAGATGATGCATATTTTCTGTAATATTGAGAAATTATTACACTAACAGGACGCTTATTAAGACATAATTCGTAATGATTATTAGTGAAGTGTTCAATTTTATTTCAAAAACGGAAAGCGCAAAGTAATGTCTTCTCAAAATTTTCCTCGTATTAACTTGAAATTTAAGCTTCCCAGTTACAAATTTCAAGAATTTTTTTTTCTATTTTATTAGTAAAAATTTGATTGAACATGTTTCACAACAATAAGTTATTAATGATTATAAAATTATTTTATATAATTTCAGTCATGCACTGACCTTTGCCTTTTAAATAGAATAATACGGGTTATAGAATGTATAAATATATTTTATTATAAAAGATCTTTAGGTTGCTTAGTCAAAATAAAAAAAAGAGATATTTATTTTTTTAAAGTATTTTTTAAATAACAATTGGTAACATTTTTATTTTTCTTCCAAGTAACTTCTCAAAATAATTTCTCATTTGAAATAAAACCAGCGTGTGTCGGAACACGCATTTTCCCGATAAAAATCTTTTGACACAAAATAACCGTAATCATTTTGTTTGAAAAGTCTATCTATTTTTTCATATTTTTCAAATCCATAGCTGAAAAAATAAAGGCGAGTGAGTGAGTAGGTGGTACATTATTCGGTAAATTAGAGTTCTGAGATTTCACAAACGGAGTTCAATAATTAAAAAGGGAAAACGAAACTTCAATATTATTTAATAGACATGTCCTATGTGATACTTCACACGATGGGATATGCAGGGAAAATGTCTCGCTCACACTTTAGTTTTTTTTAATTTTCCTACATAATAATTAGAATAGTCGTAAGAAATACTTACTTGCAAAACTTCAGGGGAAAAGTGTAGAAAATATGAGAACTACGTACGCACGTACTGTTATTCCCCTGACTTACCAGCCATAATGCTTGAACAGCATTGCTCCTAAGCATATCATATTATCATATAACGCTATTCGATCCCCAATATCTAAACATCCTAAGACAAAATCGCTTTTTGCAGAAACCTCAGCAAGATATACTCCCAAATACATTAGCATGTCTGGTCTTTATAAATACCAGAAACTAGCCCCGCACAGCTTAGAGGCTCAGAAGTTCATAAGCTTAGAATTCCGTAATCCCAGTTCACATTAGTAGTCATTTCAGTTCAGTCTTAATAATATTTAAGAATTGTTAGTAGCACTTACCTTTAAAAGTGTTTTGTAATTTTAAAATAAATCCTAATTAATTAAACAATAATCATAAAATTGTTTTTTAAAAAGTACTCCAACGAATCCATTATAACAATACGTACGGACTGGCTGACTCGGTAAAATTGCAAGCCTTTTTTGTTTTAATACAGAAAAATAAAAATAAGAAGGATGGATTATGCTATTCTTTTCGCTTTAACCATGTAACTTACATCGTTTTAGTGGCATATTTAATATTATGCCCGCTGTTGATGTTTTTCTCAAAAATACATTTGGTGGTAAAGCAGCATTATTAAGATAATTGTTTTTTCTCTATTTCGTTTTTTTTTTTCAAAAAAAGACCATTATTCACTTGCACCTTACATAGATTATCTATCTACATTCATGTATACCAACTTCTTTAAATGTTTTTTACTTTAACTCATGTTTAAAATTACCAAATTATTATAAGTAAAATTTCTGTAGATGCAAAATTGTAATGAATTTTTTTTATTTCTACTATATTTTAAATGGAAGATGTATATTTTTTTTTACCTTTTGCATATATTATAAACAGAGAATTCAATATTTAAATTTTTGCATACATTATAAATAGAAAATTCAATAGAGAACTACAAAAAATTATCTTAGCATTTTTTTTAATAAGTATTTATAGGAAATCATAACCGTTTTATTTGACGTATTTTTGTATATGTATGTTGATAAGTTGAATTATAAATTGCTTTCACATAATAAAATTTGTTGGGTAAACAAATTTTATGATGTAAAAACAAGTTAAAATTGTTACTAAAAATATTTAATAATACGACACTTGCGCTGATACAAATAACTAAACTGATCAATGGATATTGTACTGAATTTATTAATATTACAACATCATGGAAATAGAATAATTTTACATAGTTGTAATTAATGATTTCTTCATAAAAACATGTACATGTAATGCATATATAATATTTTCAATTACATACATAGTAATATCAATTCTCAATAATATAATAAAATGCAAGAGGTGTATTTTCTCACAAATAGGGTCCGCGAGAAAAGTAATTTCGTCCCTGATTTCCATCTTAGCGGAAGAATTTAAGAAATTAAAAATACATTTTATGTGTTTAAATTTTTCGACTGCTTTTTTTTCCATAATTTCCTACGAATAAACATAGGACATGATGAAATTATAAGTTTTCCGTTTTTGATATTAGGCCATAAACCCGCTAAAATGGTTAAGTTTATAGTGAAAATCCACTTTCTAAAACTGGAAATCCTAGTGAGGTTCAGGATAAAAAATAATTTGAATAAAATGTGGATGAAACGCACTGAGACACGCATTTCAAATATTAAAAAATTATATTGATTTTTGCAGATCTTACAAACTAAAAACTAAAATTTAACTTTTTATGTAGGACTGATAGCAAAATGCATAAGCTTAACTCTGGAAAAGAAGGTAAATCTGTAATTATTTTCTGTAATTTAATTTTCAACTTCACATTCTAAGTATTTAACCGTCCAACCAACCAGTTTTCCTGTCCCCCTTTTTATTATCTTCTTATTTTGTTAGATATCAAAATTAAGCGAGAAATTGATTTTCTTCTGCAAATGATATAACGGTTTTAAGGCAGCCAAATCAAACGTCTTCCACTATATTCGCCCACAGTAAGTCAATGTAAATATATCGATACATGCCTTATTTCAATGACTGATAAGTGCAATATCATTAAAATTGTATTGCTTTTCAGACAACATTTATAGAATTCAAGTAATACACTTTTATTTGCTGTATATTTCCAACAAAACAATCGAATTTAAATTAAATTTGTTTTCCATTTACTTTCACTTCATTCCCTCTTTCGTAATTACACGACTTCTCTTAATTAATTACTTAAAAAAAATTTAGGGATTATTTTCGAATCGTGTCAATATTTAAATTTAACTCTGAATTTTTTTAATTCAATTTTAGACCGGTTTTTTCAACCGATCCCTTTCGCCTCCATAATTCGCGCAAATGGGAAAATGGAAACTGTGGAGGGCCAACAAGAAGCGTTTCCTTGCAAAATTTAAACAGCGTTGGTGTCATGATTTTGTTTATTCGAATGACTTGGGCCAGTTTATATGAAAATAATATATTTAACTTGAAAATAATTTAATTAACGAGTTTAACGTTAGTAGACTTCAATTGCAATCGCCTTTAGGAGTCATCGCACAAATTTAATTTTCTCCAACACAGAGTCAAATTTAAATATTAAGCATCCGATTTTCTTGGTACACTTTCTTGAGAAATTATTAACATGTGAAAAGTATTATAGGATCGATGATCACAAACATTTTCCACAATTATTTTAATAAAGATAAATTATTTTTCAAACATATAAACAACTTAACCAAGTGATCAGGACGTTTGTTGTACTCTAACATCACTATTTAACATTGAATTAAGTTTGAATAGGCATTATATGACGACGTCCTAAATTATTGTTAATTCGAGAGAAAAATATTTTCACTTTTGTAAGAACTAGAACCCTAGGATATACATCATGGCCAGAATTATGGAATTATATTTTAATTTTTCCTTGCGTAAACAATTAAAATATGATCTAAATTAAAAATTTGGTAATTTAAAATTAAGAAAATATATTAACAACAAGAAAGATGTAATTAAATTATTATGCAATGAACAGAGTTTTGTTCTCGCATAATGCCTAAATTAAACTATAACTAAAAAGACACGCATTTTTCTCTGTCTTACTGCGATTATTTTTAATAAAGAAAAGAATAATCGAGACAAAATTACAAAAAGTGATAATTTTTTATTGTCAACATGTAACTAGTCTTATTATTATACATATTATATACATCATTTACCCTAATTGATTTCTTTCTTTCCTTTATTTTTAAGCACCTTAATAATTGTGATGAACATTTTCTTCCTAATAATATAATAGGTTATTAGCGAACTAGGTAAGATTTCATCAACTGTTACGTTCAACATCAATAAATTTTTTATCAAGATCAAATTTTCAAACAAGAATATTTATTTTAGTATATTAATATAAATCTAGTTTATAGAGTTTTAAGTTCGAACGTAGATTTTTTTTCATTTTATTCATACTTGTTACAATAAATTATAATAATCACAGTATAAAACTTCCAGAAATACGAAAATACTGTTGGAAAAATATTGATTAAAAATAAATTGATTATAATTAATAACAATATAGAGCAGACTGGCTGGTTTTAAAGAGTTGCTTTTTTATTATACACAGATGCCTTCAGATAATTTTTGAGCGACATAAGAACACCAAGCTAGCTTTTTTGTCAAGAATCGGCTTTGCAAAACAACTAAAAATACATTATTACTATTACATTATAAAAAGTACACTACCATAAAAATTGGAGAGAGGCATCATTGAATCATGTTTTATCTATGTCAGATAAAACATAATTTTTCATTATCTCTACTTTTGAATACTGAGAAAAACTGTGTGTGTTTCTTAATTTTACAATAAACTCAATTGAAAAATTCATATATTTTATATAGTTAGTGTAATGTAACATTACATTTACACAAAAAACAGTTTAATATAGCACTCGTATGAAATGAATGGAAGAAATATATGTACTAGTGGAAAAAATTAAAATGCAGATAGAACCCAAAAATGTATTAAAATTATTTTGTAAAAAAGTCCTTAAATGAACTACTTCTTAATGTTCTTTATCTCAAAAGAATTCATCTATCATAGCCATCTGTCATATTCTTTTTCATAAAAACCGTTCTACGTCTTCTGTGAAAAACATCTGTGACAATCTTTATAATCCTTATTAAAAATATCTACGATAATACTTATAATTTTTTGGTAGACTTTAAGTAAAAATTAGGACCACATTTTTTATAACTTTTATTTTATTAATTTTGAATGTGCAGGAAAGATATACATTCCGTTGACATTTTCAGTAAAATATCGGGAAATACCCCACCAGTTAAAATATATTTATATTTTAATATACTTCATAATTTTTTACTCATTTAATATTTTAATATAATTTATAAATTTTGAAAATTAATAGACTTGTGAAAGATATAACTCGTAGAATATGAAAATAATTAATTCTAAATAATTAACAGAAATGCTTCAATCCAATTAAATGTTAAACTCTAATGGGTATTTGTGTACGTATTAATCATAGTGTAAGTCCAATTCATAATTAAAAAAATTTTATAATTTTGTAATAATGATAACTAATAATATATAGCATAATTTTTGCAAAGGCGGAGTGAAAAGACGATGAATTGTTTTTATTAAATTTTTTTTAGTTGTATTGATATGACAAATGTACATATGTACATTCACATACATACAAATATACAAAACGTATAATTTAATATTCCGTACGGACATGACAAGTTAATAATAATCGTTTTTAAAAATATCTAGAATATTTGAGAAAACTTCGAGAACATTCCATGATCGAGCCTAGTCATAAGAAGGGCACTTTTTATTTTTCCGTACATAGATTCCACCCAAACTTCTGCCTATATGATATTAGTAAAGTTAATAAATGTTCACTAGACTATCCCCGGGCAGTAATTACATGTTTATTTTGTGGCATATTTTCAAAAATGACGTATAGTAGAAAGAGTGCTTTGGAGCAAAACAAAGAATTGGTGTAATATTTTTAAATATAATATGCAAATAAAAAACTAACATACTATTTTTATAAGGTTGCTTTGACTGTGGGAAAAGTTCATAGGTAATCTTCGTGATAAGAAATATCAATAGACACACACCATCAAAAATGCAAGATGATTGCTCACTGACAAATCTCCATCTCTTTCTGCATTCAGATTTATTTTTCCGCACTTGATCAATTTTATCTTCATATTACATCTGCTGTTCATATAATTCCTTCGAAAATTATTCGACCTATTTGACAGTATACATCAACGTAAAATATGTTCCTGGAATCTAAAATATACCCAGAAATATGCGTACGAATTTTTACGTATATTTTAAGAAAAATAACTTAAAAAGCGGCTTATCATAATAACGAAAGTTTTATAATTACATAACTTTGGGCTCTGCTGTATTACAGCAATTTTTTATCTTTTTTCCTCGAAGGTATTTTTATACAAAACCTTCAAAATTGATAAAAAAATTTTGAAAAGTCGATTCCACATATGTGGCATGAATTCGAGCATTAGGGATATAATTAATGCGCCCTTTGGGAGTAATTACAAGTCCAAAATTAGACCAAAGCTGAAAAGTGAACTTTTTGGAAATTTGTTTGCGTAATTACATCTATTTACCTTTTTTTTTGTTTTGAGAACATTTTGTAAAGCCATTAAATACTTAGCATTACAAATTTACAATTAAATGAAACTACGTGATGTAGTATTATTTCTACTTTCTTTAATTTCTTTACCAAGACCTAGGTTTCGTTGTATCACAACATCATCAGGTGGGATATTAGCAAAGATTTGCTAATATCTCACCTGAAGACGTTGTAATATAATCAAAGCTAGATCGTGGTAAAGAAATTAAAGAAAGTAGAAATAATACATCACGTAGTTTCATTTAATTGTAAATAATGAGTTTCTACAAAATTAACGCCAAATATATTCAATATTACAAATTTAGTTTAAGTGAATATTTTAATTTTTTTTAAAATTAAAGTTTGCTATACTGACGTATACTACGTCGAATCCAAAGTACGTTCCCTTTTTGTGAGCCATTTAAGAGTTTAGTATAAATATTTGGCATAAAATCGTTTAACATTTTTGTAATTACCTTGCATTTTATTTACGTTTGTTCTAGTTTCACCCTCCTTCAAAATAAATTAATAAAGAAAACATATTTTCATGATTCTTTTACCCAATCTAAAACCGAATTAATTATATTAGTCTTATAGGCACGTACAAAATGTTTGCGGTTATATTTTAAATAATTGTTACGTGCGTCACTTATTCACTAGCAGTTTTTTTAATTCCTATATAATTTCCTTTTTTCTGCGGTTTGGCCCATATATATTTTCCTTTCATTTTTGTGGCAGAATTTTTCTCCACTGATATTATTTTCACTTCAAAGATGTCCTTTATTAAAGTGAAAATATTTACTATCTTACCTAGGACTTTCGGCTGAATCACTCAAATTGTTTAGAAACTCTCCATTTGTACTATAGTTTAACCATTGCGCTTAGTATTATTAAATTTCTAATTCATGTAATATATTTATTAAATTTTAAAGTATCATTAAATTTATATGATTAGTATTATTAATTATTTACTCAAAAAAATTATTTTAATCATTTAATCCACCTTAAGAACTACCTCAATTCAATTATTTTCGGTTTCGCACGATGCTAGGATGCTAGGACAATTATATAATTATTCTAAAAAATACAGTTTTTCATAACTTTCTAAAAATTAATATAATATGAATATTTTATATAATATTAGAAATACCTTGCCACGCTACAGATATGAATATATCATTAGGAAGCGAATTCATAATTCAATACGTTTGATAAAAGGAATATTCCTCTGAATTTCAATATTGCAGACGTGCTATCAGAGGCCACAGACATAATAGTGTACGTCAGCGCATTCACTCACATAAAGCCGTATGCAGAAGCCGAATGGTAAACAGATTTGAAGAGGTGACTACGTTTACAATGGGCAGGAAGTCCCTTAAGGTGAGAAAAGGATATTGGAACGAAAATAAATATGTGAGAGGTACGGAAATATGATTTACGTTTAAACTGCAAGTAGTTATATATATATATATATATATATATATATATATATATATATATATATATATATATGTTGAACCATTTAATACATATCACATTAAAAAATAGCAATACTACGTGTAACTAGAATTTGCAATAGGTATATATCGCTAGATGAAAAAAATTAGTTCATAGTTAAAATTTCATTCTCCCTTGACAAATGATATGACGTAAGGGTTATTAATGATAAAATTTACATCGAAACTCATTATTGTGTAAAAATTTCAATGAAAGTTTTTTCCTTTTTTTCAAACAGTGAGTAAATTCTTGGTTAAAAAGTCTATACATATAATTAAATCTGCTTTATTTTGTATTTAATTGTTCTTAATTTACTTGAATATATTTCATCATATTTTTTAATATTATATTAAATAAATTTTGCAAATAAACTGTGTGTGGGTAATGTACATTGCGGTCTTCATTCACTAAATAATTTCCCTCAAATATTTTTAATAAAACGCAATAAAAGCAAAAAAATTAAAATCTCAGATATCATCATACATACCGTAATATTGACTTGCTTTTCATAATGTTGTTCATTCAATTCTTAAGGCCGCGCACTAAATATTTATTTTTAAAAATCACCGCTATAACAAAAACCCATTTAATCAAAATTAAAAAAAAACACAAATCAAATTAATTATAAACAATTTCTATTATGTTACGAAGAAATTAATCACGAGCCCTATTTTCTAATGTTTTCGCCGTCTTTCTCTATAGATATTGGCGGCTACGCATTCGAGCAACTTACTTCTTTGCATTGTAAACAAGTAACTTAGCAATCTAAAACGCTTTTTTTGCACCCATAAGCTGAGCCACATTCAGTCTTATATCCGCTAATATCCATTTTTATTTAATTTTCATGAGTTGGCCTTCTATCGGCTGCAATCCTTCTTTATGAACCAGATTCAATCTATCATCCCCAATTCTTAAGTACTTTATCGTAGCCAAATTGTATCTCAACTTACATAAAAGTACATTATTTTGATAAATTCTAAAGCAATCCTATACGTAGATACTAATACGGTAGTCATGTTTTCAGTAGCTGCTTTAATAAATGATTGCTATCTAAACATATTTCAAGCTTTAGAAATGTTTGATGCCCTGGATAGTCCATAACACATCAATTCGAGGTGTTATTGGTTTTCTTAAAATTTTAATCTTTTAAAATCAAGTCAACATTTTTCATATCTGTGCGTTTGCACTGGAACGTTTTGGGCAAATGTGTAATTATTGCAGTACATATTATTTTATTGATTTAAATAAAATGAAGTGTAAAAATACACACAAAATAAATTAAATGATGACATGCCACGTGGATTTTGAAACCAAATTAAATTGCTGCAAAAGTTAGTTTATAATAGATATATACATATATATATATATATATGTATATATATATATACATATATATATGTATATATATATATATATATATATATACATATATATATATATATATATATATATATATATATATATATATATATATATATATATATAGTTCTAAACAATGACTATTTCTGCAGATTTTAAAATGTAAGTAATTTAATTCAAACTCAATAAAATATTAGTTTAAGAGCGAGTTCAAAATTCAACATATATTCGATTTATTTTCTTATTTCTCAAACAGAACTGCTCCTTAGTTCATAAAAATAAAAGCTTTCGATTGTGAAGAGATTCGTAAACATTTAGAGGAATAGCTAAATCAAACGATAAGATTTAAATTAATTTATTCTATTAATATAGCAATAATTTCATCTTTTATATAATAACTTTAATTTTATTGGAAATAAAAAATGGCGAATTTTTCCGGGTTAATATTTGATTTGTCGATATAACCTTGCCAGACATCTTTCTGGTATAACATTCAATATTTTAAATTATTAGAAAATATAAAGCGTTTCTATGTAATATATAAATTAGGTGAAATGTATTTAAATATCCATTCAAATAAATATTTTAATATTCTTTGTTCATTAATGAGGAGTATTTTACAGAAATGCCTTTCAAGTACTTAGGTTACTTCAAATATATTGGGAATATTTAGATATATGTACAATATATTAAAAAATAAATTCACCGGAAATGTAAATATTACTTATTAAACTGTTTACAATTGAAGATATAAAATTATATAAATACATTAAAATTATTCCATCAAGTTGAGGGGATATTTAAAGTTAATTACAGGGGGATATTTAAAGTTGATAAAGAGATTGTCAATACAAAAAGGGCTTTTAGTATAATATCTGTGCGCTAAGTAATAATCAATATTAAAATCACAAAATGATTCTTGAGTGATTTCCTCTCAAGCTAAAAGCATTACATAGAGGACACTAAACGTTTAATTCTTTGACTTGATGAATTATGAGATGCGATTATCTCTCTCTCTTTCTTTCTTTTACGATTAATTTTTAACGTTCTGTATATTGTTGAACATCAGATTTCAAAACCCTTTTTTTAATTTTTATGTAACATCTTATAAAATAATGTTTAATGACATATTTTTCCGATACTTTCGACAAATGAAAATATTTCCAAAAGAATCCGAAGAATATACTTTCCTATTCTATCTCTGAAATTACTAAAGTAAAAATTATGTAAAAACACTGCGTTGCGGGAAGTCTATTCCAATTTACCGGAAAACTTAGCGATAATTTTATAATTGTTTATCATTTCACAATAAATTTATCCCTGTAATACAAATATTAGGCCTTATTTTGGCATGATAAAAACAATATTTTTATATCGTTTAAGAAAAAATATTATATGAAAACATTTAAGAGTACGCCTATGGTGTAAATAAATATCTATGGAATCCTCTTATTACGAGTTCTATTGGTACATATATATTTTTATCTCGCTGTTTACTAACAGTAAATTTCTGAAATAAATAATTTATTTGCTTATACTATAATAATATAATTTTGTTTTTAACATAAACTTGGTTTTAAATTCATTCTTCTTAGCAATATTTGCTTTATATTTATTAATATTTCTTTAGACTTTAGACATTGTGAACATTCTGCAATAATGAAAGAGCAAAGGCATTTCTGTAAGTTCACACAATAAATCTAAAGCTCAAAGATCATTACAATATATAAAGAACTATATGTCTGGAAATATAGCATAAAAATATGCAAAGTAACAATCAGCCCAGCATCCACCCTAGCCCTGATTGTGAAAGATATAAGGATATTGTTAATTATGAAAGCGTAAACTTATACATACAGTTTATATATTTGATAACCTAAATCTATTTTAGCTATTTTCGAAGGGAAGTATAACCATATCTGCGTTTATTTCTTGCTCAAATGACCGAATTTCAATAAAATATAAATACAAACACCGTAAATAAATCGCGTAGAAATAACAATAAAGTGTTAGTAGAATACGTGACATATACCTTTCATATTATTTGGCACAGCACACAATTTTCATTATGTGATTAGACCTTTAGGATATGTCGCGAGAAAATTGAATACTGATTTAAATTGAATAAAATAAGTTAATCCTTTTTCTTATATTCTCTTTATTTTTTTATACTAACATTTATTTCCCATAAAAAATTACATGATTAAAGAAAATGTTGGAAAGGCCATGAAAAAGAAAAAAAATGGAAGGAAACCTAAAGAGAGATTCCCAATATATAACAATACTGGTATATATTGGAAATAGTGTACTATGCCAGTAACTATACCCGCACGTATTGGGGATGCTATTCTCGAAGATATTGTTCATTACGTTCGTCTAGGACAAACTGTCCAATAATCTATCTTCTCGTCCAAAATAAACTTGTACGGAAAAACAAAAGTTTCCAACTAAAAACAATGTCAATTTTCATTACCAGTTTTGTTATACGTGTAAAACGTTACCTTTACTTATGACCTCATAAAAAAACTCCAAGTCACTCCAAGCAAACTTTGAGCCAAACGTCCATATTCGAGGTTTCTCTACGGCGTACGATCTATACGGAGAATATTGTAAAATTGGTAGACTAAAGTGGCAATACGCAGGTAATATAACTACGCAAAACTAACGGCTGCTGGGATAGCAAAAATTCTCGAAAAGCCACCGTGTACCGAAAGACGCAGAGTGGTACGGCACCTGGTCAGATGATCTTATTAAGGTGGCGGAAAAAAAATTTAATATCAGAGGCATAAAATCGGTCTTCGTAAGAATTTATAAGAGAGGCCTATATTCAGCAAAGCTCATCTGATAATGATAACACAACTTAGAAACAAGAAAAAGCTTGAAGTCAATTTTTCTTGTAACTTTGATATTTTTGGATTTGAAAAGATTAATAAATTATTTGAGTCTTCATATTTTACACAACGACAAATCTCATTTTGGTGCAAGTGGACCCATTGAGATTGAATGACATAATTCCAGTTACAATGATATTATAAGTTTCCTCATAATAATTTCAACGGGAATTTATATTGGTAATAGACGAAGAGACTAAAATGAAAGCAATTAAAACTTAAGTGCATGTATATGCATGTACACAGTATAAACCATCCGACAAGTCAGCCAAAATTTGAGCATGATTTAAAACTAATTTTTTTTACATTATTTTTTTTTAATTAAAATATTTCCTTTTAAAATATGAACGCAACAAAACAAGCTTTTAGAAGTAGCACGACTTCAATACGACGGAAGGTAAAAGAACGTCGTCTACACTCATATTAAATGCATCCATTCTATTAAAACTTCATGACTTATTGAAAACCCTCGATATAATAAAATGAATGATATCGCCAACTGAATTCAAGTATTAAACATACTATTCGTTTAGTATATGGAACTCATGACGCACCATTATTAATATCATCGCGCTACATTCCGCTAGCAGAGAGTAAACACAAAGAAGGAAATTAAATTTCCACAATGAACTCGGAAAGAAAACAGAGCGTGAAAACGGACAAACTTAAAGTCAATTCTTTGGCGACAACATGTAATCTCAAATTAATAAACTTAATTCCACGTAGGCGAAATTGTGTTGAGACTTTAGAAGCTTTTACGGAAATGAGATTTAATTTTGTAAAGTCGGCAGAGCCTAGATAACTGAACATTAAATGTAAAATTATGTAAGTTTGAAAAAGGAAATATCTAATTCCCTTTTTAAATATAGCTCACGCGATATTTTACGATGTATCTCAAGAAATACTGAATACATTTTTTTCAAAGATTTTGAATAAAGAGGAATTTGTGCGATATCAGATAATGGTAAAGAAAAGAAAACACATATGTGATTATATAATATAGACGCTTTTGTTAAAGAGGTGTTACACCGAACTTCCTCTGTTAAGACAATATTACACCAGATTTTATTTTTTATGGCTTTTTTTAAGTAAAACTTCTTTAGACGTGACTTGGGAGTAACTCAGAGTTTTTTTCGGAAGGAAGTAATGTTTAATGAAATCTATAATTTGCTTACGCCCTTTCTGGTATTGGAAAATATCCACTGACTTTAGAATTTTGTGCGTGTGTGTGTTGTGTTACATACACATATTTACTTGAATTTAATTACATTGAATATTTATAAAGTTTAATACTAATAATTATTTTGTTGGAAAAAGTACATTAGCGAGATTATTCCATATAAATATGGCGATGATCTGATGATGAGGGTTGGAGATGAACAATGGAATTCCTTAACGGATGGTAGTAAATCAACCGTGACTCAAAATATTTGTTGCTTGTAGTTGTTTTTTTGCCAAATAAATACACCATCGACCAAGTAACGTTTTGATGATAATTCTACATATTAACAGTGTTCATTTTTATAGGTGTTTTTTAATGAATCGTGTTTTAAAATATTTGCTACGGGTTGTTGTTACTATCCGAAATATCTACACCATCGACCACGTCAGGGCCTGATGATAAATTCTAGAGGTGAACAATGTAACTCCTTACGGGTGGTCGTAATTCAATAGCAACTCAAGATATTGACTATAGGTAGTAGTTACTTTGCAAAATAACTGTATCATCAAGCAGGTAAGGGTCTGATAATGAGTTAGATGAGCAATGTAGTTCATTAACGAATGTGAGTAAATCAACCGTGATTCAAGATATTTGCTATTAATAGTTTTTTTTTTATTTTGCAAAATAATTACACAATCGACAATATAATACCTGTCATCATCAACGATGAAGTTTTACTTCATCAGCGCGTAAAGATTATTCCTATTTTTATAATTTAGACTATGAATGAGACGGATAACCCCGATAAGGAAGGCAGGAACTTAGGCCGATGAGCTCTGTTGAAACCTTATGCAAAATCCTTGCAGAGGATGAACTCGTTGCTAAGATCGCCATTGCTGTTTGTTAGTCCCTTAGTGAGCCTGGTGAGAAAGAACCAAGGTCCTCATGTGACAGGAAGTAATAGCCAGAGCAGGACAAACTAAACAGTAGGATGTGGGCTATGAGTTGGACGAAGAGACGCCCTCCACAAAGTATAATTCCTTCTCCTTAAATAATATAAAAAAAAAATTACCGCTGTTAAACTTTTTAATATTGTTGCATTAGTTATTAAAAAGTTATAAGAATTACCATTTTTTAGTTTGTAACACTCAGGACTTTAAAATTCAAAATTGTTTTTTGAGATGGAAGGCTCAGATGTTGCCATGGTTTGAACAGAAAAATTTACAACATTTTGCCATTTACCAATTCTAAGGCCCATTTAGCCAATTCCAAGCTCCTCCCTGTTGACAGTGGTACTTGATTAGAACTCTCGATTTATATTACAGCATAGGTCACCTTGTGTTGGCACATTTAAAAGTCTAGACAGCAACAAAATATTATTCTATGCGTATTCCAACACGCATTAGAACATTTCTTTAATATTTATTTATTTTAAAATACTTATGATAATTACCAGCCAGTTAATTAATGATGCAGGGTTCATATTATATTTCAATTGAATAAATAACACACACTCACTTGATTTCATTCGATAAACCGATCAAAATATTAAAAGAAATCAAAAATATTAATCGACTTTTATAGATTGAAAAACGACATAATTTAACATAAATTTCTATCAACTCGTAAATTGTACATCTCATTTCGACTTTGAAGTTGTGATTAACTTTAATCAATCGGTAATAGAGTTTGATTTCACTTAGCTAAATTTTTCAAACTATTTATTTTCAAAACTTCAAAAAAAATTGTCAATGGCAAATTTTCTATGACTTATTTTATTTTCTATGACAAAGTATAAAAGTGACAAATGTCTTATGTTAGCCTAATCTGGATTATGCCTCGTTATTTCTTTCTTCCCTACAAAGAAAGAATTATTTTGCGTGTGAAATGTATAAACTAATTCCAAAGTTTCTTTTAAATAATAGAGTATTGTAACATTACGAGCAAATCTAGTGAAAAAAATAAAATTACATAAAGAAAATAATAATAATTTAATAATCACAAATATAAATAATAATATAAATAAACTGAAAAACTACATGAGTAGGTTCAAATAAACCTTCAAATGAAGGCACTTAAATATTTTAAAGGCAAATTTCAATAGGAGGAGTATGCGAAATTTGAGTGTGGATGCCATTAAAATGTCAAATGTTCTGTCAACAATTTTTATTGCAAAATTTGCAATTTATAGTCTGTGAATAGTATATTTATAGTCCGCTTGTTCATTTCACACATAAGTTTGTTTCTTTTTTTGGTTATCTGAGTTTGTATTTCAACAGCAAATATCTACAAATTGGATCTACCGTACGTGTCGTTTTGTTAAGTTTTGTAAAAACGAAACCTATGTGATTTTGTAATTAAAATTGGATCAATTTTCAGTTATTCAAAATATGTGTTATTCTATTTCGATTGCTTTATTTATATTTATTAAAACAGTTTATAATTCAGCCTCGTTTTCAAGTGTGTACATCACCTCGTTTTCAAGAGTGTACGCACGAGGATTATTGAGAATACGTTAGGAAAACTCTTCCGAATTGATTCGAAGAATTCTTTATTAGTATGCGCTTAATGTCCCATCAAAATGGGAATACAACTAGGAATTTAATCGTGTGAATATTTGTTTTGTAACTTAATTTATATGATTAAAGGCTAACTTAAGTTTCTATCATTATCGTACCATATTGCAGCTACATGAGTTAGGTCCAAATGGTTAGATGTTTCAGTGACGAACATTGAAATATAAACATATTAAATAAAATTTAAGTGTCTAATGGTGTCGATTTCTGGCTATAATTGTAATGAACATAGAGAAAAATTAAAATATCATATTATTTTTTATTTACAAAAGTTTATTGAAAAGTCCTTAATGAATATGAAATTGTGAATAAAATACAATAAAATAGCCGTGCCATAAATTGATATTCCATGGAGTTGTATACAGAGATTTATATCTATATTAAAAAGCTGATTCCATATCTACACTTAGGTACAAGGAACAAAATTAAAGTATCATTACAAGGGTGTCAAATATTTGAAAGTACATTTGATCGAAATTTTTAAGAAATGTGTGAAAAATGTTTCCGTTCTTTTCTTGTAAAAATTAAATTATCAACTAATATTGAAATGCTATGGAATAAAAAAATGTACGAAGATTGTAAAGAGACAACAAAAGAAAACTTTTAATTATTTTCTCTTTTTCAGTCTTTTCATTAATGACTATTTTTAAGGAAAATATTTTTCAGTCACTTCTTTTTAAATATTGAGACATCAGCTTGAAAAAATGTATACTTCCTAAAAAGGGTTTTGGCTAGATTTTTATTAGAAAGTTGCCCGCAAATTAAAAGGCTGTAAAGTAGATAGCTTTTTTATCATTTACAACCTTAATGAAAAGTACACTTCACCTAAATATTAAATCATACTATTTAACAATAAAGCTTAAAATCCACTTAAAGCTCCATTTAATCCGATCGAAAGCACGTAGCGGGCATTTCACTTAGCTTTCTGCCAGTGAAAACTTCGTCAAGTAATTCTCGACAAGTGAAGACAAGTGCCGGCTCCACAATCGCCCACACTTGAATCAATCGGGCCTCGATGTTATTATTTAAAATTTAAGCCTTGTTGGAAACTGCTTGAGAGCTTTTAGATATTTTGGCAGAATTGTTGTTATTTGTTTCTTAACACTGTTATTTTATTAACTTTGTTGTTTTATTAATTTTAATTCGTAGATTAAAATAAACTCACAACCTAAATTTGAATTTTCCCCAGTCGAGGGCGTTCGATCAATATTTGAACGTAAATATGCGATAAATAAAAAAGAATGATAAACGGATGGAATCCAAATACACAGCTTTATAAACTATAACTTTTTATACGATGACGATTTTCTGTATGAGAACAATGTATTTATAGGAATATTATGTTAGAGGATTTTTAAAGTCTGAAAATATATACATGGAAAAAAAAAGGATAGCGAATTCTAAGTAAGTTTTGTTCGTAGTAAAATTAACTATATACATATATATATATATATATATATATATATATATATATATATATATATATATATTTATAAAATTTCGGAACTAGATAATTTTTGAACGTCGAATTGATATCGAGAAATTATATGTCGTTTTAGAATAGAGATGATTTATCATTTGATTATACACCTGTCTTCTTATATATTTCTGGGGAAAGGGGGAAATAATTTCAGTAGGAAGCAAACTAAAACTTTGCAGTAAGAAAAATTATTGGTAAAAATGCAATAAAATACACTAAGCCGTATTTTATTTTTCGTATTTAATTTACTTAAAAAATCATCAGAGACTCCAAAAACCAGTATTTTAAAAAAAAAATTAACAAATAGCAGACAATAGCACATATTACGTTATGTGGAAATTTACTCGAAGATTAAAGATATAATTGTGTTAGATCCACCAATAAAACCTCAAGATAGCAAGTAAATAAGAGACATTCACTATAGAGAAGATCTCTTTTTAGAATACTTGGCTAAATCTTTGCGTTAAACCTTCCCCACAAAGTTCAATCGATGTTATGATATAATTTCTGATGAGGTGGATATACTACCTGTTACTTAAAAAGAGTTTGATTAGTATTCCAGATCACAACTAAGTTAACTCACGCTGCTATGATCTTATTGCCGGTCAAATTAAAACACAACTGGTTAACCTAGCTCTGCAAAAGTTACAATATGCTATAAGCATCTATTTTAAATTTAAACATGTCCAAAAAACTTATGAAACTATGGAAGTAATAACTTTATCAAAATCAATAAAACTGCCAATAGAATTGACATAGTACCGACCAATATCCTCACTTTCGT
This sequence comes from Druceiella hillmani, assembly GCA_039881145.1. Classification (NCBI taxonomy): domain Eukaryota; kingdom Metazoa; phylum Arthropoda; class Insecta; order Lepidoptera; family Hepialidae; genus Druceiella; species Druceiella hillmani. The sequence goes on along the minus strand of JAYKKI010000010.1, from coordinate 13,203,705 downwards.
ATATGGCTAAAATCTTTAAGAAAATATTGTTGCGAAAATTAAAAATAATTTTTAAGGAAAGGCAATTACTCGGCCATCACCGATTTTACCTTAGAACTAGACACTCAATAATTTATCTAGTATATCGAATCAAAAACAAGATTAAAAGAGGGATTGACGAGAAAAAACTCTGTTTAGTAATATTACTGAATGTATCGCAGACATCTGATAAAGTCTGACATTAAAGCTTACAATACAAACTTCATAGAGGTTTGTCAAAAAATACTGTAACATTCATGAATCCTACTTAGAAAATGGGAGCTTCAAAATATTTTATGGCAGACACATAATATTCAGAACCGAAGCTGATTTTTGATGACGGTTTGCAGTGTAACATACTCGATCCAGTCTTATACCTTCCTGACACAAGAGGCTTGATAACCAACGAAGAAGTAGTACGATCATCTTATATGACGACACAGGTATCTTTGTAACGGCCGAACAGGTATTTTTGAAGAATATTTAATGAATTGAGTAAATGGACCCAAAAAGACCGCATCAAATCAAATGAAACTAAGTCACCAACTTTTGATACAACAAAATTAATCCGTATCTCTATATCTATACTTATTTACAATAAAGTTATTCCTTAAGTCAATATTGATTATATGTAAATAGCAAATACTGATATTGAAAAATGTATGAACAAATCATATTACCTTCAAAACCTATATATCAAAGAAAATCTTACAAGAAGCAAAGGAGTATACTCCTTTCATTTTACATTGAAAGTTCTCTCTCTAAATGTAACAATCATATTTAAAGACCGGTGTGTTTGTTTCCCAGAAAAATTAACAGTTACAATTTATTATGGTCCCATAGCACCATCAGAAATCCTTATAAATTTGCTATGTCTGCCTGTATGTCACACCCGTTTCACTCGCTGATTCAGATTTTATAAAGCTGAAATTTGGAGTGATTTTACATATTTATAACACCTAATTTACTGCAAATATTAATAGAATTTTTAAAGAAATAATTTGGGGTAACTTCTCTAGTTGTTAAGTGGGATTGATTTTTCTTTTATTCGCATCTCCGTTGTATATCACGAAACATGTATTTCAATAATATTGGAGATGCATTGTGGGCACTTCTTCGATATCCGTTTACAAATTAATAAGCTTTAAAATGGGTATTTTTATTAGAATTACGCGAGCCCAGGCCTCCATTTCTCACAGTTAAACCGCTATTTTAATTATCAGGGAATTATTCACAATAGTAATACATGTAACGAAATTAGAAGAAAAATATCACAGCTAAGTAAATTCTTCCAGTTAAGGAGTAATAGTCAACTAACTTATCTTTATCGTATTTGTGAGAGATGTTCTAAGTAATATATTTATATATTTATGTGCTGATAAATAACAGTACTATTTCCAATAGTTTAATATTAAGTATAAAACATTAAATCAAGTATAAATGGCGTGTGTAAACATGCCTAAGTATGCAAGTAGTGTCCATTGTACATTTGCTTATAGATCTAAATGATGGTTTCGAACCCGCGACTTTATTTAATTTTGAAATGAACTTTTAAATAATCTCAGTATATTTATTAGGTCTATTTGAACATGTTCAGTAACAATTATTTCGTTTTGATAAAGGTAAAACAATTGTCGACTTTTAAAAAAACAATTAAAAATATCTTAGTACAAACTAAGCCCCATATCCAATTTTTATGTAGCAAAATTACTTTCTAAAACATTTTTGAACCCAAAATATACTTGATATTCATTTTCCTCAGATTTAGTGCAGAGCCTTAAAAGGCATTGAACCCTGGAAAGGTTCGCGTTCTCATTTATTTTACTGCAGAATTATTAAGGTGATTTATATATTTAAAAATTTTATTTAACAGTTTTAATATTTCAAAATTATTCAAGTCAAAAATAATAATTAATCAAATAAAAAAAAGTTATTATGTGGAAATTATTAGGGGGCAAAATTTTGGAAAATCTATCAAGCATGAATAGAATTCGCACTACGAGCGCGGTCATCCATACTCATAAACATTTAAGTGACATATTATCTTTATTAATCTATTAACAATATTAATTTTTCAAAACTTAGATATATTTCTTATTATATTTTTCACAGTTGTTGAACGTGACGCGTATTTCAAAAATTATATATCTATTATCATTGCTTTAGTTTCTCAAATTTTTTGAGATATTGGAAAATTTATTTTTGGTATAAATTTAAATTGAGTATAAATTTTAATTGAGTAATATCAACATATCTGTGAAGGTGAAACTGACTAATGAAAAATTATAATAATGAAAAATGTGGAAATAAAAAAGAATGATGTATGAGGATTAATACATTGTATTACTATTCCAAATTTTAAGTTTCCACGTCAAGTGGATTCTGAATAAAAACAGCAGTGACTTTGGGACACGAAATTCTTACAATATCCAAAAGTACAAAAGCTCTGGGCAATATTACAATAACAAATAGGTGTTAATATATCAGCCAGAATAATGAATATAACATACGGTCATAACATTTTAAATTGGGAAGAAAAGGAATTTTTGAACCGAGTTTAGACCTACTTATAGACGACATTATCGTGGATTCTCTTGGTAATGTAATTCATTGCATTTTTTTGTAACTAGAATGAATGAGAAACCCAAAAATTTGAAAAAAATTCTATTAGTCAATACTTAGAACATATTTCAAGGTTTAAAAATAAACAAATCTGGTCTAAATTTGCTAATCAGGAAATTTAAAATCTGTTACCTCAGTAACATAATGAAGAGAAGAATTAATTTAATGTTACTTTAAAGATAATGAATCTGCATTCATTGTGACATGTTTGATGTTAAAACATTAATATATTTATCGTTCCATGTAATCTTTATAGGTAATCATTTAAAGGTAGGGGAAGTTTATATACAGATTTAAACTCCGTGCGCTCGAAGATACATGGTCGGTTCCTAAACTCACAAATTTTTTTACAATTTTCTCACTTCAAGAGATTCCACTAAAGCTCGAAAATTTATAGGAAATAGGTTTGTCATAATATAATGTTTTTTAATTACATCGATCGTGTTTCACAAAAATATGAGGATGTTATCCAGAGTAAAATATGTAGTGATGTAATGTTATTTTTTTATATTTAATTATATAAGCTGCAGATAAAAAAATACCTCATTCAAAAATTAACATCTTCCAAATATGTAGCTACAGTCTACAAAACTAATTTCAATTAATGTGAAATTTGGAATATTTATTTAATTAATAATATAAAAATGATTCAAATTGGGTCAGCAAATAATAAACTGCCACTTGATGACTTTTTTAAATGAGGGTTTTCAAACCTCTATTTAGCCGAAGAGAAAAAAAATTTCGAAAAGAATCCTAAGCTAAATTTACGTTATGTTGCGGAGCTACATCATACCCTCAAACGCAATAAACAAGCAACTTCATGCTTTGGGGAAATAGTGAAAATATTCTGTTTGGCAGCTGCAATGATATCAGCTAACAATGACGTACTTAGATGATGGGTTTATTAATTTCCAGACCAGTTTTCATAAACATTTATAAAGTAAGCCTTTTATTAGATTAATCCCCATCAGGAAAGCATTAAATAAGATAATTTTTTACTATTTTTAGTTTTAGAGTAGTAGATTACTCTTCTTAGTTAACGAAAGACTAAGATTTTAGGCGTAAATGGAATAAGTGAATCAATTTATGTATCCTGGTAGTACAGTATTAAGTCTGAGGAGAAATAAAGTTTAATTACTTCTATCAGATTGACTAAATTAGTGCAAGTCTGCTACATCAGGTAGATGAAACAGCCAAAATATTTATATGGAGAATACTTAGGTTCAAGATATCCTATAAGTATTAAGGTTCAAGATTAAAACCGTGACAAGTGATTCAAGATTAAGTCTGAAATATGAACAGTAATAAAAAAATCTAATCACAAAATTTCATCACCCGGTATATACAAATTTCCATTGCCCGGTTCCATGACAGTGACTTACATTTCCGTCACATATAAATATTTTTGAGGTTCAAAAGTACACAAGTTAATTTTTTTCGAGTTTCAATAGAAGGAGAAAAAATCTGCAAGCTACCAAAATTGTCCAATGGGCAGTGTAAAATTTTTAAACTAAAAACAACCCCTTAATCATAACCAGTTTAGAGCCAGTATAGTACCTTTACTTAATTTTGTTATTGGCGCGTGGATGTATCACATAACAGGCCTCCGGGTTCTAGGCTATCAATTGGTAAAAATTAATTCTCCTGAAAGGTTGTGTCCAACACAGAAGAAAACGCTTAAATTTCAAAGTATTCTTTATTCTGCAACCACATGATATATTTGGTTGCTTTTTTTTTCTCATTTCTAGAACTGGTTCAATGGGTAGATCACTGTTTTGAACTTACTACGGGGTGAGGATCGTTCTTCGCAGCATTTCGTTTTGAAATGTTTTTATTTATTGAGTGTTTCAACCAATTTGAGTATGCAAAATAATATTAGTTTAATTTTAAATAAAGCAAAGAGATTATTTTTCTTCTAAAAAAACACCAACTTTTCTATGTTTATGTTCTACTCATATAACGCCAATCCCATTTTTGCCGGTCTCTTTTGGGAACGAATAATAATAGCTAGAGATAGAGTTTGGTCTGTAGAGTGGGACACCAGAAATTCGGAGCCACATCTGAGTAAAATAGCCATCGTAATATGTGTATTGGAAATTGGCATAAAAGCAAAAACCTTTGTCGATTTGCCACGCCCCTTTTCTTTGACAACTTTGTTCGGTCTCACTAATGATATTACGTTCGTGATGATATTTATATCCTTCTCTTTGTAATCGACTATTTAATATCCTTTTTAATCCCAAACATGTAAACAATAAATTTTCTGTCGAATTCTGACACCTTACATTTCCTCGAAAGGAGCTTACCCGCCTTATGCTATTGAATTGACTTCTCCTTGAGTTGAGTTTGCATCTAACTGATGGATTCAAGATTTATTTTTCGACGCAATTGGTTTCAAAAATTAAATATTATTTAGCCACACAGTTTCAAATGTTTATTTTGGTGCTTCAATTCGTTGTGGCAATTTTGACAGCCATCTTGCAGTGACTTTTATCAAGCCAAGGTAATAAATACAGAATCCTAAAAATGTTAGTATCTAATAATCCCACTAATGCATAAGTGTTTCCCCTTTTGTCCGGTATTTTAATCCATAATTTTGTTTTTATCTTTCGACTATTCCAGTTAAAACTATGTATTTAAAATTTATTATTTTACTACGGCGCTGAACCCGATAAACAGTTTCCTCTTCAACCATTTAAGATTTAAAATGTTTTCTTAGTTTTACGGCAGAATTTTATTTCGCCCAATATTTGATATGTTCCTTAGTCGCAATGTTCCACCAAAATGACTTACATTTAGGGAAATATCTCATAAAACCACGCCTTGGCATTTGAAATATTACCTCTTATTATTTCCTAAAATTATCATAAACAAAACGGTAACTAGCTTCTTATTAGCCCCTACATTCCCCTTAGTTTGGATTCGTTTTAAATATCTTACCAAGGACAAGAAATTTTTCTTATAGAAGACTATATACTAAATGGAACATAGATATCGAAATGCAATATTTTGTATATGAGATACTGTCATTTTTGTTTTGGTAAGTGGTAAGTGGTCATTTTTGTTTTGGAGTGGAGTGTTTTGGTAACAGGAAGTAGTCCTGTTAAAAAGTCATAGATTGCATGGTATTGATAAATAAGATAAAAACTAATGATATATTTACGCTTTTAGACATAAAAAAAACGTCAGTGTTAAGTTTAATGCTTTATTAACAACATTTATCTAAATAAAAAAGAAAAATTTATATAGATAAATATTGTCAATAAAGCATTAAAGCTGACACTGACCTTTTTTAACAGTAAAAGAATGAATACATAAAAATTCCCATATTGTATTTTGTCATAAAACTCTGCTATCTTTTTACCAGATTTATATGGGATGATAAGCTAAATGGCTCCTTACAGTAAGATTTTAACTACATAAAATATATAATGTTGGAAAATAATAAGATATTTTCTGCTGAATATTAAATGAGGTAAATGTCAAATAAATAATAGTCGCAGAGAAATACGGTATAATTTATATATTATTTTAAAGTAAATCTATGACAAGCGTGTTTGGTATTTCTGTTTCTTTGGTAAATGGTAGACGTATTGCAAGTAAATGATGACACAATCCTAACAAATATATATATAGTCAAATATCAAAATATTTTAAAATAAACATGTACAATATATCCAGATATTCTTGTATAGACATTAAAAGTAACGACGATATAATTTTACCTTTAGTTACCAGTAATAATTATTTTTACAGATAATATTTTGATGCTCATAAAAATTGAAATGTAAATTTTTATTCAGATATGCAGTAACCACTCTTGTCGTAGTTTGCTAATATTTCTGACAAAATTTGTAATTATAAATGTACATTCACAATAACTTCATGGATAGTCAATTGTATTATTGGATATTCAACGTAATATATCAGTGTATAAATAAATGCCAGTATATTTTACTATAAGTTCTTTGTTTATTCAGAAGTTTCAATATTGAGAAGATTTTTTGCTGTGGCAACTCGGTTGATAACCAAAAATATTTAAAAATGTAGTGCGTTAGAAATTACAAAAATAATAATTAATTATAATTTCTAAGCTTTAACGATAATCGACAAATAAATTATAGCCGAAATTTCTTTAATTTGCTGACAAAAGTGAATATTAAACTATAAAATGCAGAAATAGACACAAAAATGTGATTTAACTACTACTTTAAACATAAAAAACCCGCTTACGTGTAACGCTAAGTAGAATCAACCATGTAGTATATTATACGCCAATTCCATATCACGTAGTGAGCATCTCTCATCGTTAGAACTGTTACAGTTATTGCCCGGGCTCCTTTCAAATCCCACGGGAGCTTCTATTGCAAACGTCTTTTACGTTTTAAAGCTTTAAACTACGGTAATAATATTTATTGCGCTTCGGCTGCAGAAAATTGAGTTTTTTATTAAATATACGTGAGAGGGATTTCAAAACTATGGTAGGTGAAGAGAATACTGGGAAGAATTTACTGTTGATAGTTTAACCAGCTTTCAGGCAAGCTCTTTGCAGTAAATGTATACAAGTAGAGTTTTTGCGGTATTGTAGAATGTGTTGAGGTTTATTACTTTCTTTGAATTTTTATTTTAGAGGTAGCAAAAATTTTAAGAAATAAAGAAAGACTATGAATTTCTTGTAAACAAAATTAACGCGATTAATATTTTTTATTAAGAAAATATCATAATTGTCAAGGCTGACTTCGCAAATTCAACGGCGTATCTTTAAAGCAAACGCTCTTATAAAGACACGATGCATCGTTTATGGATGAATGCTATTCATCGATAAGTGATATTTTTTGTCAGAAAAATGCTTCCAGTAAAAACGTTTCGTTTTCTGAAATTTGATCTTTATTTAAATAAATTAAATACAGGTCCCTTTCGTTGGTGATGACCCTTTCGTTTTCTGAAATTTGATCTTCATGTAAATAAATTAAATAAATGTCAAATATATTTTGTTTTAATTTGGATGTTAACCCGATGAGTTTTGATAATATTTTCAAGGGTACATTGGGAACTTTTTAAGAAAAATTCTGACATCACAAAATTTCTAAACAAATATAATTTTGGTACTTCTTTAGCGGCCTGGACAACGTGACAGAAGTATTCGGACACCTTTTTTATCGGATCAGATTCACTCATATTCTCATTGATCACCAATTTGTTTGTCTATTTTACAGTATATCGCATATCTTACAAAATAAAAAAAATTAGATAACAATTAATAGATAAACAGAAAGTATCTCTAGATTTTCTGATGTGTAATTTTAGATAGGGTTTTCAGAATGATGGTGCATAAGTTAATAATTTTGCTACAAAATTGGCTCCACATATTTTCCTATTACTTTTCATGGGAAATAGTTCACAAAACTTGGACTTTTGTTTGGTGATGGATTTCGGTGATAAAACTTGTTTTTATTACTTATTAATAAACGGCCCATCATATTTAAAAAAAAAATATTTTAATTCCGGTTTACTTAGATATTAAAATTGCTGATTTATGTTAAAATAGAACATAAATTATAATGAAATATTAACTTTGTATAATCTATGCGTAAAAATATCGTTACAACTATGTAATAAATATATGGATTTTAATAAATAAATACAAATACCTCGGTTGATAATATTAAAATATCTATAAAAAAAACATAGGCTCATACCTTTTTGAATTATAAACCCTAAAATATGACGGGTCAGTTAAAAGAAGACGTGTTGCTTTTGATAGCATATAAGTTAATATTTGTAATTTTTTTATTTATCATTGACTTTTCATCTTCCCTATGGTATATCATTTTATTTTGATTAGCTGATCTTTACCGTAGCGCTAAGTAACATAAAGAATACGAAAACGTTCAGTATAATAGAGTAAGTCTACGCTGATACAAACGTTATTTACTTCTGTTTGTCTTTCCATTACTTGTTGTCTTGTAATTGAGTTAAAAGAGGTTTTTTAACCAAATTGTTCTGTTTTCATTAGTTGATATCCTTATTTTTTTATTTTAAATTTCCTTTTATAAAAAGAATGGTTCAGATATAATTGGTGGCGGTGTGTATACCAGCATGACATTCAAAAACTTATTAGTCCCTCTGGTATATTATTTAATATACGTATATTTAATGCAATTTTATTAAATAATAAGAATATAGTCATTTTTGCAGTTAAAATATTTTTAGTTTGATTAAATGGGTGATAGATGGTCATATTCTTAGAATTGCAAAATGTACTTCAAGAATATAAAATAAAAGTTGTTCATTTGCTAAAAAAAATTTAACAAATGGTTTTTTCTGACATCTGATATATTTCGGTATAAAATGCTTCATATGCAAAGTTTATTTTACAATTTTCCGTTTATTTTTAATAAGTAAAGTTATGTTACCAATTACTCAATTACTTTATTTTTCCAAAGAAAAATTTGCTTCGCAGGGTTTCAAACTTTCCGATGAAAGTTTTACTTACTCTTTCAAGTAACAATAAACATTTGGCCGGTAATAAAAGTTTAAAATGGTGACGATGGACGTCGTGAAATACAAAACACATAATTTCATCGGTTTACTTTTGTATTCTATAAAATCTAAAATGAAGATCGAAAAAAGGAAACGTAGAAGTTTAGCGTATAATGTAAGTAAATAATAAATACACGCAAATTACTCACCGCCACCACAATGAGCAACAAATTGATGACATTAATAAAATTTAAACATAAATATTAAGTACACTCTTGTAACTTACACTGCGTTTTAGTTAACGAAAACAAGAAATTTATGGTCTTAAACTACTTTAAGTACATATTGATTGATGCCTTTTGTCTTTTACAGAAAATAAAGAAAGTAACTTAAACACGGTAATGCCAGGTTCTTATTTCAAATTATATGTTCAAATAAATTCTCAACTCTGCACTTAGGCCAATAATACCTTTCCAAAATATGAGTAAACCCATTTTTTGTATATCATTTGGTTCACAACTTCCGTAAATGAAAACTTCAGTAAATAAACTATTGCGACTCTTATGAGAGTACTTGGCCCGTATAATAGTCGCAACACTTTGTGTGGTATAGTTTTCATATAGAGAGCTTTTATTGTCAAAATAAAGCTTAACAAAATTACTATTATAGCTTTTGAAGGGGTTTAGCGAAAATGAATTGTTGGAATGCACTTCAATAAATGTGATTATATTCTTTTAATTTATGAATAAGGTATGTAAATCTGACAACTAATAATTAAGAAAATCTCGGAGAAATAGTGTTGTTGTTAACTTATGGTTTCATTTATAAATAAGGCTCAGAATAAGAAAAATTTGAATATAGTGATCCTTCTGTCACATTTTATTTTTAATTTTGTAAATATAATATTTAAGGCGTATTATAAACTCTTAATAGATTCTAATTTATAAATATTGACGAAAATTTAGTAATTTTAATTGAGTTGAATTATTTTATTTATAACTTTAATATAAGACTTTCATTATTTTTTTTTAGAAACTTTTACATGCCTAAAAATAAAATTAATATACGAAGTACGTTATTTTTGGAATGCGACTACGAAATTAGAAGCGAATTTTCCTTACACAGCCGGTAATATAATTTGAATGGCCTGATGGCTTAATAACAGCCGGTAATATAATTTTAATGGCTTAGTGGCTGAAATTAAAGTTTATTGTTTAATTCGACTTTTTTCTACAGTCTGAACATAAATTTCCATTTTGATTTTGTCCAAATCATTATGTCGAATAATTAAAGGAAACCTTCTGTTATTCGTGATTTTTTTTTCATGTCAATCTGGAATATTATTTAAGAAATATATTTTTCACTACGCTAATAAATAACGGGATATACTTCGTTCATTTCAATTTTTTTTCCAATTAAAATGGATGGCTTCAATAAATGTTATCTTCATATTTTCTATAACTCCGTTTTTTGTTATAACAAATGAATGACAATATAAGATTTTGAAATGAAATATGTAAATATTCAGCTAATTAATTCATTTCTGACCGGTATTCTCAGGACAACTGACATTTTCAGACCAATCAGGCAGTAATGAAACATCCGGCATATTTTTAATGAAGCCTAAAGCATTTATACAATCCTAATCCATACGATGCCGTTCATTGTTCCAAAATTCTGAGTCACTAGGACTAATGTGTTAGAATGTAAATTCCAACGTAGTCACTTTAAAATTCTATATTCGCTTATTAAATAGTTGAACATGGTCACCTCTTGAGAATTTCGGCTCATTGTTTCGGTATTCTTAGCCACTAGGATTAATATGTTAAAATGTAAATTTCCTCTCCACAATATAGCATTTACGCATTAAATACTTGAGCCGTATATGGTCACTGTTTGAGTGTTAGAATACTATTTGAACCTTCCACTTGGTCACGATTAACATGAACTACAATCTTAATTCCCTCAGCGCCGGTCATCGTTCCGGTATTCTAAGCAACTAGGACTAATAGGTTAAAATTTAAATTCTGAGAAACCACTCCATTGCGCTGTATTCAAGTATTAAATACTTGAACCATAGATGGCTAGAGTTTGAGTCTTTAAAAAAGTAGTGTTTGAACGTTCCACTTGGTTACGATTAACATGACTTACAATCTAAATTCTCACAAATTCCAATATATGCGAGTAACTAAAGTTAACATAGCATTGAATGTATTAGTATGAATATTCCAGGCAAATATCATAAACTTTCCATGTTAGGTAGGGGCATAGTTTTTAGTTTACAACACAGAAATAGTATAATGCTAAGGTAATTTCTGACTTTAATTATACTCAAAAATCGTTTCTGTGCAAATACTTACCGCTTACTCGCATACTTGTAAAATTAATGTATTTTAAGCTTAAAGTAAGACTTACTACATAATATATAGTTTTATGGAAATGTCTTATACTGAATCAATTAAAATTGTATGAAAAGAAAAATAAATTCTATGACACATTTTTCATTTAATATATTTTCACCAAAAGACAACAATATATGGAAAAAATTCATTTAATACTAAATTAAATGACATCTTTTTGACTACTTAATAGTTAATGAAATATGGGGTATTTAGAAAAAGGTAGTGCAATAGAAATCCATTTATATAATTTAAAACACGTCTAACGTCACAAATTAAAAAAAATCTGTTTCGAACTGAAATTAAAGACATCATTATTGTTATATGGAATCTCAAAAATTTTATTCGTTTTTAGAAATATGTATCTTGAAAGAAAAAACGAAACACTCATAAGATCACCCACGTGTCCGTCCGTATGTCTGTCACGGCCGTTTTTGATAGAAACTGCTACGCGCAGAAGCTTGAAATTTGGTCTAGTAATAAAACAAATTATACCGCATAATAAATGAATATATTAAACCTATTAACAAATGTTGTAATAGCCAAAACTCAAAAATATTCGTTTGGAAATTTTAGAGAGGGCAAATTAGGTAATTTTTTTTTTCATTCCGTACGTATTACGGTGTGCCATTTGAAAGAAAGTTTCAATTTTTAAAATATTTAAAATGTAAAAATTTTTAAAATATTCGTATAATCATTAAGAAGGACGTAAATAAAAGCTCTAATAAATCTTTTTTCTCATTTTATATGGAATATTATATGAAAAAAATTTGTTATGAAGGAAACAAAAATATTTTTTAAAAATGTTATATTACATATTTAAAAAAACCTTTTTAAATTTAGACAAAGTTAAGTGTACTACTTCCTTATTTAAAAAAAATAAGTCAAATATCGTCAGAGTTGATAACATCAGAATATAGTATTATAGGAAAACATAGCGATTATCCTAGATTTTACAATTTTTTTTAAATATGTCATCATGTTTTTAAGCTTGTGAAAAATTTAGTATATAATAAATTACAATATAGTCACTATGTAAAAATTTAATATTCGAAATTAATTTAATATGCGTTACAAGTTTTGTAACCTACAATTAAATAATTGGGAAGAAAACCAACAAAATAAAAAAAATCCTTCTATAGTTAGCCCGCATATCTGCTCTAGGGAGTGCGAAAATTTCGTTTTAGATTATCATGCTGGAGTCCCTGAGTAAAATCTCTTTATAGACTCACTTGACAATAAAAAAAAATTTAGTCTAACTTAAAAATATATATATATATATATATATATATATATATATATATATATATATATATATATATATATATATATACACATATATATACATATATATATATATATATATATATATATATATATATATATATATACACATACACAAACACACATGTGTGTGTTTGTGTGTGTGTGTGTATATGTTAGACTATATTTTGACAAATTGCCTTAATAAAATTGTACACCACATATTTATAAGACAAGACCGAACAGAAACACTGAGTTTCATCTTACAAGAATAATGTTATTCCCCAAGTTAAAATTAAATAACATACTAGTTTATATCACAAACTACATACGCATAAAATTTTGAAAAAATCTGTAATGCATTCCAAGCAAGATTGTATAACAAATATTCGGATACACTGTTGGCAGTTCTTAATTTTTCACATGCGTGAAGCCGTGATAATTACGTGTTTATTCATTGTCATTTATTACTCTGCTACACGAAATACCAGCACAAAAATTAGTTGCACAGTTATTGGATAACAAACATGCAAACTTTCGCAATTACATTATTAGTTCTTTGCAATCCCAGGGGCACTATATCAGGATTACTTCAAATATAAATTTAGAAAAAAAATATTTTCTTTTACAGCGAGTTTCAGAAAGAATTCCATCGGAATAATATAAAAAAATCGCCCTATTCTAATCTACTCCTAGGTATTTTGAACACCGTGCTCTCTTTGATAAAGGACTGGATCAAATTTCCTGAATATGTTAATTTCACCGTTCTCTGTCACCACACATACGGATTAGTACTTCTTTTTTTTAGAATTATTAAATAAATTCTCGTCGCCATTTCCAAATTTGCAGGAATAGTAAACCAAGTCAACTACCAGAAATAATAAAGAAAATCGGTCAGAACAGCATAAACAAATTCGTGTTTTTCACGATAATTTTCCAAGAGAAAAATTCGTATCGGTGTTTTGTGGGAAACTTTCTCAGTACCGTCATTCCCAAGCCGATTCAATAACCTTTTCGCTCGATAAACTCACTCGGCCTCTACTTCTATTACTTTTTTCAGCCAGCGAGCGTGGAGTTAGTTATTAGCAATGTTAGTTTTACCTTCTTTAATAAAAATAGTTTATTTACGAAAGTTATTGATGATAATAGAAACAGTATACAAGAATCATTATTTGTGACTTTTAACATGTTTGAGGGTAAATATTTCTAAATTATAAAATACTCTTATATCTCTTTTTTAATACACACCCCCCAAATGGAATGAACCTTCTTCTTTATTATTAACCTATACGCTGGAATCGATGGATATTTATAAATTAAGCTTTTTCGCCTCTATTTTAGAAGACTCTACAAAAATATATATATTAAATTATAATACAACTCATATTACATAAAGAGAGTTCTAATTTTACAATATCGGTTGGCTTTTACAATTGTTAAAATCGGACTTGAACTGTTTTATAGAACCGTAAAAACGTTATGTATCAAAAAACCCATGGAACAATTCCATGTGTTATCGGACATATGTTCAAGGAGACAGTAGACCACATTTCTTAGAAAATCGTACGTTCACTTTTAGGTGTATTATGCAGAAATACACATTAAAATGTCCAGATTTTTGCAATCATGGCTTTTTCGAATTGAATATATTATATTTTCATTAGTCATTATGTACCAAATCTAAACTTACCGTAAAACTTTGTATACATTAGAAATAACGATATTTGTGGAAACTATGCTCTAGAAGCCACATTTTTGTAAAATAAAGAATAAAAATAGCGTTGAAAAAATTCTCAGTTAATTTCATAGGTGGATAGAATTGACGAAATAAAATTGATAGAAGTTCAAAGGTAAGAAAAGTCCTTTGAAATTATTTCATACAAAAATTGTACAAGATGAATACTACATATCATTACGAAGAACTTAAACAATACTAAAACCTTTGCTAAAGAAAATTTTTCCATCACATATTCAAAAAAAATAAAAACGCCCTGAACTACTTTCCAAGCTATGCGACCGTGATCCAATATTATTTCACTTTTGTAATATCTATTTAAGTAATAGTACATTTTATTCTATATTTCAGTGTACTCAATAACTAAAATCTATTTAATTACTGAATTTTTATGTTTTCTCATATGGCGTAAATAGATACGTCATCTAAACTAAATAATAATGCATATTATGACGTCAAGAAGAAAAACTGGTTGACCTTATCGCGTTCATACTAGAAGATTAAATTGCAATATCTACATATAAAAATAAAATTTAGACTTTATTAAGAAACTAATTAACTTACTCCTCGAAGTTCAATAAATAACAGTATACTTCTCTTTCATCTAGATATTTTCAAAGTCAATTTTTCACAAGTAAAAATGTCAATTCAAAAGTGGATTTTTCGATATTTTAAATAAAAGATATTTGTCCCCTGTACACTGTTTTCCATTAACATTTTATTTTCAAAATTTGTAAAAAATATAGGTGTTTAAAAACTCTACGAAATGGATTTTTCCATTGAAACTTTCCATTATCTTTATTTATTCTTGAGGCGTAATTGTCACAAACATTATCAGAGTATGTAAAAGACTATAATGGTAAAACTATAATATATCAAAGAAATAATTTAGTGTTGTTGTTACTATTGTCGTAATTTTTAAGTCTGTTAGGATTAAATGATTAACGACATTTCGTTTAAAATTCCAAAGCCAAATTAGGTGAAAAAGTTAAAATCCTTACAGTTCCAGTCATGTCACAACCGTTCTATTCGCAGGATAATATTACATCTAAGCTGATATTTGGAACTGATATATATATATATATATATATATATATATATATATATATATATATACATAAATAGTAATAATCGCTCCTAGAATTGGACAATAAATTTTATTTCTCTCACTCAAACTCTCAGTATTCAGATGCCAACCAAGCGGCTTAAATTCTTACTCTGAACACTTTTCTGAACTTTCTTTATTCGCATATTCTACTTTGTCATCGTGTCCCAAGATACCATTGAATAGATCTTATAGTAATATTGGGAGTACGGCTTAAATACTTTTTCGTTACAGGGATCGGTTTAGGAAATATTAAGCATTAAACTAAAAATTTTTATTAGAATCAGTAAAACTTATTAAAAACGCCATACAAGTCAATTTAAGTAGGTGTCGTGTAAAAAGCTTCATCGACGAAACACGGTGTTTTTTTCCGAACTATAAATAGCTAAATTATTTTTACATACAAAAATTATTTACTGTTCAGTTTTGGTAACACTTGTCATAAATTGTACAATTTATATTACAGGAAAAGTAATTATTTCATCACATTTTTCATTTTATTTGAAACACCCGTCGAATGATTAGTCTAAAAGACTTAAGTCATTTTAAATTACATTTTATTAACATTTAAAAAAAAAACTAATTATTTATCTTATAGTTCTGTCAAAAGTTGCTCTCAAAAATTGTACCATCAATATTAGAGGTACACACAAACGTAATAATTTCACCATAATTTCCATTTAATTGAAAAAAACGCGTCGAGCGTTTTTTTCTGAAAATCTAAGTTATAGTAAAATAATGTTATAATAATATTTGTAAAATAAATTATTTGACGTTTAGTTTTATTAAAATTGGTTCTCAAAAATAATGTAATTAGCATTACAGGAAGGGAATCAATTTATATTTGTTAAGGACGCGTCGAGCGATTCGTCTAAAAAGCTAAGTGAATATATAATGACGTTACATTAAAATGTTAAAAAAATACTTAACGTTTTTAATTTTGTTAATTTTTCTGTTAGTTGTTATTTTATTTTGTGATATCTTTGCAGGCTTTTTTGTAAATAAATGGGAAGCACTGAGTTCGATTTTCTGTTCAGTTAGCAACTGAGTCTCTGCGCGCAAGGAATAAAATTGCACAATATTGCGTGATACAGTAAAACATTGTTTACATAGTTTCAACGAAAGAAATTTAAGATATCTCAAATAAACCTAGTACCGATACTTTTCTAACTTTAAATCGAGAAAAGTTATGTTTGTTTTCTTTATGTGAGATTTTTTCAATCTCTTATCATCATTTTAATGAAATGCTATTGCAACACAAAATGATTTTCATCCTCTGCGAAAAGTAAAAATATTCTGTTTGGCAACATTATGAACTAACACTGATGAACTGGGTTAAAATTATAATAACTTTTTGTAAAAAATGTATAAAATATCTAACCAAAATAAAGTCATTAAAGCTGAATTAATATTTTCGACTAATTTTTTTCATATTTCAAAATGGTTATACCCTTTTACCTTACAACGCTTATGGCGAATCTGTACTTAGATAGCGAATCTAGGCTCTATGCAAGACTCTACAAGATATCATCGCAGGTTCTTTTAAGCCAGAAAAAGGGATCAGACAGGCATGCATTTTGTGTCCAATTCTTGTCCGTTGATGTCTATGGTGAACATATAATCAGAAGTGCATTCAACGGATAAGGAGAGGTATTTCTGTCTATAGCGTCAGTTATAATTAATCAACGAATTTCTCCAACTTGGATCGTTATTAACTGACCAGGGAGAAAACAGACGGGAAATAAAAAGACGGGTCCATATAACCAAGACTGAGCCAACCGACAAGCGTGGCACGATAGAAAAGTACCTAATATCAATAAAGTGAGACTAGTGCAGACTCTGGCCTTTTCCATTCTACAAGACTCGAAATTGTTAACGATCTGTTTAGAGAAAAAAAGAAGATGGAGATCTTCGAAATGTAGTGCTTGAGAAAAATGCTTCGCATACCATGGATAGTCAAAAAATAAACAAATCTATCGTCGACCAACTAAACTTCAAAACTAGACTTTCAAAAGATTCTCAGTTACTTTGGTCACATTGCCTACCGGCAACCAGATTACCTCAACAAGTTGATTGTAATGGGCAAAGTAGAATAAAGGAGATCCCACGGCCGATCATCTAACTGTTGGGGTGAACAAGTAGCCATTATTTTTGGTCTTTCTGTAGCAACCACCCTGAGGGATAAAAACCGGACAAAGTAGAAGAAGCTTATAAGTAAAGACACGAATGCTTTTCAAAGTCACGAACTTTAGAAATTACGAATGGGGCTAAGAAGGTTTTCATAACAAAATATTCGAGACAAATTAATTTAGTAATTGGACGTATACAGGTATAAATATTTAAGGAATCAGCACGTTAGGTACATCGTAAATGAACGCTGTATAAAATATATAAATGAAAAGAAAATATATCTTTTATAAAGTCGGCCATAACAAATATAATTAATATGTCCATCGGGAATAACTACGAGACTAAGATTATACCAACTTAGAGGAATGAGGAGGAGAAAATATTTTATGTATTTTCATTTTATATTTACGTCCAATATATTCAAAAAGTTTTCAAAATCATTTCATCACATGTAATTAGTTCTATTAACTAAATTAATTATTGGAGGCAATACACTTCAACGCGAGATTTTAAATCTATAATTATTATTTATTATTTGGATTCAAATATATGAATGTATATAATTTTCTTATTTTTCCTTCATCTATTCGAATTCATATTTATTAGAATTCTAATTGAGAAATAAAATTGATATATGAGTACAAGATATCTTTGTAATAATTTCTCATTTTGAGACTTATATTTAAAGTGTGCTTTATTAATATAATGTTAGTGAATTACTTGCAGGCTATCCTCCGATACAATTAAAATGTTGTTTGCATAAAAGTTTGTACCATATCTATATTGTATGGTAAGGGTTAGTTTACTATGTAATTAACAAATTTTGTTTAAAATTATGTAATTTTTTATCAAATGTATTGTTAACTGATTTTCGTGCGATAATACTCTGTCTTAGTTCAGAGTTTATGGTTGTTTTCAAACACGGTCAAACTGTTTCATAATCAGATTTTGTTTGATGTAGTCTTTACAATGAATGGTTGAGTTGTCATTTTAATAATGTAAACTATTTCTGTTGATATTTGCGGTATGATTTTTTAAATATTCTTTTTTTATATACCACATTTACTTCAAAAAACATTAATGAAAAATTAATCTCTGCCATATATGGACTGTATGGGTTAATGTTAACTGATTTATGTAGTTTAGTAGAAATTGAACAGTGTATTATTCTCTCATGAGACGTAATAAAAAACATAAATATTTTGCTCAACATTTGAGGGTTTAAATTCAATCTATGGTACCAGCTTATAATAAAATATAATACCAGCTTAGAACTAAGCTGGTATTATATTTCAATTTGAAATAAAAAATTATTGTGGCCTTGAAAATATTATTCTGACGTGGTTATAGAAATTTTATTACGAGCATGATTTTTATTATGAACTTTACCTTTATTGGAATTTTATTTCTCGGTCACAGTTCGAGTTGTCATGGCAATAGTTGAAAATAAAGGTTAACATTTTCTTGTATAAAAAGTTTAAACATATGATTTTACTGTCTCTTTTTAAGACAGGATTTAAAATTTAATATTAACAAAAGAAATATAAAAGCGGCATTCATTATATATACAGTTATACTTAAAACTAATATGTATGAAGTCTGTTGTGCATATTGTTTTGCAATATCAGTCAATTAAAAAGTAATAAATTTATTGCTATATTTGTGCTTTTCCTAAAATGTTTATCATGATTTTTATAAGTAAAATTTTCATTCCTTCAAATAAAAGGTATTGAGTTCTGAATATATAGGGGATTTTTTGTTTTTATTTTAATAATTTGTAAAAGAAAACGATATAGTGACTCTTAGTTAATACAGTTTTAACAAACTTAAGAATATGCATTTTCAATGTGGCCGATTGTTAGTTAATATAATTGTGTCAATAATCGTTTACGAAAAATTAATGAAAATTGATACTTAAGTTTGTAAATGTGTATACCTCTTTACAATAAAGTAAACGAAATTTGAAATTAAAAAATAGATAAAAAGTTTTAAAAACAAAGCCCAGTTTATTTATTCCCATTTGCATTTTTGCCTTCAATTATATTGGTTTTAGGTTAATCAAGAATTAGTCAATTAATAATAAATGCTTAAAAAAAAATATACGGATAAAGTTATTTTAATGATTTAACTAACGTAACTAGCTTTTAATTTTTATTAACATATACCGTAGTGAAAATTGGCAAAGAAAACCGCCTTTTAACTATCTGCCAGGTGTCCTTTTCACATGATTTTCATGGTACATTTCATTTAGTTATCTTATAATCTTAAATCAATGATCTAACTATTCCGGTTCAAAAAAATTCAGATTTTTTTAGAAATACTTATATCGTGAAGAATAAGTAGTTAAATTTGGACAAAATAAATTCATAACTTTATTTTGTCAATTACAAAGAGCGACAGTTTTTCTTTGTAAATAGAACGCTTTATAATTAGTGCGTGGCTTAAGGTTATATATTTTTTTTATTTTTTGATCTTCTGATGCTTATACATTTAAGGCGAAAAATGTTTTTCTTTCATATCATAGGGCAGGGGATCATTGTATAAGTTTTTAAAATTACTCGTAATATTTAAACACCTTATTCCCTTTTTGAGTGCCGCTTCCATAATAATAAATATCAGAGTGACGTTCAATATGGTCTCTCTCCTCTAATTTTTGAACTATGGGTTTCAAAAATCTGACAAAGTTCTATATTCATGGGTTTCGTAAAAAAGATTATGGATTTTAAAAATCTGACAAAATCGTAATTACAGAAAAAATTAGGGAATATTCACTTTATCATGACTTTCGAATAAAACTTACTTTCGTTATTTCAGTTAACTTACATCAACAATTTTAAGACATGTACCTAAACGATTACGGAACCGTACTTGGCTAAGCTTCGTGGGCTACACTTGTTCGGTTTTTTTTTAAATTTTCCATTTTTCAATAATTTTATTTTTTACTTTTGTGACACCTTTTAAACCATTTGTCGCAAAAAATATTTGTCGCATAGAGAGATGAAATACGCAGTTTTACCATGACATGATGGAATTTCACGCGTTCCCACTAACTCTTTTTTTTCCTGAATAACAATTTTATGTATTATACGATTATCTATAACAAATACCAAATTATCTTAGAACGATATCGAAGAACGCAGTGTTCTGTGAAACTTTAATGGAATAAATTTTGATTAAATTTTAAAGATGCGCTTCTGCCTAAATTATAACACTTGTTAAGGAGTATTTACGAGTATACAGCAGTTTGAATGTGTATAAGTCTCTCTTATAACTAATGCTCCCAATACTAATTACGTCATTATTATTATTTATCGTAACAAAACTTTTTCCACTAAACAAGTGTCTGAATTTATACAATATCTGATAAGTGCGGCTACTGATAATTCAACGGTTAAAAAGTATGGAAAAAGAAAATTTAGCCTCCACCTTTTATCTATGGGGACGTATAATATTTTATTTTAAATTTTTGCTGCATATTAATCGTGATCTCCTTATTAACGAGGTTGCATAAAGAAGTTATATATTTAGTTAAAAAGGTTGCATATACATTTTCATGGAAAACATAAAATATCATATTAAAATGTAATATAATGGTAAGGTGTACCCTGCCAATTACAGAAGTTACGTAAAAAAAAAAGAATTTCCACTCCTTATAGACATGACCTGATTTATAATTTTTATATGCTATGAACAGAGCTTTAATTTTTTTTTCATATTACGGCTTTAGCACACGGTATGAAAACTTTACTATATTTAGGAAAGGAATGAACTCCCATACTGTTATAATTATATGCACTGCATTTACTGCGTGCTGATGATAATACGTGTTACACACTTAACCGTTTTGTTCATTTTATGGAATAAGAAATTCTAATGGCTTAACAAGACGACGCCTATCGGGAAAAAATACACCTTTTGCGTCTAATATAATGTAATACTCATTACCAATAATTTTAAATAATTACCAACTGTTTTAAGCTAGGCAATAGCAAACATCCATATAAAGAAACAAAATAAATTTTATACGGGTCCTAATAAATTAAATACTAATCTTTCAGAACTAATACTGCTCTCTTCCTTCGTCTGTGCCAATATCGGTTGCTTCCTAGAGCAACATGGTAATTTTCATTGCTTCAGCAGTTTTTCAGTAATGAGGAAGTAAGTATCTTGAACACCATATGACATAACAGTATTTGTTATAACTTTCAATGATAGTGGATTTAAGGACATAATATTAGATTTCATGTAGATGTAGCGAAAAATAGTAGCAAGAGCTTCATTGAGCCGATTACATATAGGTTATATTATGTCGTAACAACAAATATGCAGATCAAAATTGAAAAGAAATTTCCCAACTTCAAGATAGCTTTGCAAATAAAGGAAAACTCCGGACAAAACAGCAAAGCAATTACTTCCACAATGGTTGCTTCAAAGAAATATTAACTTTGAACGCCTCACGGCGCATTATGTATTTGCCCATGATTTTCTTTAAAAAAATTAAAATACCTAACTAAGAAACTCCTTCGCGAGTTGTCCGGTGAGTGGGTCTCCGATTTCGATAGAAGCTTTTACAACAATTATAGATTTAATATTTATTAGGAAACAAAACTAATAACTTGTTTACAGCCAAAATTTTATAATGCAATTATTTTTTATGTCTATATACTCATGATGTTTTTTATAATTATATTTGTGAATTTATCATACAGCGGAATTTTACTCTGACTGTACTTCTTCAATGCTATCATATATTAAAAATGAAACATTAGTTTTATAAAAACTGAAACACATTATAAATACTCTAGGTTCAAATTTAATTAAATATCAAAAAAATAAAAAATTATCTTGCATAATTGGAGGTAATGCACACAATCGCTATGCTGGGTGGACATGTTTTCGAATACAGTGCATAACTCTTCGCATCGTACATTTAATAGTTACTTTCAAATTTACTCTTAAAATTTAAACATAAGAAAAATACGAGAAAGAATTTAGTTGTGTGCTTCCCCCTTTCATTTAAAAAGAATAAATCTGCGGAACTGTTTTTTTTTAAGTTTTATCTGAAAACATGGAAATAGAAAAACTCCAAGAAAATTAGAGAGAAAGGGGCTTAATTTAATTTATTTTCCTTTACTGAAAACAATGCTGACACAGTTTCAAAAACCATTGCGAGCATATAAATTTCTAGACCAAGGGGCGCATGGTAACAAACTAGTTTAATGGTGGAATAAGTATTTCTTAGTCAACAAAATCCATGGACAAATATATTTCATAATAAAGAGTTCAAGTTTGCTTTAAAACCTTTAGTATTTATATAACACTAATGTATATCATATATACACATACGCGCGCGTGTGTGTTTATGTGTATTTTTGGAACGTTATAGGCGAACGAAAATTATAAAGTACATTACCACACCGAAGAAAAAACACGACATTTTCAGAATATTACCTGCCTCCTACGGTCTAATATCTTTCTCTGTTTTACTAATTACATTTTGACTTATTATTACCCGAGATTTGACAAAAACAAAACACACAAATAACGGAAAACTCCATCGTGATTAAAAAGAAAACGGAATTTCATCCAAAATGCAATTGAGTTAGTCATATAATAATGTAATGTCTGCAATCAGTTTCTTTAGAAGGCAAGAGTAAATCTTTAAGATTTTATGATATCACGTAGAAATTTGAACAATTTCTTGACATAAGATATCAAAATCATATGCTGCCGTAAATTTAGATAAAATTAGTGATAAAATATTTACCTTAGTTTTACCTCAAGAAACTTTAATTTTAATGGAATATTTATAATTCTAAATGAAATGCACAACTTGATATATCTTAAATGGAAAAGAATCTTTTCAATAGAAATAATTTTAACGTTTATTTACATTCAAGTTTACTTCTACTCATTAAAGCGACATTTGGCCATTCATTATCAACATACAACTCTATAAAAGAGTTTCTGTATAAATTAACAATAAAAGAAAGCGTATTTGCCAAAACTTTCAAGATTTCCGGTTCCCTATGGAGCGAGACATTCAAAGCTACGCAAATAAATATTGCTAAGTGGTTTTATGTAAATTTCTCCTTCGGAAATTTCCAAACGTTGAAGGCCATATCTCGGAAAAAAGTTTTTCGCCTCGTAAATTTTACATTCAACGCTAAACTTTAGGAGGAAATAATTCAGTGGAAATTGTTTTCTTTTCCGACATTTCAAGTTCATAAAAAGTTCGTTACCCGTTTACAGTCTCTTAAAATTTGAGATCCCAATGACATTTTTTGCAACAATTGTATCTAGTGAAAGCTTTCAGTTACATTATATAAAAATATATCCAAATATGTATGCGCGCGCCCGAACCTATGTACACAAGCACACAGGCACGCACGCACGCACACATACCCAAATGCACGCACACACACACACACGTGAAAACATACACACATATGTATGTATTTATATATATATATATATATATATATATATATATATTTCATAAAAAAAGAATTTATTTTGATTTTGTTAGAATATCGAATGTTAGATACAGAGGCGCAAAACACTTTATTACAATTTATCTGTTCATTTTAAATTGATTTAAATGGAATGGAATTAAAAAGTACATTGTAAAGTGTTTAACATCAACATTTTGTACTGAAAAATTACTTCGTAATGAACCTTGCATAATTAATGGCTTCATTTTTTAATAATGCCGAAGCTTTTTCCTTCCTGGTATGCTTTTAGCTCTTGATGCAGAGGCATGAAATATTTTATTGTGTTTGAGTTGTTCACGCATGCACGCACATTCGCTCACCAAATACTTTCAACTGAGAGAAAATATTTTTCTCACGCAGTCTAAGGAATTCGGTATATGCTAACACAACGCGGAACTTCATATTTTTACAGCAAAATACCCGGGAAGTTTTGATCTATATTTCCAAAAAAATATTTTTATTGAAATATAACTGGAGGTACGACGTGAATTTTGCAATAAATTTTAAACTTTGAAAAAGTGACATAGTTAAATGACATATGTAAGTTAAGTAGAACTTTTAAATTTTCAAAAATTTTCATATTAGCAGAGAGACAAACACACAATCGTTCTGCATTTTTTATTTCTATTTTTAATGTCATATTTAAAACTCTGCATTTCCGATGATAAATCAAACTAAAGAAATAACCCCTTTATTATTTCATTAATGGTGAAAACAACATAAATTGTGAAGTTGCAGTGAAACTGAACACTGAAATCATTTTTAGATTTGGATTCCTCAAAAGGGAAAAAATCTTCAAGTCAGTACAAAAAAAAGCTCGCAAGTAAATCAAAACCTATAGGGTACATCCCGTTAACCTAGAATCATGAACTTAGTAAGTAGCAAGTTCTCACAGCACAACTAAAGAAAAAAATCCGAAAACCTTAATTTTTAGTGAGATAAAAAAAATATATTTTTTAATATACGCCTGTGAAACACATAGCAGGCAATATATTTTACTTTCGCCCATTCATGCTGCATATTTCTATATTCGCAAATAAATCAAAACCTGTAGAGTAATTCTCGTTCACCTAGAATCATGAAATTTGACAAAAAGTAAGGTGAATTTGTAGTCAAATCACATAAATAAATATTTTTTTCAAATATGCATTTATGAAAGACAGAGGAGGCAATATATATTCGTTCTAAAACATTAAAATATTATGAATAGTTTAATAGGAATATTACCCACCATCAAATATTCATAAACGCATAATGTGTACGGAACCCTCGTAGTACGAATTACATTCATGTTTGAGAGGTTTTTTATTACTTAGCCTAATTTTTTTTTTCCAATTAATGGCTAGATTTTTATTGAAATTTCTAAAGTTGTTTATTACTTTCATACTATATTTTTTAAGTCCGATGAATTTTAATCCGGTACAATTCTCGGTATTCTATTGTGGAATTGGAACTTTGATTATTTCGTTATACGTTTTTTAATCGACTATGAAATTTGCGAGAAGTCCTTATGCATTCGGTTATTTTACGTATATCAAATTTATAATAAAAACAAAGCTTTGCTAGAATTTATTTTCATTTTTTATGTTTAATAAACTCCATCAAAGACAAAATTGATTCACAATGTCTGACATAAATTTTCAGTCTAAGTCTTGTCATATATTAGAAAGTGTGTTAATAATTCGCGCCTGTTATTATACAAAATATGCCCTTTGAACTTCGTTATTGCAGAAACGCTTTCAAAATTTACAAGAATCAATAATAGCATGTTACAAATTTTTTTTAAAAAATTCGAAAAGGTTATCATAATTTCCAACGAGCGAGAAGTCTATAAGGCCAAATAGGTAAAAGCAAATAAAATTAATATTTGAGAGAGAAGAAATTATAGCTACTTCCTAAATAGCACAATTGTATTTCATTTTCACAAGTTAGTTGAGCTTTTGACCGTGACTTTGTGCAAATTTAGTTTAGTTTCAAATACACTTTAGCATCCAAGGCATCCTGTTTTTATTACGGTATTTTAAGTTTTAATTTGATGGTAAGCTTTTCAATTAAACATAAAAAAATAGAAATACACAAACTAATAGTGTTAAAAAAGTGTATTTTTGAAAGATTTTCTCAAATATAACTTTGATATACACATAATTGTATAAAAGTGCGGATTCTTACGTTATTAGAGAAAATATTCAGAAGTATTGAACTCAAATAGTTTACTGAAATTCTTCGTGCAACAGAATAAATAAAAATTATTTATTTTAAACCTTGACATAAAATTAGCTTAGAATTAACACTTGAATGTAATTTAAGCTTAAATTCAATATTATTCTTCTTCAAAGAGTTCTTCCTCTATTTACCTAAAAGAAAGATTTCCATTGTAAAAAGCTCCGTGAATTTTAGAAGGAAGAACGAACTCGAACAATATTAAAATGATATATTTAATTCAGCAAGATTGTTGGCCGCTATTAATGTTTTTTTAATAGTTTTAATTTCGTTAACATTTGTTCCGGTTGATATTTTTATAGCCGTCTTAACCTTGATAGGGTGTTATATTTTAAAGCACAATCTACGGCAAGAATAAAGAAAAATAATACACAGAGCTTTATTTTTATCAATATCTGAGGATTGATGGTTAAACATTGATATCTATTTAAACGATGTATTTAAACCCTATATCTGCGAGTTCATTACGTTACTCAAAAATATCGTAAACTCATAAACATAAACTTTCAGTTTATGTATGTTATATATATGTTTTATTTAACATAATAACAGTCTTATATAAATTTATGTGCTATTATTACAGAGAAAGGTTTATATATGGAGAGCGAGAGGAGGTGAAACGGCCATTTTTTATGAAGGGTGGAAAGTATTGTTACAAAACATTTTTTTTAGAAAATTTATCATATTGTATGTAATAGTTTAAATAATTTAGCAGCCAAAAACAAACTAGATAAACAGACGAAAGAATAAATCATAGTCTGAAGTATGATTCAGGAACTGCGTAAAACGTCACTGTTAGTTGGGCTCGAGATGAATCTGAATAAGACTAAAGTCATAACATTGCTCGAAAATTGGTCACATTGCTCGGTCTTGGAGTGGAGACCCTGAGAGAGAAAAATACCATTTAAGCTGCCGCAAATGAGATGGTAGGATGACATAATGATAGCAGCGGGAACAAACTGTATCCAGACAGCCCAAAATAGAACCGAGTGGTGCAGATTGAAGAAGGCCTAAATCGAAATGGTTGGAAATGGCTTATTACGATAGTGTGATAAACGGACGGAAATATGAGGGAATGCTGTATTAGCTCAGTAAATATTTCAAATCTTCTCTTTCTGTGGTCATACAAAACATTTAATATTTCAATTCCTTCCCTTCTCTTTAGTTTAATTTTCCTGAATTCATTTAAAAGGAAATTTAAATAACAAGTTAATTTAAAGAACTAAGATTTCAACAATAATGCACCCACTTATTTATTACGCTAAATATTTTTAGCGGACAAAAAATATCACAAATATACAGACCTATTGTAGACTGGCCTATCTTAGATCTGATGTTTAACCTAAATATTAAATAAAAGACGCATCTCTAAATCGGATGCATCGCCAATTATCATTGTTATTATCGTTGTTGTTATTGAGTGAAAATAGAAGTCAATATATTTTCCATTTTGTAATTTCAGTTGGAAAGCCTTACCAATTTTAGTAATATCATAATTTTGGTAGTTTACTCTTCATAAATAGTTAAAAAGCGCAAACTATTGATTGCCATCATATTGGGAGACTAGTGCCGATATATAACTGAAACCATATCAGTTGTATAAATGTAAAAATACAAAAAAATCGTAATGGTCGCCTTTTAATAATTTTATGACAAGCAAATTAGAATCGAATAAACATTTCGTGTCATTTTATTGTTTTTTAATATTTCATTTATTATGACTATTTTTATTCAAATATGGACCTAATCACACCCATTAACTGTTTAACTTAGACATATTTTTATATTATTTTGCGAGAAAAAAATATTTTTTATGGTAACAAATCATTGAGTCAAACGAACTCAAATAGAAGAAATTTGCTTCTCATCAAAAAACAATTATTTCATAAACCTACATCTTTATCATCAGAACTGGTCACAATTTGTTATTAAAGTTCTTAAGAAGTCATACCAACAAAGTTCAAACTTAGTCACAAATTTTTCAAACGGATCGTGTATTTTCGTCTGTTAGGATTTTCTTTAGCATATCATATATCGATATCGGAGCCCGTCATGAAATCCTGAATATCTACATGTGTCCAATACAACACCATTTCCTAACAAACAAAGAACCATCAAAATTCTCTGAAATATGGCTATAAATACAAGAAAGAACAATACGTTACGTGCGTACCGTAAACAATACGTAAACAATAGGATAGGTAACCTAAATCATACGTTATGAAACGTAAACAATACGTTACATAATAGTGTCCAAGTGAGAACCTCCTTTTTTAAATCAGTTAAAGAGAATTGTAATGATGATTGAATATATTTGGCGTTAATTGTGCAGAAATTCATTATTCACAATTAAATTTTAGCAAAGATCTTTGCTAATAGCCCACCTCAAGATGTTGTAATACAACGAAACCTAAGTCGTGGTAAAGAACTTAAAGAAAATAGAAATAATGCTACATCACGTAGTTTCATTTAATTGTGTGATGATGATATTTAGAAGTATTAGAATGCTATAAAAATATTAATTTGATTTAATATAACCTATTTATGCACAAATATCTACTATTGTTTGCTTCAGCCATGATCATGTTTCCAAATAAACAAAGTTTCCAAACGAAGCAAAACAAAAACATTCCACGGATTTCTTTTGCCCTCTTTATTTTAAGCAAATAAGATATTTACGCGCAGAGACCAAGAGAGCCAGTGAAGCGAACGGGTAATTTTATAAAATGGTGGACGGTGGAATTGCGGAAAAACTTCCAACAAAGACGAAAAAATATAAATTTCATCCGTGGGAAATTATCGTGAAAACACAGAATAATTGACACTGGGTTATGCCTGTCTGTTTTCATAAACGATAGTCTTCGTAATATGGTTTAGTCTTTATGCCAAATTGAAAATTTCATTTAACAATAATAATCTTAAATTTTCGCAGTATACCTCTTGGAAATTATGTTGATAGACATCGGTTCATGAAAATTTACAAATAATACGTTCAGTCATATAAAATATACGCACGGTTTATTTAAAGATCATATTATTATAGAATATATGGATAAAATTAAATGTCATATCTTGGTATGAGAAAAAACACTTTTTAAGAACTAACAATACTAGATAATAAGAGTAGAATACCTTTACAAATGAAAAGATATTCAGAAATATATATTATTTCCGCTAAACTGTAAACAAATATTATTTTTTCATGATGTAATGTATTACCGACTATACGTTTCACAGGCTTATTACTATTAAAGATGTGGTGCATTTTAAAAAAGTTATAATATCGAGGATAATCAATAAAGTTTTTGTTTATTATTTAATATTATAGAAATATTTTAACAATACAGTTTTTCATAACTTTTTGGTTGAATACTTTCGAACGAAAGGGGAAATGCACTGTAGTTCTATATATTTTCTGGATATCTATTATAATATAATGCGCAAGGAAATGATAATTCCCACCATTTAATCTTCACAAACCGCCAATGAAAGTTGGCAAAAAAAGTTCTTCAGAAGTTTTGCTCTCGCAGTAAAGGCTCTTGTCAATGAAATGTGGAGCAGTTTAACTGCTTTAACTTCTGGAATTTGCAAAGTTCTTTATTATTCTCAAAAAAAGTTTTGAGAATAATTCTAAAGGAGTTAATTTTGGAAAGAATTTATTCGCCTAGATTTGAGAACAATTTGCCCGGACCTGTAAAATATATATTTTTAAGCACAAACAAGTATACAAATAATAAGTTCAACTAATTTTAAAAACCTAACAAGTTTTGTGATGTAACATCTATTTTCAAATGGCTATATGTGCAAAGAGTATACACTGTAAGTATAGACTCGTGTGAATTGATAACAATGCACTCGTTTTTTTAAATTTTGTCCCACCTTTCTTTCGATGAAAGAGGTCTATCGGATACAGTATTTATTGTTTGGATTAGACGTTTAGGGAAAATTAATTAAAACTTTTATTAAAAAATTAATTTCAATCATTTTGGTACCTCTGACGGATCTTATTAAATTAAAAGAAATATTTATTTGCAATATTACAAAATACGACTTCTTATCATGTTTATTACAATCCTTTATTAAATAGTTTCTACTAAAGATATGCTATGTAGGCAAAAATGTATTGTACTATTATTCAATATGTTCTCTAGTACTGTATAGTGAATTCTAGATTGGGAGATGATTTAATAAATATTTAGTACTTTAAGCTAAATATAAAAAATATGAAATTAATTTTTTCTATCTATTATAAAAGGATATGTAGATGCAAAAGCATTTGCCGAACAGTTCACATTACTCGAGAGACCAAGAGGAACCTCATTTATTTCTAAAATTGGTGTGAGACTCTTATTGTTCCATTTGTCAACCAGTTAAATGTATGTCGGCAGTCTGGAAGAACTCAGAGTAGTAATTTTAGTATAAGTTTAGTGTTAAAGTCGAAGAATAAGCAGTTATTTTTGGCAATCGATTCTAAATACGACTTTTATCATTTCACTTATTCGGTAGTTCAATATTTTTGTTAACAAAATAGCTAATAATTTTGTGATATCATTAAGAAATAATTCTTCCAATCGATGCAATCGCATCACTCGTAATTAACATTCCACGTAAACGCAACGTATGGTTATATGAAGAGTAATCGGATATGTACGTAAATAACATGTTCGTTTGATTATATAGTTTATTTTTAACCGTACATTTGACATATAGTCATAGACAACCCTTTCAACTTAATTAAAACCGTAATTCTTCCATTACATCAAAATACTCTCGATTCTATTACTTCAAATTAATTTAATTAATCTGAGAATAAGTATTTTTTGAATCGATGAAAATTTCATTTTCATATTTTATACGCAAGTATTTTATGTGTAACTGCATTCAACTACTACTACATTTATATTCGAAAAGCATATCGAAAAACAATTAAAAATCGCAGTTCATTTCCCGTTTGCTTTTACTCCATAGTTCTATTATCCAATCTAGTTCTGCTCGATATGTTTTTTGTTTCATAATTTTGATTTGAACTTAAAATTATCGACTAATTTATACTCATATTTTGAAAGTACCTCAGTACCTATACCTCAGTGTGCTGTAGGGATTTCGAAACGTGTCGTTTTGTTATTTTTGCACAGTGATACTTTTTCTTACTTTCTAATTACATATTCATAAAAGACCAGAAAAATATTATAATAAAAATAATATATTACTCCACGTGGAAGCAAGATTTCTTTCCGTATACTGCTCCAAAAACCTACTTAACATCTATCGAAAATACTTTCCGACTAGACGGAGACTAAATATTTCAATTTTATCACCTACTGCGAAAGCAGAATACTCACTGAATATGGAAAAGAGACAAAGGAAATAAAAAACAAAATTTTCTCAGTTTCAGCAAATATGAAAAAATTATTTCCTTTCCTCCATAACCGTTTATCACTCTCTTTTTATGACGCCAAAATAGCTACTTTCTGTAGGATTCTTGAAGAAAATAGAGTTTATAATGTTCTATACGGGAATTACATACTAATGGGACATCGTACCGTCTTGCTTGGGCACATGGAATACGGTACCGAAGAATGGCGTATTTCTTATTATAGATGGATACACACATTCTTTTGTAACTAAGAAATTTCTGACGTACTTATGTAAATCATATCCATAATCTTGTAATAACAGCTGTGTCTGCAAATGGATTGTTCCAGCGATTTAATAAAACAGCAATAAATTGAACGGTGATTAAAAATACGTCGCGATATTATTAAAAGTAGCACGGTTTTTGACTAAAGCTTACATGAATTTGAGTGACACTCTCGCAAACCAATGATGTGCTACGCTACTTGTTAACATATCAAACTAGTTTCTTTCCCTTAATTTTTTTTGGGTTCCCATTAAACCTCAACCTTTAATTTTTTTATATGTATTCCTTGAAAACAAAACCCAGTGTCAAATATAAATTTTATTTGTTTCCTCCAAGTTGCAGCGATATACCCACTGAACTAAATTAAAAGCCTAATGTCGAATGGGTTCAAATTTTTAAGTCTTTTTACATGGACTCATATGAGATATTAAATATTTATAAAATATGGTTAAGATAAATATTAATAATTATTTATGGACAATAATAATAAAAAAGTAAACAAACGATAAAGCACATAATTACATTTGAAAAAAAAATTAATTTAAAAAAATCCACAAAAGCGTAATTAGCTCGGCTCGTGCAGTTTTATTGAGAACATTGTCAGCACCACCGATTTTCAACTAACACCTTATACAATTAATCCATGATACCGTTTCATAAAAAATTAAATTTAATTTAAACGGAGTACACATTTGAGCGACATAATACAAATCAACTCACACATATATGTGTTTGTATAGAAATTACAAATACATATTTCGCGCATACGACTATTTACCCTAAACTTCATAGGTAGAGGTACATACACATAAAACATATAATCCAACCGTCATTTCAACCTGTCACATAGAAAACTTGTATACTCTTTCTTTTTTGTTGACTTTTATTTTATTAAAATTGTAATAAAATAAAATTACAAGTCACATATTTTATGTTCTTTATATTACTAGCAAACATTATAATTGGTTATTGTGAAACGAACTTACGTCTCAATGTTCCCGCACCGAAAATAACTTGCAAGAACATAAAAAACACTATCCGCTAACGCCTTGAACAGTGTTGATTTTATGTAAATAAATGTATATTTCAGTTTAAGAGTTTTTCTTTTCAAACAAAAATAGAATATATTTCAACAGCTCTAATATTTCTGATAAAAATTAGTTTTTTAGTATTTATTATTTATTATGACCTGAATACTAAGACTTTAGGTACTTTCATGTTAAAACATGCTTTGGCAAATTTAAAAGAAAATTTATATATTTAAAGTAATTTTAATTACAACTGTTTAAAAGCCCCGTTGGTGGATAAATGAGTACATGGTACATGGATCGATAGGTAACAGTGACTTCATGTTCCATTGGTTGTTCCTCAATAAGATATGGTTGCACTTAAAATTATCTACAATGTCCAAATCGGCCTAGCAAATTAGGCGATTTAAACATAAGACTTGACATTTCAAAGCACTTGCATCTAAAAGGCCATTAGGTATTGAAAGGTTTTGATTTCAGTTCGGGAATAGGAAATATACATTTCTAAATAAATTTCACATTTATCTTTTTAATAAAACATGAATTTTATTAACGATCTTAAAACTCAGTTGTGAGGTTGCCAACTTACATAAAGGTGTTCAAACCAATTTGTGTAAACTCATAAAATCGTTTCAATTAGCTCTTTATATATTTTATGTTTGGTATTCAGGAACTACTGAATTAATTAAAGTAATAAAAACAATTTGGCAATATAAAATTTTAATTACAAAAACCTCTTAATATACTCGATTCTTTACTAGTCCATTGTGATTATTTACTAGTCCATCTCGCAAATAAAGTTTTTATATGCGAGATAACATAAATAAGATTCTGTAATTGTCTATTTCCCCTGAAATTGTCGGTGTAAAGTAATTTAAAAAAAATACAAGAAACTTCTAAACAAATATAGTAACTAAAATTATTTTACATTGTTTTTAAATCCGTATTTGAAAAATAGGATGAAAAAGAAGATAGCCCACATTGTACGCCATTTGAGGTTTCATATTATGCAAACAGATATATAACTGAAGGAATGCGTGAAAATGTCTCAGTCCTATTTTCGTTTTTATAGGAAGATGCATTATTTCTCTTTTCAAATTATCTGCCGCGTATTGAAATAGTACTAAGCATTAATTTAAAAAAATGCTATTCACATAAGTCTAAACTAAAGAAATTGCGGAGCTATGACAAACGAACATAGCAATAAATTATAAGGGTTCTTATTTTACTACGGAAACCTAAAAACATTGAATATATTCTATATAATAAATATATTCTATATAACTATATAATAAATCACTTTATTCTAGCTAAGTCGAAAAAACACATTTAATTCGACTTGGCTTGAGTAAAGTGATATATCTAACCAAGCAATGTGATATGAGGAGTACGCTCCAATAAAAGTGCTTAGAATGAAAACTAGGAGTAATTTGAACATGGGCCAAAAACTCACAGTTAATATTGACTCACTTAAAAGTCAGAGTTTGACGAAACAAAGTCCTAACTACAACCAGAACAAAAATATATGGGATATTTTTCTTTTCTTGCGGCATTCACACTCGATTTTCTTTTAATAATATTCAAGAAACTTTATCTCATTTTTGGCTCTTTGGTACTCATTACTAACCCAATATATACGTTCACATTTCAAATTATTTATTCACAACTTTAGATGTTTGCGGAAAAAATATTTTTTCCCTACTTAACTACTTATTTACTCGGCCAGCCATTTTCAACGAAAGTGGAAAAGTTTTTTTTTGCAAGTTTTGTTGTCGTTAAGAAGCTAATTTCATCGTGGGATATTGCATAGTCATTTAAGCTACAACCGGAAATTAATATCTTTTCAAGTTGTTTTGCATTCGTGCTTTTCATATATGGCATTTGTTAGCTAATTGACTTTAATGAAGGTATTTGTTAAAACTTCTCTTTATTCATATTTTCACTTTTTTCTGTGGACGTGTTTGTTTCATTCCTATGCATTTCTCTTTCTAAAAACTTTACTAATGGGGAAGAAGCAATAATCTCTTGCAGCACCGTATAAATAATACAATATTTTTTTTGTTATAAAGGGCAGATTTTCACAGAAAACGGGAATATTTTAACAGAGATTTAATTTTCGTATTACGTTTTTTCCTTTTTATTTAGGAAAGCCGTATATTTTTTAAGGTTTTTTATGGTTTTCGATCAAAAATACTTGAAGTTATACCTAATTAGAAAAAGGGAAAAAAATAATTTTGTCGTCATTGAGATTAATTGTTGTTCTTGACTTGTGAATATCATAAATTAACTAAAAAGTGAAATTAAAATACAAGTAATTTATATATTCTATTTGGACTCTTATATTATCCTATATTTCTAATTTTTTTTTTAGTACTTAAACCAAAAAAAAATCGAAAAATCTCATCAACATTGATTAACAGATTATGCTCATGTATAAATGATATAAAATGGGAATTAACCAAAAATCAGAAAACTATTGTCTCTTAAAGGTCAATACGAAAATTTATAAAATAAAATATATTTACTTGCACATATTTTGGTCTTTCAGTCGTAAATACATTTTATAAAGTCCGTGGACTGTAAGTCTTTAAAGTTAGTAACAACAAAAAAAAATTTTAATTTATTTAAATTAAAGAAATAAGGTAGTTGTCGTGTAAAAGGCGTTGTCAATGAAGTTCATTGATTTTTTTTAATGAAGTTCACTGATTATACAATTTCTAATTATTTACTGTTTAGTTTTGGTAAAAATCGGTCTAGAAAATTGTACAATCAACAACACAAAAAGTAATTATTACATCACACTTTTAGCTTTACTTAGAAACCGTCTAGCGATTTGTCAAAAAACTAATTCAACATAAAATGATGTTATTTTAGCATTTAAAAAAAAGTGTTTTCCTATTAGTTTTGATAAATATTGTTCTCAAAAATTGTATAATCAATATTACCGGTAATCAATATTGCCGACATAAAAAAGTAGTAATTTCATCACACTTTTCATTTTATTTAAAAAAAAATCATACGATGAGTATAAAAGAATAAGTCAATGTAAATTGATGTTATATTAACATTTTGGAACGAAGAAAAATTATTTATAAATAAGTTTGGTTAAAATCGCTATCAAATATTTTACAATTAAAATTACACGAACGGTAGAAATTTCACCACACCTAATTTTTCTAAAAATCTGCGTCAATATAAAATGATGTCACATTAAAATTTTGGAAAGGAAAAGAAAAATATTTACCCTTTAGTTTTGGTAAAAATCACTCAAATATTATGCGATTAACATTGTAGAGAAAAAAAATAATTCACCTCATTTAATTTTACTTAAAAAACACAATAAAAATGCAATTTTTTTTACAACTGTTAAAATTATATTATTGACATAAAATTTGGAACGAGGAAAGTTTAAAAAACAATTTTAATAATAATATTTATAGTCTTAGGTTCTTATTGTCACACGTCAACTACCTTAATGGGGACCACTTGAATGTCATTAATGAGTGACCCAGAACCGTTACATGAAGTGTAAAATAAAACTTTAATATTGGGTTTATTATTCAGAATCCAAAATATAATTATCATCACCACAAACAAATTGTAAAAAGTTATGAAATATATTATCTCCCTTTTATCACTTAAAGATATAAAAAAACAGTTAAAGATTGAATCAATCGTAAGTAGAGTCGATAAATAAAAACAGCACGTTACTAAGTTTAGAATACAGAACAGATCACGCGCTTTTAACCGGTTTTATACACTTTTACATTTTTTTATAAAATTTTAGTAATTGCGTCTTCACGTTATAAAATTTTAAGAATTGCGTCTTTCACTTTTTTCCGCAAAATATTTTAAATTCCTGTACTATGAAGAAGTAAATTTGTTCAATACAATGCTATGATAGATAGTACAGGTACAACACCGCAATAATAAAATCGGTTAAATGCGTGCTGAGTTTACTTACATGTATATTTATATCCACTTCGTTACTATTTTGAAAAATATGTAATGCAGAAGTTTTTCGTATTGCAATTATCACTTACTTTGTTAAGGTTGTTGACGAGGAAAATATTTTCACGTTATTTCGTAACACATTGTATTGAAATAGTCAAACAGTAAAATTTTCCTAAACAAGTTTTATTTTCAGTTATTTTAATAATTTTATTCGAAATTATTCGGTATTTATTGCATCTACAAATTACTTGAACTGCCAAAACAATAGTTTTCGGAATTATGATGGGAGGTATTTTGTTAACAGTTTAAGAGTTATGGGTGCACTAATCTGTATACAAATTACCCAGCACAAAAATACTAATTTAAGTGAGTTGCCATTTGGGTCAATCTATATCAATACATGCTACGTAATTATAGAAATACCTAATCGTAATCGTAAAAATAGGCTACGTAATTATGACCGCTGTGACAGACAAAAATATATAACGAAATTGTAAGCTGTCCACTTAAACTTACGTATCAAGCATTTAATATTTAATTTGAAAGACAAACTAAAATGTAACAACAATTCTGAAATTAGATTAAACATTTCTACACTTATGATATTACTTTCCGAAACTTCATTTTTGTCTGACTTACTCTGCCGAAAATCTATCTTGACCCTGATCGACGACATTGCAAGTTCTCCTATTTAGACCTTCAGACTAAAGAATCCTTTTGTATGCGGAATAAACAGAGAGGAGGGTGTTGTAACTGGTCTAAGATATTTGTATTATGTGTTTATTTATATTTTCTATTATTCAACTCTCTATTACATTTTAATTTTTCAGTGAAACATCAACCAGTTTTTTGATGGTATGTTTAGTAACTCTATAATATTTTCTCCAGATATGAAATAATTTTTCGAAAATTTCTTTTTTATCATTTTCTTAGCATAAATTACATTTTCATCCAAATAATAAGTAGGTTGAGCGACTGAAGAATTTTTTTCACATTGACATATTACACACACTTAATTTATAATATTATGTGCTAAAATGGAAAATGTCTAATGCAAAAGTGGATTTGACAATGATAGGAGCCTGTACACACCTGTATCTTTTATCCATTATATTGAATAATTTATGAGTTGACGTGTCTAATTGTTAAATGAAATATTTGTTATATATATATATGTATATATATATATATATATATATATATATATATATATATATATGTATAAATATATATATATATATATATATATATATATATATATATATATATATACATAATCTAGGTGGCGCGAGATATGAATCCCCAAAAATATTAAAGATTGCTGTCCACTCTCAATTTTTGAAATAATATTGACAAACTTAAAGATGCCAAAAATATGAAAGAAAAACTATTAGTTTTCATTCAAACATTATTTCGTTTACGTCCTTAAAATAAGTAAGTAAATACTCAAATATATTATTACGTGTAAATGTAATAAAATTACCACTTACCGCTAATATATTAAATTTAAACTTTTTGTATTCGAATGTTTCGTCATATGAATGTTACTCATCCTCAAAAGGTTCACTTTTTTTTAAGTACGGAACACAAAGTATGCAACTATTTGATCAAAACAGTTTTCTTCGTACTTTACCCATTTACTTGAACTTGATATCATCGCTCAGATCAGTACAGATTTAATAATGTGTTTATGTATATATATTTAATGTGTTTATATATATACACATTAATTATATATATATATATATATTTAATGTGTTTATATATGTTGTATATTACCTATTTTGTAAAGAACAATATAATTGCATTCAAGATTTTTTTTGTAATGTAGAAGATAATGACACGATAAGGAATTATCCTTATCGTGTAATTATCTTCTACATTACAAAAAAATCTTGTATATATATATGTAGCTAGACATTATTTAAGAAGTGAATATCAAGTATCACTTGTAATATTTTATTGCTTGTTCAAATATTACTTGACATAATTTATGCGTCATTCGTTTACCAATTTTTTAACCATTTTTTTAGAAGCTTTTGGGAAATTTATAGTAAAGTATTTCTTTAAATATAATTAAATTGCTAAGATTATTACGATTCTGTGGGTTGCTAGTTAATTTCCTATTAACAAAACAAGTTACCATTAGAAATACAAAATTTTTAGAGGTTAATTCAGAAATTGACATACACTTTATTGTATCAGAATATCTCTACCGGACTTGCACTAATGATGCCTGATTTGGTCCTTTCTAATTTGTATCAGTAATTAGACCTTACTATAAATAGCATTAAATACTTTAATCCAGTGATTTATAAATTTACATGATTTACAAAACAATTAATAGTGTAACACGTCAATATCTGAGTTAGTCAATCCGATAAATGACACACATACTTAAACACAAATATATAGGTGAAGTTTTAACAATGAACTGAAACTATCTAAAATTATTGATTTATCCGATACTAGCTTAATTTTTCTGGAATGAGTTTAAGATTTATATGCATATATATATATATATATATATATATATATATATATATATATATACATATATATATATATATATATATATACATATATATATATATATATATATATATACATATATATATATATATATATATACCACTATTTGAATAAAATTAAATATGTTGTTGGATTTATATCTTAATTTAATACCGAATAATGAACGGTTATCACTGCTTAGTTTAATTTGATGAAATACAACGTGATGACACATCTATATAGATAAAGAGAATTAAATCAAAGGTAAGTTAAAAGGTAATAGAGGAAGAAGAGATACTAAATATATATTTGAATGAATAACGTCAATTCATTTTTTCCCTTTACTTACTTCTCTTTTCTATTTACTAACTGATGTTAGACTAAAACTTCATTGGTCCTCTTCAATTAGGAACCGATGTTATATGTAGTTATAAAGAGCCAATGTAATACGTAAAAAGCAAGTAAATATATTAGGTCATTATATATTCATTCATTAGTTTCTTTACTTAACCACAAATTATGTATAAACTTTTTTAAGGACAAAAGGTCAATGGTAATTGAAACACTGCGGCGAATCGGCACCGATGATAAGAAGATGACACAAAGCTGCGAACGATTTAACCTGCAAATTATGGCAATACCCAAATTGGCGGAATATCTTCAATTGAGGAGGTGGTATTTTTCATTACATAATCATGGTCTAAGTAGTTTCCTAAAAAAAATAAAATAAAGGAACGAGAATATGTTTTTGGCATATTTTTTATGCATATTATTTGAAAGGATCATTTCTAAGTTCCTCAAGAATATTTATTATATGATTTTATGTACCTCCAAAGATTTACGTAAAATTGTGGAAAAAATGTTTTTGGGACACTTTCAAACTATATCTTAAATTCCAAATATTTAAAAAAAATATGTTCTGTGCGCAATTTGCCTTCACTAATAAACATATTTTTATGTGTTAGCATTCAGATATTTGAATAACCATATGTTTTGTTTTATTGTCTACACGAGCCGGTAAATCTATCAACATTATATTTAAAAAATATTATTATAAGCGAATATTTCTATTAGAATAAAATTCATCACTTTACAAATCCAATTAGAGAAAATAAAAAAAATATAATGAGGACTACAGAAGAATCCTCTTCTTGAGATCCTTTAGTTTATGAATATTAATTTACTCGATCAAAATAAAATGCAAATAATATATATTTTTATATAATAAACTAATTAGTGTATAAAGCTGTAAGGATTTCTCTTAATGTATCTATTAGCAC
This sequence comes from Druceiella hillmani, assembly GCA_039881145.1. Classification (NCBI taxonomy): domain Eukaryota; kingdom Metazoa; phylum Arthropoda; class Insecta; order Lepidoptera; family Hepialidae; genus Druceiella; species Druceiella hillmani. The sequence continues at coordinate 13,162,822 of JAYKKI010000010.1, read as the reverse complement.
TAATAAAATAACAAAAAAAAACAAAAATAAATAAAATACAAACAAAATTCTGTCAACTCACAGGTATCTTTTTATTATTTTTAAATATTTTCATATATTGTTACAACCATATAAATAGGAAACTCCGGCGTGGTCACACATATTACTGGAGTCAACCAAATTTTAGTATAACGGCTCGTTAAACCTATTAATTATCATATAACAAATTAGTAATCTGGTCGGTAATATTTCGTAGGTAATACAAATAGATTTTAATTATTAAATTACTGTTGTTTAAGATAAAAACTAAATATTCACCTTCCCATTTTATTGTAAATGAGTACCGCAATTATGCGGTGTCGATACTGGACTCTTTCTTTTAAGCAATGAAGACGTTCTATAATTTTATTTCGAGTTTGAAAATAATTTCTTCTTTTCTTAATTATTTAGAAGAGTATCTTATGTATACGTATATATACATAATATAACTAAATTAATAATGATTATCCACATGAAACTTACATTTAAATAAATGCCATCAAGGGAAAAGTTTGTCATCAATTCTTAAATATCCAATAAAAGAAAAGTTGTTAAGGTAATTAACAATGCAGATACCTCTCTTCTACAGCATCTCAAGAGCTAGACCCCATAAAATAATGCTTAAAGACCTTTCTGGTGATATATACTTTTGACTGATCACCGTCCACACAAACTGTCTATGATCTTTGAGATACTTCATATTTATGTCAGACGTGAATTTAACTTAAGTTTACTAATTGATAGTTCATGTTAGACAAAGATTTAATTTAAGTTTAGGTTAGATGTAAGTTTAACTTAAGTTTACCAATTGAAGTAAAGTAAATGTATGTTGTTATGGAACTTCTATTCCATTATACTACTTATATGCATAAAGTATATGGATGACAATATAATGAGAGCACTTTATAAGTGAGAAATAAATAGTCCTTTCAAACGATATCCTATATTTCAAATATTTAAAAAAAAATTCTTGAAAAAAGATATGGTTGCAAGGTAAGAATACAAGCATAATGTACATGGATGACAGTATATCGAGAACATTCTGCTAAATTAATTTAAAAATGAAAATAATTTTTAAGTGAGGATTAAAAGTAAGTTTCTACGCGCATTATGATTGGGTAATACCGATTGTTGATGTTAAAGTATTAAATTTGAAAAAAATATTTAAATATGTATACCGAGTTCAATTATTCTGTAAAAATTACTATCGTAATACCAATGTCAAGTTGTCAAACCTAATAAAGTTAATTTTAAATATATTAAGTTTATAAAATTATGGAACCTCAATTTCAAACTGAAGAAGTCGTATATTTTCAATCAATATCGGTTCGGTGTAGATATTTGAGCTGTATTAATAGATAACTATTATGTTTTATTTACTTTTACGGCGAGAAATTAAATACTTTCAATAAAACTTTTATTAAAGCGTTCGTGATTTATTTAGCAATTTTTCATCCATAATTTATGTCCCATGTTCACGTCTGATTTATAAGTGGATCCAAAGCATTGAACATTTAAAAATATGAAAATAAACACTAATAAACAATTAAAAATGTAAAATTATAATTATATAACAAATATTTCATGTTATCCCAATATTAATTTTTTCCTTAATTTTACATTTGTCAAGTATAAAAAAACCAAATTTTTAAATAATGGATAAAAGAATTCTTTAAATTGAAAAATTTGTCCTAATGTTGTGATGAGTAGAAAATATTTAAATGTTCCACAAAAAACTAGTAGTATTTTATAATTATAATAAATATATATATAGTTCTTCTATTTTATAATATAAATATAATTTTTTGCTCGCTCTCACGTGATGTACGCAGGAGTAGGCCTCGTGAAGCGCGTGAATTTATCTGACCACTTCTTTAAATTCTTTGAAACAAATGAGAACACACTAGTTAAAAAGAGAGAGTATTTTTGTTGTGATTAGCTGATCCATTTTAAAAGAAACCAGCATCATTTTGATTTTCTTTATTAATTTAATCGATTTTTAAGTAAACGAGTTGAATCATTCTCTGATTTTTTTATTTTCTATTTTATACAATATTCTCTTAAAGTTGAAGAAATATTCCCCTCGCAATGTCTTTGTTTTGTAATCCTTAAAATCTAAAATTATGACTTCTTTTTAAAACATTTAACATTTATTGCTTTATTTAAAGTTGCAATACTATATAATAAAGTAAATAATAAATATGAATATATATACATATATATATATATATATATATATATATATATATATATACATATATACATATATATATATATATATATGTATATATATATATATATATATATATATATATATATATATATATATATATACACACACAACAGCACTTACTATTAAGATGAGAAGAAACAAAAGTATAAAAACATTCACTATCTGTAAACAAACATTATCCAAATTAAAAGTTAATATGAAAATTTTATATCAACCTCGCTTAATCGTGGTTAACTTTAGTGGCTGAAATAAGTATTCAGCTGCCACATTTATTCCGATATTATAAAAGTATATAAGCCAAAAAGCAAATAGTGAAAAATTTAATAATAAATTTAATTTGTCCATCAGTTATCCATTTTATTTCTCATAAAAGAACGTTGTCAAAAAATATTTTATTTTTTTGCAACGTTAAACTGCGCTTGTCGCTAGTTGCTTGAATTGACATATTTCAGTATTTACATTACACATCAACACTCCTTTACTAAAAATGTTCAAGAACTTAATAGAATTCTTCAGCAGTTTTAGGTAACACCTCATATTACCGCATGTCTGTCACGTTCGACGCGTCTCGCTGTCTCCGACAAAATACGTTTATTGCCGGAGACTCTGAAACTCCATTATGATAATTCCGTGCAGGAGTTCGAAAAATTTAAAGGCCATCTTTCAGTATTAATAATATTTTTTACATTAAGGTTACTTTGAACGAAAATATTGGGTTTCTCAACAACTTCTTTCTTATTTCAGAATACGTGAGCATTTGAAGATATGTAGGGTATTATTAAATTGATATGACAAGCTAGGAGTGTCTAAGTGCAAAGTAAAGCAATTTTAGCCAATACATAAATTTCTATTTTATTCAGTTCCCAGATTTCTTATTTCCACGTTAACGTAAGAATTAAGGTTTTGCAGTCCAAGCACATTGTGTGTCACATTGTATCAGCAAAGTAACGTGTATAGGGCAAATGCTTTTTTCGCTACGAAAGTTGAGTAATTGGGTATTCGTATTACTTCGCAGGAAAAAAAATGTATGCTGGTAATTCAGCATCATTCAGCATCAAGATTTTTTCAAAACAAAAATTTTTATTGATTTTTTCCTGTTTTATTTTCGAGTGGAGTGCAAAATAAAAATTCTCTTTATACCATTTTACCAAACAACCTGTATACTTGTAAATAGCGATTAGGTTAGATAACAATATGATGAAATCAAAATATGGCAAAGTAGAATTTTTTACGTTAGATATTGTGGCTAAATATATATTTTTTTATCTCTTCGTTTATCTGGTCTTAATTATACGTCCAGTTATAATCGTTTATTATCTCGTATCTGTTCATTATATTTCCAGTCATGAATTCTCTCACTTATCCACATGAATTCTCTCAAAATCTAATTAAACTCACTTCATAAAATAATGAAATGAACCACAAAAAATCTTTACGTCCTTACAGTAGCAGAAATACAATAGTTCACAATTATATACTTTACATAATTTTAACGGTTATATCCTCATATAAATTTCCCTCCAAGTTATTTCCAATTTAAACCAATCATTAGATGAAATTCAAGTTGATGATAGTACCAAAAATTAATTTTAACAAGCAGAAAAGTCTACTTCCAAACAAAGATTAAGCATTATAGTTTTATATATAATAATGGAAACTTTACTAGCAAAGTTCGTTGTTTTCCTACTCATTTGAAATATACTTTGATCGGAATAACAGTTTCATGTTAACTTGTCTAGATTTTAATAACTTGTGTAGAAATAGTGTTTAAGATTAAATTTTTAAACAATTTTGTTTCTTAGCATTATATTTCTTAAATATTTAGATTAAAACAACAAATTAATATTGCGCTAAAAGAAAACGCCCAGCACTGGTGTGATAATTTTTCAAATATACCTAAAATAAATGTCTAAAATCATGTTTTCGTTTATTACAACTTACCTTATATTATAAAGATTAAACTAAACGTGTGAACTAAATAAAAGAAAAAAGTCGCGAAATGAATAAATTCGCTCAAACTAAGATGGTTGTAATGTCTTTTTTCGTATTAAAATTATAATTAAAACTATAGTTATTATGGAACGAACTCAACTTAAGGGTGTAATATAAAAAACACAGGCAAACCCCCAAATACTCGACTTGAAGATTGGGCATACTGTGTTTAATTATATGTATTATATTTTATTTAGCTTATGTACAAGATATGGCTGTGTGAGGTATTACATATATTTATTTTCATTTCTCGTATTACTATTCCTCATATATGTCATAATGAACTTAACAATGGCTATGACAAATTGGGAAAACGGATCAGAGTCTTATAAACCGCTCGGTATTTTGAAAACCTTATAGTTAATAGTCTATGAGATTGGTGTGTTTCAATACATCAATATGTATAGATTCCAACAACTTGCACTGATTATGATATTTCAAACAAAAAAAGAGAATACAGTGATCGGACATCGATGAAATTGCGCAAATTTAATCGATAATAATTAGTAATCCACACTACCCATATTGGAAGTATTTTTTACTGGATTTTTTATATAAATCCAACAGAATATATTTCATATTGACACAAATTTCTTTTTGCATGATTTTATGTCACACTATTTATGTTACAATACCGTGTAGCATAATATCGTGGGCATTTGCTTTTCGGTACAACGATGTATATGAATTATAACATCATTGCATAACATTTGAGGCTAGACAATCTGTCTCTGGCACACTCAGGATCTCCACTATAAGAAAACTTTGCACGACAATTCCGAGACCAGTCCACTACTTAATTTCCGCCAGTCTCTTGGCAATGCCAGCAACTTTGCTTTGCTTCCAAAGCCACTTATTTGTTTTGTCGTTCGTTAAAGAGATATCTACAAGCTGCCTTTCCATCACCCTTTGAGCCACAATAAACTTTTGAGGAGAGCTTTTATTGTTGTCTAAGTTTAGAATTGATATGTGGGTACTGTATTTAAAAGGTTAGTTCAAATTTTGAGAAAACTGCCTATGCTAGTCTTATGCGTCATCTCCTTCGTTGGTATCTTTCTTTTTACCCATTTTTAATCTTGTTCCAGTCACACATACTTATTTAATTATTGTATTTTTCCATATTTGACTGAGTGATTATTGAGAATTGTTTTGAAATAATTGACTTAAACAAACTGAGAAATTTGTTTTAATGATTGCAGTTGTTAATGTCTTTAATAAAAGTTGTATGGGTATGTTCCAAAGGGAAAAGTACCGCTTACAGCTTTTCGTAAAAAAATAAAATTGTTTTGAAAATTTCCTTTTCGAAACAGGTAAAATTTATTATTTTCTCTTCTATTTAAAGACACTTTCATTTCTATGTACTATGTTAGACCTATGTTTTTATATTAGACCACATAAAGCATGTAATATTTGTTCTACTGACAAGGATGACCATAGCCGTCAATAAAAGTAAGCACAAAGCTCTGCGGTAGGATCGTAAAGTAGTGGCACCGCGGACATAACACTCATACCAGTACGTGAACGTCAGAAGATAATGATTTGGTAGATCAGGTTCTTCCTCCAGAATATACGGACACGTACTCGCAATTTGGCCTCAAATTCATTGTATTAATGGAAAAGTTAAGACATTATCTAACGCTGTAATTTGTACTGAATAAATCTTATGTTGCATTTTATTTTACAAGTTTAGTTGATTTTATAAATACGCAATGTTGACGATCGTTCTTTTAATTAGAGTGTAGCCGAAATTTTTATGTTGCTATATCCCTTTCATACCAACAATGCTAGGGCGCCTAATTATGTACTTATTTCAATTATTTTTTTGTATTTTTTCAGTACAGTAATGTTAGCTTTCTGTTGATTTATTATCATGCACATTTTGTGTTGATTTAGTTGCAATTTCGCTTCGCGACCTTATTTAAATTTTGTCACGTTTTTAGTAATATATCGTTGTTATTCTATTAATATAATACGATACTTAGTGTCATTTTTACGACACAGCGCTTTCAATCTTTAGAAGCAGTGTCATAATAATATTTTTCATACCGAGTTTAATTGAAACTTCCGACATAGCAGAATAGAGTTAAGAAGATGTCTAGTCAAAAGAGAAAATGATTTATTACCTTATATTTCCTTTACTTATGTAATTCTTTATTCTAAACGTTTAATCGTTCAACAATGCCATGTTCGTCTTTGCTTGAATACCAGATGAGGCAAAAAGCATCTCCCGGCAAAAAGTGCATACATGTAAACTATGTCGACAGAAAGAAAACGAACGACGTTTTACATTGATGCATATCCTATATCTCCGACACAACGCATTGCATTGACCAATAAACAATAATATGAACCCTTTTCCACTTTTCCGCTAAAACTAGTTATTCCATTTGATATCGTATATGACTATTAATAACTGTCCGAAAGTTAATGTCAAGATTTTATATACTTTAATGCTTAGAGATTGCAAAATCGAAAGGTAATTTAAAGTACTTGGAAGCGTTGATTCGAAATATTACTTTAAAATAAGATAAATGTATAATGTTTAAATGAAAATTTGATTTTTAATGGTGCAGCTATAAATAATCTGTAATTTTTTTATTTATTTATTTCGCCTATTAACAATAGCTTACAATTTTACTTACTGCCTAATTTAAAATAATTTAAAGATGTTGCTTTTTTTTTTTAATTTTCTTGATATCTTTAAATCAAAGTTTAAGGTCAGCTGAGACTCATTTGGTACTAGTACATATTTGTAACTAAACTATCATGTTAGACTGATTATTAAATTTAAATCATCAGTTACAACTTTTTCTAAAAAGAAAATTAATCTTTGCTAATAGCCCATTTGAAGATATTATAATACAACGAAACCGAGATAGTAGTAAAGAACTTAAAGGAAGTAGTAAAATAATACTACATCACTTAGTTTCATTTAATTTTGAATAATGAATTTGTACAAAATTAACGCCAAACATATTCAATAATTAACAGCGTTGTTTTAGGCATAAATTTATTGCCAAGTTTAAACCCCAGTGTTAAATATAAAATATATTTTAATTATAATTTACATTTCAATTTTTTCGTATTTTCAGTCTCGAGGAAAAATCTATCAATGAAATAAAACTACATATTTGCGTTTTAATACATTAAAAATATTTACAAAAAATGATTGGAGTAATGAATGATACGCAATAAAATGCATTAAGATCATGTTTGGAATTCTTATCTATTTATGTGATTCTTTGTATAAGCAACATGTAAAAAGAACTGGCCAAATTCATGTCATTTGTTCGGAAAAATATGAATGATTACCTTAAATAATATTTAGTTATTATTTGATCGTTATCAGTCTATTTGGTCAAAAGGTTGGAAAACTTGAAATTTGAAAAAAAAACTATTTAAATTGCATTAGTACAATCACAACAGAATTCACTAGCTTCTCTACGCGCAATAATTAGACAAATATGTTTTGTATCTCTGTTCAGAAATAGATCACGCTACGTGTGTGTATTTTAAAACGCACAATACAATTTTTCATCCAGGCATTAATTGGCGAAACAGGGAGGCCAAAAGTGATATATAGTTATAAGTAGTAGTAAGTATTAAAAAATATATCTTCCTTTTTTTACAACCCAAATTACAATGAAAAATTAAACGGACGAGGTTTACTTTATTGACGATCTACTGTTCACTGACGCACTAAATGTGTGTTAGCCGAAGGTGAAGCCCTATTCTTGGTTTTTTTCCTTTACTTATTTAGTTCTCTACCAGGGGATATACGACCTATACTGGCATGAAACTAACACAAAATTAATAAATTTAATTTCAAGAAATATGTATAAAGATTGAGATTGATTTTAAATACAAATTGAACGTTGTGGTGCCATCTTTTAAATTGTGTTATGACGCAAATTAAATAAAAAATATAAATTTTATAAGTAATGTGGTTTTGTGAATAGTTACTAAATTCGAAAGAACATTGCAATTCTGAGTATTCCTGTGACATCCTGTTGGGAACGAGAAAAATAGAAACAACATAAAAAAGGACAATTATACAATGTACGATGGGAGTAATCTTGCAATAAATTAAAATGTGAGACAGGACTTGAGGAAAATCCCATTTTGTCCGCAATTAATGTGATTCAACATTTTGAAGGTATTAGACCAATTTGGCGTAATTTATACAACTATTAATTATACGGCTATTGATTTTGAATTTGGCGTAATTTATACGGCTATTGACAATTATTTCATTACTAAACATAATTATGAGTAAATTTATTGTCCAGTGTACTAACTAAAGTACGGAGGCGTATTAGGTAGGTTTAAAAGAGATTTATGTAACTAACGTGTTTTATTAACATTTTTCACAAATGTTTATTAATTGTTATAATATCATTAATTTGTAAAAGGGCTTCGAGTAAGAGGATATATCCAGAAAATGAGATTAAAATAATAATTTACTAACTGCTCGACCCAGTTTTACATGGGCAAAAATGTGACAAAAAATAATTCGTTTTAATTAATTTCTTGTAAAAATTTATATCCAGTTTTATTCACGGTTTAATTATATATTATGAAACTTAATTACACAAGTTGCAGGGCCCAATCCTGAAGCATAAAGATGCTTAAAATAAAGAAAGAACTTATAACTTTTACTGCATTCATGGAGATATTTTTATGTTATAAAACTATGGATAGGGCAACAAATACATTTTATATGGTAATCTAACTTGCCGCTAAAATTTCTGAAAGGGGGAGGGCAAATGCAAGATCGTGCAAAGAGAGAGTCCAGTGGATTAGGACAGGTGACAATACAATATCCTGTGCTATCTGTACTATCGTCTATTCATGTGCCATAATTCTATTTTTTAAGACATTGTCGCAACAATGAGTAAAAATAAATGTAATATTTTCTTAATTCAACTGCAGGCCAAAAACAAGTTTTAAATTTATAAATAATAACGTGTGAATATATATATATATATATATATATATATATATATGTGGAGGACTACGATCTTGAGGACGAACTCCGTTCCGGTCTTCCTGTTGAATTGGACGTTCAACGATTACGACGCCTAATTGAAGAGGATCCTCGACTGATGACTCGTTATTTGGCAGATGAGCTACGCTGCAGCCATGGTACCATAGAAACACATTCGCATGAATAGGAAATTTGAAAATACGGTATGTTTCAAATACGGATACCATACGAGTTGTCATCATATCATCTTCAGTACAGAGTTGATACTTATCAACAGTTTTTGGTATTGAAACTTAACCTAAACTGGCTGAATCAGTTAGTAACTGGTGATGAGAAGTGGGTTACGTACCTTAATCATACACGCAAACGTCAATGACTGGCTGTTGGAGAAACGGGAATTAAAATAAGTGCTAAAAAGGTGATTTTCAGCTGCTGGTGGAATTACTGTAAATATTTAATGATTATTATAAATATTAAATGATTATTGAATATATTTGGCGTTAATTTTGTAGAAATTCATTTTTAAAAATTAAATGAAACTACGTGATGTAGTATTATTTCTACTTTTTTTTTTAATTTGTTTACCACGACCTAGGTTTCGTCGTATTACAACATCTTCAGATGGGATATTAGCAAAGATACCTTCGCTACCCTTTGCTTATATCCCACCTGAAGATGTTAAAATGTATAAAAATGATGTGTAAAAAAAAAGTAGAAATAATATTACATCACGTAGTTTCATTTAATTTTGATTAAATGATTAGCTAACCAATTGAGCAGTCAACCGGATCGAGATTATTTTCTAAATGATAATACTAGACCACATGTTGCAAAACGTGCTCCTGATAAATTAGAAGAGCTAGGATGGGTTCTATTCATCCATCCACCATATTCTATGGACATTGTGTCCTCTGATTACCATTTATTCAGGGCTCTGAGTAAAAATTTACGTGAAAAAAAATCGACGTTAAAAAAGATCTCAAAAACGAGGTCGCACAGTTTTTAGAATCAAAAGTCCCCGGAAGAAAGAGAAAGAGAGGCATATTGTCATTGTCAACTAGATGGCGATAAGTAGTAGATAATAACGGTGGTTACATAAATTAAATTTAGTATAACATATAAACTTTTTAATAAAATTTTTTGACAGCAACTCGGGATTAAAAACTCATTAGCCAACCCACTACATAAAGATGAGGACTTTATTAATCACTGGTTGTCCTAAATCTTTCAAAGCACCCTTTAGGTTTACAAAAAATGTTTTTATATGCAAAATTCTTTATATAACTCTTCATTGTATATTTCGTCCCATTTTCAATATGTCGTAAACAAACACTTTTAGTCGTAGACATATTTGAGGCACATCGAAAAAGCTAACCTTGATATAAGTTTACAATCACCGTTTCATTATTTTTTAAAATGATATTGTTAAATCAAAATTAGGACATTGATATAGTATACTGTTAATATCGTATTTCCTCGTAAACCAGTTGTCTATATTTAAATAATTTTCTTCATACGAGTGTATCTCTAAATGTATACTTAACAAAATCACAAGCCTTTTGCCTTCATCAGCCATTTACGGCCAAACGCGGAAGCATAAATGACGTGCCACCGTCCGACATCACTTACGAAAAAATGAATAAAATTTTAGTACCCTATCTTCTGTGATGAATATATCATCCTTATACGGATTCTGTTGCCTACGATTATTTTCGCCCATTTTAAGTAGCGGGTGTGCTTTCGTCATTATCTTTGATATTTTTATTTTACAATCAGTTAAATTATTTTTATGTGTCTCCCGCTCTGCACTCGAGAATCTAACTGTATACTATTTGCTCTTTTATTCAATTATTATAATACATTGCCAAAATATTTATACCAAAGTTAGTATCAGTTTTCGATTCGGTATTTTGTTAGCGCACAGTTTGTGAAGATATGTGACTATTCTGTGAAATTTGGAAATATATTCACCGTAATTTTTACATCAAGGCACTAACGAAAATGCTTGGAAATACTGGTCTCGATTGAGCTACACATATTCTATTTAAATGTAACCCAATATAATAAACCATAGCTGTGTCAATAGGGCATAATATTTCATTCGACTTTATGGTATTCGATATAAAAACTCATAATTAAAAAATATTGAAGTTGTGTCTAATTATAACCAAACTACAATAACTCTTCTTGTGAAACTTGTAAAAAGCTTAAATTCAAAAAACTTAGAAATTTCATGGCTCATAAATGGAAGAGGATAGACTACTTAAGTAAAGTTGCAGGCAATAACAGTACTCTATATAAAAATTATATTAATGTAATTGATTTTTGCGAGTTAAATTGCAAATATTCTTATCTCGCACTGACACAGAAAAGTTATCGATTTTTTTTGTATAAAAATTTAAAATGATCGTAATACATTAAATATTTCAACATTTTAAATATATGAAATAAATCATCTGTTGTTTTTTTTCAGTTATATTTTTAGTTTTTAACTGAAAAAAAATCAACTATCGCATTCCCAATTAGTGAAATCGATAATGAATGGATGAATGTATGAATAAAAGTTATTTTTTTCATTTTATATTCATTTCTCGATCCCATACCTTCATCTACTTATCGAAACAAATAAAAATCCATACATTAGTAGCCTACGCGAATGGATTTAGGGGGAAAAAATAATTGCAAAGAATATGAAGAAACTTGCGTAAAATTATTTATCATCACGATTTAAGTCAACATTTTTTTAAATTTAAAATTTTTGCTTCGGACAATATTCATTTCCTAATGTTAATTATGTTACAATACCCAATTTCTACCATCGGCGGCAAAGAAACTTTCATGTTTCCTTGTAGTATGGGAAAATGAAATATGATCAAAAGTATTTTGAACGAAAAATTAAATCAGTTTCACGAGTACTTAAACCGTAATCGTTATAGTATAAGCGATACGTTACTTATCAATGTTTGTAAATTAAAATCTTTCCTTAAATATGAAGATACTACGAATTAAAGGACCATCAAAATCGATCAGGGAAACTTTGGGGAAAATCACGGACCTACCCACATATATAAATACCTATGGATAAAAAGGAGACACTCCTTTTTTGTCGGGTATAAGTTAGAAAGATCGCTTGTTTTGTGTGTCAACACATCCACTGTATCAAACATCTCTCCAGATGATCTCATATATATAAAAATTACGAGAGCATTCGTAATTTGATCGCGATCATAGCGCTTTGCATTATTTTTTATGTCTCGTCTCATTCTTTATCTATCATTAGAGTCTCTGTATTTGCAGAGGAAATCGATCGAAGTCTCTGACGACGTAGGTTGATGTGGAATTGACGTTATGATGTCACGTATGTCTGTTCAATTCTTTCTATATATATATATATATGTATATATATATATATATATATATATATATATACATATATATATATATATATATACACACACACATATATATATATATATATATACATATATATATATATGTATGCATATTTGTATAGTAAATTCTAAATCACATTGGTATATTAGTACTTATTATTCCTTGGGAGAAAATATATTATATGTTATAAAGTATTAAAAACATATATTAAAACATATATTTAATTTTTGTAAAACAAAAATAAATTAAACTTGGAAAACAAAATTGAACACCGAGGTTAAAATAGCCGGTAAGAATTTTCTATACAAATTAATAGAACATGAACACTTACTATTTAAAACCACCCCAACTTTTACAATAATAATTTTGCGTTTTGTCTTTCGACTTAAGGTTTCAATTAAAGTGACAGCTCAAACTCCAAATTGGTATGCCGCATAATTCTCAAATCTTCTTGTGAAATATCGGCGTTATTTTCCAACCTTTGTCAGCTTTAATCCTTTTTCAGCAACTTCAGGTAGACTATGAATAATCCAGGGCATTAGGTGTCTATCAACAAAAGACTTTTTAAAATAATTTGGGTAGATTTTGAGATTACTTCCTACCAAAATACTCACAAATATTTCTTGTTTATAATGTCAAAGTCACAGTTATTATTAGTTTTTAGTTTTCTCGGGGCAATTAAAATATTTTTTTTTATATATTACACTAGTAGCCATGCTTTCTTTTGCGTATATCTTTGGAAGATATATAGGATTATATATATATATATATATATATATATATATATATATATATATATATATATATTTATATATATATATATATGTGTGTGTGTGCGTCAAAAATAAACGGAATATAATATAAACTTTTTTAATACAAGTCCGTTTGTGTTAAAATGTTCAATTAATACGTTACTTTTCTTAGTCGGTTCATTACACTTATCTCAGATTCGATACTAGATACTACATATTATCTCAGATTCTACAAAACTTATAAGAAAAAACATCACGAATATGCCTTCAATTATTCTTACGTGATGCATAAACAAATGAATAAATTATATATTTGCAGTCAAAGAGAGAAGTATTCCAAGAACAATATTTTTGAGATCTATTGCTTTTATGTTCCCTTAAGTAATTGTTTCGAAAATATACTCAGCGTACAGATGTAACAGTTCTAGATTTTTATTATATTTACGTGTTTGGTTGTAGGTTAATTAACTATAATTTAATAAAATGTTTAGTAGAAAATCCTAAAATATACACAGATTGCTTTAAAATGAAACGGACTACTGGAACTACCATTCTTCTCTCGTTTTTGAAGTTGATTTTCGTCTTACATGGAATGAAAAGAGAAATATATTAATTAAAATTTTGAAGCTTTTTGTTTCATTTTCAAATTTAACGTTGTGAATAAATGTTATAAATTTAAATATTCGCTGCGTTACGCTTGATAAAATCAATTATTTGCAATTATTGCCTAATGAATTTTTAAACTTTTTAAGCACTAATATGTATTGTAATCCATCAGTATACTATTATAAATCATACCTAAGTATTTATTTAAAAATCTTTCTTAATGAGTTAGCAGAAATCAAGTGTAAGTTATAGAGGCAATAATTCAAATATAGTATAAAACAGATGTTTATCAGATACAAAAAAATCACAACTAGTTTATTACAAATTATATTATTTCGCCGTAAGTTATCCGGTGCATATAATATAGATAAAATGTACGTATACTATATTATTAGAATTGGAACTAGGGCTGTAACATTTAATATGATATACGGGTAAATAAAAACTCATTATATTCTTTACATCATGTTTAATCATTATTACGTAAGTTAAATTGACTTCTAAGTTTATTCATGGAAATCCAATATCATAAAGAAAATATCTGGTTTTGCTTTGGGAGTCTTGTAATTAAAATGCCCAATATATTATGTTATACTACTTAAGAAATAAAATATAATAACAATATAACCTGCTGAATATATCAAAATACTACTCATGTGATCACGTTTCTAAGTTTAGGTCTCGGTATCAAATTATTAGCGAATCGGAGCTGAAGTAGTCAGATTCTTTCATTTCTGTTTAGCATTTTGAATGTTTCTAATAGCCCTTTGTATAAAAGTTACTACTTTAACTCATATTGGCAAGAAAGTCTCTTACCGTCCTCATTTTCAATCTATATACAATTTTGGTGAAAGGTCACTGACAATATATCTCACCACTTTGTTTACATGTACGTACATATGCACATATACATACACATACATCCGCATTTACATTTGCATACTGTGTATGTATGTAAATATAAATGCGGATGTATGTGTGTGTATATATGCATATTTACGTACATATAAATATTTATATAAAAGTCGTTTAATTTTTTTTATTTCATGGCGCAGTATATTGCAGTCTTCCACAATGTCATCGATTGCTGTAGTAATATTCTGACTGGCTGTAAGATATTAATTTCATGAATTGCAATAAGTCCGTTATACGCATCAACTTTAGACATTAAAACCTGTAAGTAAATATATAAATAAAATGTTTAATTGCGTAGGAATAAGTATAATTAAGAAAAATCTGAACACTGCTTGTAAAATGGGGCCATTCCTCTTTGCTAAGAAGCTACAAAAGCTTTGATAAAGCCGTTTTGTAAAGCTAACCCTCACAATAAAAACCATATAAAAGTGAGGACGAAACTCAATATTGAAGCTTGGCACTGAATAACGAGAACAAAATTCTGATATGGTTTATTGCGATAAGATTGCTGTGAAACAACGCAATATGGACAAGAAAAGATGAAGCTCAAAGATGTTTACTGGCGATTGTGAAGCAAAACGACGTAAAAGATTTTTGGTAACATTTTTTTACATTTAAGGATACAACTGCGACATATATAACTCACAAATTATATCCTCTTTGTTTACTCTTCGTTTACTACTTATATTATAAATATATATTTCGGTTTGTCGTCAAAATGTGTTGCCATTACTAATGTATGAATGTACGCAAGCGCGTG
Source organism: Druceiella hillmani (assembly GCA_039881145.1). Taxonomy (NCBI): domain Eukaryota; kingdom Metazoa; phylum Arthropoda; class Insecta; order Lepidoptera; family Hepialidae; genus Druceiella; species Druceiella hillmani. The sequence goes on along the minus strand of JAYKKI010000010.1, from coordinate 13,147,166 downwards.
TCCTTGCGCATATTATATTTTTTATTATATCTTGTTTTGTAGGTTATCGAATGTATCTTTGTTACTTTCTAAACAATTATTGAATATATTTGGCGTTAATTTTGTAGAAATAAATTATTCACAATTAAATTCAACTACGTGATGTAGTATTATTTCTACTTTCTTTAATTTCTTTACCACGACCTAGGATTCGTTGTATTACAACATCTTTAGATGGGATATTAGCAAAGATAGGTCGTGGTAAAGAAATTTAAGAAAGTAGAAATAATACTACATCACGTAGTTGCATTTAGTTGTTTCTAAACAATTTTAAATAAAAATATGGTTCTCAATCCGAACTATAATTTTATTACTATATAGTGTTAGCTCGTGCGGTAGCCAAACAGAATACTTCCATTCTTCCCCAAGGTATAATTGTATTTGTCTATTTCAGTCCAGCAGTATGAAAACAGTTCTGGCAGAAAAAGTCAACCTAATCTGACATATGCGTCATAAGGATTTTAATTTTTCTAAATAATATGAAAGAGATTAAAAAATTTGTTACAGACAGCGGGGACGCGAAGAATTTTAGGTTTGTTTTAGTGTATTTAAAAATTTTCTAGCATTACAAATTTTGACTTGGTAAACCGCTACCCTTATATAAGTCTCAGTCGACAGATATGACCAAGATATATTGCGTAAATGAAACTTTAGCGCAGATTTGTTACAGTGAAATTAAATGAGGTTAACAAGGAAATTAAAGAAGAATATCTTAGGGGCAAATGGATGATGTTTATGAAAACCGACAAAATCTGTTAGAATAAAACGAAGCCGAGAATACAAAACAAATCGCACTGTTTCAGCACCTCAAAAGTGGTGCGAGAACGAAAAAGTTTGAATCCCGACAAAAAGAAAAAAAATTATATTTCCGAAATGAAATATTACCCTTATTTCATACGAATTTACGCAAAACAGCCGCCAATTTTCTTATTCAGCCGCAACCCAATTTTTTCTCATCATTTTAAATCTTTAACCACAATTTCTGAATTCCACTTGATATTAAATTTATCACATCAAAATACCGAAATTAGACTTCAACTATTATTAACAGTTCAGAGTATACACTAGCTGTAAGTTTCTTATATTCATGTTTATGATGTATGGAGTACCTTTAAAACTACCACTTGGCTTAATATCAAACAAGATTGACAAATTAAATTAGGTATGAACCTTCTTCTATAGATCTGCAATTAGGCGGCGAAGTTACGATTGAGTTTTTTCTTACAGTTTACTGGTTATAACCACTCATTGACTAGTGGTGCATAAGCCTTAAGTAGTATTGTTAATTTAATGTAAAGAAGAAATCAAATAAATCTAAACAAATAAAATCTTTATTAATCGTGAATTATAAATTGTGAGAAATTGTGTAGATTATAAATTAGTTGAAAAATTTAACAATAATCGTTCTTTATCCTAACTCGCTACCATAATAACAATTGAACGAGATGTTTATGTATCAATATTAAAAATAATTTATTTTGATGCGGTGGAGAACTCACTCATATAGGAGGGTCAAAATTTTTAAAAAAATCGTACAATGTCAGATAGTTAACTAGTATTCTTTAAAACCTTTATTCATTTTAAATCAAATCTCATTTAGTCGGAATTAAGTGACTAATAACACTATCTTAAAAATTATGCATCGTCGCCCAATAAAAATAAAACAAACCTTAACTCAGTTTTAAAGCTGGTGAAGTGTTTTCATTTACCCCAAGTTCCAGCGTATGTTTTTTTTCGCCGGAGACGACAGACTAATACATATTAAAATTAAAGTCACATTGCGTACAATACTCGTATATTTTTCATAGTATGTGTACATACATCGCATTTTATGTTCTATTTTTGAAGTGCAACTAAATATACTTGCAGTATTACAATTCCGAACAGTTGCTCTATTTGTAGAAAATTATAGCTATAAAAGATTAAGTTGAATATTGAAAAAAATTATTAAAAATTAAATGTTTAACGATGTATGCAATAAATACAAAAATCTCTTCATATATCAATCACAAGAACTTGAAATATTGCTATAAGGGATAAAGGAAAAGTCGTGTTAGTATTTTTTTAATAAGACTTGCTTTTCAGATGAAATGCAAACTCAAATTATTTCGTAGATTAAGTTTTGAAGGTATTTGCATAGAAAAGTAATCTGCGAGCTGAATTTTCATTGCATAAATTTAGTTTATAATATTAAAAATGTAGTAACTCTTTGAGGATATTGCTAATTCAATTAAATATTTTGACAATTTTCTTGTCGTTGAAGTTAAATTTAAGGGTAAATATTAATGAAAATTTTAGTAACGGAGCGATATTTGCCGGAGACAAAAGTTTTGTATCCAAATCAATTAAGCTGGTAGATTAAATTAGTTTGAAAATATTTTAAAAACTGACAAAAATGTAACATAATTCAATTTGGAACTATTGAAAAAAAAATTTATTCCAATACTTGAAATAAACTCAAAGCCTATTAAGCATTGTGTTCAGTAAATTTTAAATATATTGAAAATAAAAATATTTTTGGTTCCGCATCTACAATAAGATAGAAAATAATAAAAAAAACGCATGAATAAGAGAACTTTTTTAGTAACTAACGAAAACAGTTATTTGTTAACTCCACTTTTGATTTCAGTTCAGATTTTACAACCATCTGAACGAATTAAGTCCTTTATAAAAAAATTATATCAATGTAATCTTACTATAAAATCTTAAATTTCATTAATTAAATGCTATTTGGAAAAGGTATACCTGTATATTACTTTTGTTTTGCTTCAAATCTACTGTCAGCAAACAATTAACTAATATATTTTTTGCCTTGCGAGATTTTTGCTTCAGATTTATCCTTCTTAAAATACGTGAGTGTCAACCAGCAAGTTTAAGTAATTATACATTGAGTGGTATAAATATTTAGTAAAAATTTCATCATAAGTAATGTTTAATGAGTAGTGTTGGTAAATTTTAATTGACGCTCAATGAGTCTGTAAAATACCACAGTTTATGATCTAAAAATTGTAATGATATTAATTATAAAAAGAATTACAATAGAGTAGTGAGTGAAATATTTCATTTATAATCAGCGATATCCTCAAAGAGTTACTACATTTTTAATATCATAAACTAAATTTATGCAATGAAAATTCAGCTCGCAGATTACTTTTCTATGCAAATACCTTCAAAACTTAATCTACGAAATAATTTGAGTTTGCATTTCGTCTGAAAAGCAAGTCTTATTAAAAAAATACTAACACGACTTTTCCTTTATCCCTTATAGCAATATTTCAAGTTCTTGTGATTAATATATGAAGAGATTTTTGTATTTATTGCGTACATCGTTAAACATTTAATTTTTAATAATTTTTTTCAATATTCAACTTAATCTTTTACAGCTATAATTTTCTACAAATAGAGCAACTGTTCGGAATTGTAATACTGCAAGTATATTTAGTTGCACTTCAAAAATAGAACATAAAATGCGATGTATGTACACATACTATGAAAAATATACGAGTATTGTACGCAATGTGACTTTAATTTTAATATGTATTAGTCTGTCGTCTCCGGCGAAAAAAAACATACGCTGGAACTTGGGGTAAATGAAAACACTTCACCAGCTTTAAAACTGAGTTAAGGTTTGTTTTATTTTTATTGGGCGACGATGCATAATTTTTAAGATAGTGTTATTAGTCACTTAATTCCGACTAAATGAGATTTGATTTAAGATGAATAAAGGTTTTAAAGAATACTAGTTAACTATCTGACATTGTCCGATTTTTTTTTAAATTTTGACCCTCCTATATGAGTGAGTTCTCCACCGCATCAAAATAAATTATTTTTAATATTGATACATAAACATCTCGTTCAATTGTTATTATGGTAGCGAGTTAGGATAAAGAACGATAATTGTTAAATTTTTCAACTAAATTATTAATTTTTTACATTGACCCGTTTGAAATTTTCTTGATTGGATATGAAAAATTACTTAACTTAAAATTGTTAGGCTCATCGAACGTAAGATATTGCAATAATATATGCAACAAACAAATATTTATAAACAAAATATTAACAAAATATTACCTTTATAAACAAAATATTTTTTTACAAAAATAGAAAACTAAATACAGAAGCCCACACTAAAAAAGATAAATTGCCAGTGATTAACTTTTATTGACTTATATTAAAAGAATTTTTTCTTTATTTCAAAACTGTTTCTATTTATTGTCTTAAAATATACACATATCTATGTAACCATGAAGAAATATAGAAATGCATTTTTCTTTACAAATAAATCTATTTATTACCTGAGATATAATTTCTATATAACCCAAATCTAAGAAATATTGCATTTAAACGCCCTTTCCAAATATTTATGTTAAATGAAAATAAATTTGCAAATATTAAATAAAAACAGTGGTTTAAAAAGTAGAGGCGTTCTAACTTTTTTATAAAAAGATTTTGCTTAATTATTTCGAAAGTAATATCTCTCGGCAATGTTTAGTTTTATGTACAGAAATAGAATGTTTTTTCATGTATGGTTTTTATTTATGTGAGATATTATTGGACCTAATAGATGACAGACGAAACATTTTATTGTTTTCCTTACCTTTGTTTAACACCAGAATTTATACATTTCCTTTCCCAGTTTTTTTTTTGGCAAAAAAGTTCATTCCGCAATTGGAGACCAGTACTTCTCAGTACAGAGTCAGATAATTTAAATTTCAAAGCAATTTCAAAAAAGACAGAACATACCTCATATTCTTTACCTTGTTTTAATGCTTATGGTATCCAAAACTTTCGGTTAATAAATAGTAACCTCTTTTTTCAGTTATCAATAAATTGGTATCTAAACCTGCCCAAAAATACATAATTATGTAATCGTACAAAATATCCCCGTTACCACAAATTTACAACATATCTAGCGTAAATCACGATGACTGATGCCTTTACATGTCTCTCCCTTAATTTTTACCCATAAGAGATCGAGCGAGATATCCTATGCTCCACATGTTTTCTTAATTCAAAACTGTCATAATACCTAAATTCCTATTTGTCAGGGTGGCGTCTTGACAAGCCTATTTGTAGATATTTTGATGTTTTCTTTGTAATTTAAGTATAAGTGACATTTAAGTAAATTATTTATTAAAGGATTATTCTTAAAAATAGTTAAATATAGTACCTATTAATGTCATAGCATTTCGTACAGAAATTTGTTGGTAATAAATCATAAAACTATATGTGAGGTTATTTGTTTCAGCATTCAATTTTGTCATTATTTATTGTAAAATATATGTTGTAATTCTTTAAGCCTTTCAGGTTTAAACTGAATGTAATTATTCCAATAAATATATTCACAGGTCGCAAGTTTATTTTGTACTTATTTTTTTATCCTAGTACCCTAACAAATTTATTATTATTTTTTTGAAATATGTATTTTTTTTATTTATATTTATTTAATGCCTCATTTTATAATTTTTTATTTTCACATTTATACATTTTTATAAATATTTATCTTTAAGTATAGATTAACAAAAATATCAAAATTCGGAGTGATTTCGCTCAGGCATAAGACATTTTCCCAAAATAAAAAGTATTCTATATGTGGACCCGAATAGCTGGTTATCATTATAGCAAATTTCATCAAAATCCGTCCAGTTGTTTTTGCGTGATGCGGTGACAGAAACATAGACAGACCGAAAGATATTTTCTAAAAATAAAAAGTATCCTGTATATTGACCCGGATAGTTAGTTATTATCATACTTAATTTCATCAAAATCCGTCTAGTGGTTTTTACATGATGCGGTAATAGAAAGACAGAAAGACAAATATTTAAAAAAATGGTAAATTTTGTTTTTGTATCGATAATATCAATATTATCGATATAAAAACCAAATTTACCATTTTTTAAAATATTTGTCTTTCTGTCTTTCTATTACTGCATCACGTAAAAACCACTAGACGGACTATGAGAACAAAATTTTCCTAAATATATTCAATGTACGGACACGGCTCAGTTACAATTTTATTATATGTATAGCATCCGTTTTGTGATAATAAGAAATTTTGATAAAACAAATTCGTAGCAATTTCAATTAAATATAAGTGAATAAAAGTGAAATTATTGGGTCGCTTCCTCTTTCTACAAAGCTTTTCGGTAGTATTATGTAACACAATAGATTTCAAATATTTTACTTATAATCGTATTCACATACGAAAGCCCAAAATACTGAAGTAGACACAAGCTTTCATTGGGTCGATGAAATCAGCGTTACTTCTGCATTTGAAATTAATTTTCATAAAATTTCCCTAACTGAATCTTGAAATTTTATTAAAGGCCATATCAAATTTACGAGATAGTGTTTATTTGAGTCTATGGGTTTTTTAATTATTAGCTTCTTTAATCTTAAAATAATAATATTAAATTTTCTTTCTTATAAGCAAAAGAAAAAGTTTATATATGGATAGAAAGCAATGATGTAGTTTCTTTTGTAACGTGTGACTTAAAAAGCATATTGCTTTTATCTGTTTAAAAAAAGGCATCGGAACGTATATAAATGATGGGTTAATATCTAGAGGTTTTGTTTGCGAAAACTCACTACAATTGAAATAATTTAATAGAAATTCTTAAATTTTCCTAATGAGATTTAAATATGATAAATTGAATTGCAATTTTATTTTAAAGACCTGAAGAGGAAAATTGTTTCTATCCTTGCTACATGTACATTGTTTTTAGTTTTCCTAATTCCACAGTTGTAACCATTCCCTCTGCAAAAATCGACATAAAAAGTTGACGCACAAAAGAGAAAGGGTGAAAAAAAATCGTGACAGGCGGACAGACATAATGAAGTTAGAAAAGTTTCAGTATCATGTACGAAACCCTATTTATATTCATTGCTTTTATATTATGTCATTTGCTTTTCAACATTCTCTCCAGATTAGAAAATTTTCGTGAGCAAATATCGAGTTCTTCCGTTCCTACGTCTGTAGTGTGCTTTCAAAATATTAACTGAATATATAAACAGTCAGACAAAGAATGATGCAAGAAAAGTATATATAATTTCAAATATGTGTATATTCGAAATAAAAAAAAATGTATTTATATATGCACACACACACACACACACAAATATTTATATATATATATATATATATATATATATATGTATATATGTATGTATAGATATATACATGTAGGTGTGTGGATGAACATACCTCTTCTTTATGTTTTAAGAATAATATTCCTGCAATAATAATTTAAATTTAATTAGCATATTTGTGATTATAAAAGTTTTATATTTCCAAATGTAATTTGAATTCAATATTAACAATTTTATTTTGCACTACAATTGGGTCTAAATTGAAAACGCGACGTTAATCAAACGCGCACGCTCGCACACATTGTTTTACTAAATTTTTTTTATTTCATAAATCATAATTTCAAGATACAAGCTGATGAAGAATTTTTTTTAATAATCTTAAAAATTGACCGAGTTATAAAAGTTTAAATTTAACCTTTAGAGAAGAAAGACAATACTGTTTGTGAGGTCATTTTTAATATTGTACATTATATTCTACGAGAGGAAAAGAGACAGGGATATATGGAACTCTCTCTGTATCTTCAAATTTAGAAGCCTACCACTGTCTTATTTTTCAATCAATTTTTGAATTTTTTTCAAGGCTGGTTTTTAATTAACTTATTTACACAAGATTTAGAATGAGTCAACTACCCTATTATGAATAAATTTAAGTGCGACATACATACCATTTTCTTCCATCCCCACAACATTATAGCTGAATTGAAGCAAACGCCTTCTGTGGGGATTTAACTCAATCGGTATAATAGATTATGCCGATCTGAAACGACAGTGTTGGGTAACATTATTCAGGTGTAAATTACACAAAAGCCATTATCATGAAGATAGCTTCGCTATTGCGCCCATACAGATAACGGCAATTTCCTTTAATCACCGAATTATTCTCGATTGATCAACTGGTATCGCGGAGCTGTTAAAATAATAGACTTGTGGTCATAAATACATGTACAGAGGAGATTTGTTTTACGAGCATCAATCTGATATGTAAAAATGTTCCCACATTTTAATAAGTGTCAGTTTGGTTTGGTGACATAAATTTAGAATATATTGTACTGCCATATCCCTTGGATTCAATTACATTATCTAGGATTTTTTATTGTTAATGTCGGTTAAAAAAATATTTTCTACACGTATGAAAACGAAATTTTATAAAAAATTACTTTTTAAGCTTTAAAATCTAATATTTGCCAGATAACAAACTTTATCGTCTTATTAAGTAGATCTTTACAAATAGATGAAATGTCTATATCCTGGTTCAATCTTAAATAGATCTACTCGTAAGCGGAATGGAACGAGAAACAAAATAAGTATCCCGGGTTGCCACATCCTAGTACGCGTAAAAATTGTTATGTAGTGTTATCCATAATTTTAATGTTTTGTATAGTAATCAGTACTTTTGTAAGTTGTTATTCAAAAAGTCTAAATTTTCAGTTAGAGAACGTAACGGTTTAGGTTGCATGATTTAATAAATAAAACTTAAATAATTAGTAATAATAGCGAAATTTATTACCAATTTCGTTTTATAATTGCTAAATCAAATAAATGTCACAAAATTTCTAATTACTATAACGATGTAGTTTTCACATATCAGGCCCTTCTGTATAAATGTGATTCAATTTTAAACTTTTGATTTAATACCTTTGATAACATTGGGAATTTACTTAATGATTTTCAAAGAAAATGATTCAGAAATGTTGTAATATACAAACTTAACGCATCTTTAGTAATAATTATAAGCACACTTTGCTTCATTAAATAAAAGTTTGGTTATTTATAAAGAAAAAAATACATAAGGAGATGTGATTATGACATAGTAAAATGAAACAATTTGATCATTACGTGCAGTAAGGAATGTTACGTATTTAGATGAACGAAATAAAAAAATACGCACTTGAGGAAAAGGAAATCGTTTGACAGCATAATGAGTTAAATTAAAAAGTAAAATAACTCGATAACAATGTCTTTTGTTTCTATATTGTTTAATAATCTGCCTCCATGGGTAATGTGAGAACACCTTAAGTAAAACACAATTTTTTTAAAGAAAATTTATATGTCCAAATACATTTTTTCATGACTCTGTGTGGTACATTCCAAAAGATATTCTAAATTAATACGAAGTTAATGTATTCTCCCTTCCTTTTCTAAAACTGCTAAATTAGTAAGTATTCTATAAATACCAGGATGCCTAAAAGCTTACGTAAAATTTGTAGCGATCACATTAGGTTACTAATATTTACAAAAATTCGTAAAAATTCACGGGTGAAAGGCGTATTAAATTATATATTTACGTACTAAATAATTAAATTATCTGTAAATAGTGTAATAAAAATGGTACATATATAACCTTAAAAGTCCTAACTTTTATATGAAAAAATGTAAGTATGTGACATACATTCATAGTCTGAGTACAACTCCTTGTTGATATTTATTTTTTTGGACTTGCCCCAAAAAGCGGTTTGCTGAATTGTATTGAAACAAACGGGTAATGAATAATAATTATTAAAATGAAGGCAATCGAAGGGTGCCGGGTAAATTTTAGCGTTAAAATTTTGGACCGTTAGAGCTATATTTAAATGATGTATGAAAATTTTGCGAACAACAGAGAAATGTATAAAATTAAATGTTTTTTCTCCTATTAACTATTCAGTAAAGTTATTTGCTATTAAAATACATGGAATATTTAAAGATATATTTTAACTAAATAATTATGAGTCCGTCAAAATGATATTTGGAATAAATGTATAGAATAATGATATCACCAAAGAAAAGCCTAAGATGTATTTGTGGCTAATTGTTTTAGATTGTTTCTTATAAACGTTTTTATGTTACAAGATCGGAACTGTACAGTTCCATAATCGATTTAAACAGAGAATTTATAATTGAACTGTCAAAAATGCATTAATAAATTAAAATGTTTTTAAAATGAAATTACGTATTCGGCTTGACAGCCGAAATTGATGTAGTTTACTTTAGTTAAACTGATAATTATATAACTCAGTAAACATAGATGTCGTTTGTAATAATATTTATATGTTGTTAATTACCTTAGGATGTCAGTTACAATGCGTGTCAATAGATGGCGTTAGTAATAGTATCTATCTGTCATAAGGTTGATTCAATGCCCAACAAATTCATAAATTTATAATGATAAGTGAATTTTTAGTTTATCATTAACATGTCTGCTGGCATATCAACTAACAGGAAATAATGAACTTGAACAATTTTATCTAAAATGACTTCGCTACAGTAAGAATAACAAGAGTTTTTGTGCATTTTGGTGATCATTGCAAAGATTAATTCTGCCAATTTTTTCACCAATCTTATATTGTAAGTTTTGATGATATACAGCATCTTGGGAAGCCTCTGAGATTATCATATACTCACCTTAGTACCGAAGAGTGCTACAGATTTTTATTTCTTACATCTCCAATATATGATAGAGGTTGACCACACAAAATAGGATCCTGAGTTTATCATCAATAAAATTATTTGCCCAATCGGCATCAACATAAAATTATAGGTTTAATGTTATTAGTAGAATATTTTAAACAAAATTTTAATTTTTCAATATTGTCTTAGCGTATGGAACCAACGTTGTTTATTACAAAAATTATTGAAGTCACTAATATATCCCGCCGAGTAGGCTATGGTTGGCGTAACTACTAGGTACATTAGATTATCGCTCAGTTTCTTCATGTATTTTGACTTTTTACATTTTAATATTTTTCTATATATAAAATGTAAATTATAAATAAATATATTTCTATATTTTTCTTCACTTAAAAAATGAAATTTTTTCTTTGTCAATTCACACACTTACTGAGACATTGGGTGATTTTTCTTAAATAATAAATTTTAAAATTATTACTTAACATTTCTTTCAATAGTTTCAACTCCTTTTTATCATTCAAGAATATAAAAAAAACCTTAAACCTTTTCAAAGCTACATTTTTAATAGTAGTTAGCTAACAAACAGTTATTAGTTTTCTTATGCCCTAGTGATTTGTTTAAGACCATACGTTTCTTTTTTTAACTTAAGAACTATATTTATATCATTATTAGAGTAAATAAGAAAAAGTATATATATATATATATATATATATATATATATATATATATATATAGTTTCTTTTGCATATATATAGTTTCTTCCAACTCCCAATTCAAAAAAAAAGTATATAAAGAAAAACTTGTATATAAATTATGAAAGGTTGAAAGAAAAAACATATATTTATAGGGTCACCTAACACATTGCCCCAAACCGGTTTTATAATGTATTTTATCACATTTAAGAATTTATTTTTTTAGCCTTATTCGCAGAACTAATTGCAATATATTTAAATAACATAAAACCCTTACATCTCGATTTGTGAAATTTCCAATTTCGATAAACACAACATTTATGGTCGTTTAATTAAAAATCATTAAAAAAGTAACAGGGCTTCACATGACATGTTTAAACTAATTCTAGGACATGTAAAGCTAATTATTACAGATATTATAAAGGTTTTTATGTTTTAAGTTTAGGACCACAGAGTTCAAGTACTGGATTAAAGCAGAAAATAAATTAGTTGTTGCGATTATTTATAATGTATATATATATATATGTATATATATATATATATATATATATATATATATATATATATATACAAATATATATACACATACACATACTTGTCAATTTATTGCGACCTCAAAATATAAATCAACAAATGTCGAATTTTTAAAAACAAGTAATTTATTTATATTGTATTTTATAATTTTAGGGCTTATAAAACAAAGACATTGCGTGGAGAATATTTCTTTCATTTTAAGAGCACCATTGTATAAAATAGACAATAAAAAATCAGACTATGATTTAATTTGTGTACTTACAATAGCAAAGTGATTGGAGATTTCAAAGCAGTTAATATGAAAATTATTAATTGAAAAATATTTAGTATCTTGGTAAAATTTTGAAAATGAGACTAGGGAGGAAATATATTTTAATAAATTAATAAAAAAAAACAAAAACGATACAAGTTTCCTTTAAGCTCGGCCAGCTATTCACAAGAAAAATACTCTCTCATTTTAATGATTGTGTTTTCATTTAAACTTGTTTTGCAAAGAATTTAAAGAAGTTGTCAGATAAGTTCACACGCGTCACAGGGCTGGGCATAATTTAAATATTCAACAATAAATATTATCATATTTATTATTGATTATTTATTTTAAATTGGAATAAATATTGACAATATTAACCTTTTTGAAAAATTAATTTCTTTCCAGGTATGTAGTTTTTAATGTGTATACTTTGACGTGATTTAAAAAAAAATATCGAAATGTTCCTCGTTATAAAGTGCATTTATACCAAGTTTTTTTTTAAATTGGAAACAATATTCATAATTATTTGTCATCTTTATCGTACACATGATACTTGTCCATTTGCTCAGCGACGCTCGGCGGAATAACCCGCGAACAGCTGCGAAAATATCACTACTGCGGGTAAACATCGCATTCCGGACAACTATTGGATGTGTTAAAGAGAGTTACGTGTAATACTTGTTAAGCATTCAATTAAAAAAACGTGTTTTACATTTTACTTCGACGACAATTGATTCCTTTATATCCAACGCGTAGCGTCTTTCTTTGTCCAACATTTATTACCGGACAACGCCTATACATATATATATATATATATATATATATATATATATATATATATATATATATATATATATACATATACACATATCTATACATAACAAGAAATAAAACTTTAAATATTTAATTATAATAAATTAACTCGAATATTTGTACGATGAAAATGAATAGTATCTTAAATTAAAATTAAAACAAATCAATTATTTATTTTTAATAAAAAAAAATTAGCAAAGAACGACTCTTTTAACTATCCTTAACTATATGTTTGTAAGATGACACTTGCAAGTTGTAAATCGGTATTAAGTTTAAAACTAACTTACCTTATACATATCTGAATTCTAAATAAAAAGCCTAAGTGTATTGTAATTACGCTGTTCATTAATAACTACAATGATAGGTCTCCAAGAACGAATGTCATATTAGAGGCGGCGCGCATCCGACCAGGCCTCGGCTGTCAACTCGTGATGAAATATCAGGTATTCCGTTAAAGGAAAGGAATTTTGCAAGGGCTTCAGTTTGGAACCGACATTATATATCTAAGAAATACGTTACGTAACGTAATATATTTGACAATATTTACTAGCGACTCGGCTGTCGCGACTGTGTTGACATAGAAATAGTTTATTTTCCAATAAGGTTGGTTATATGGGCGTTACAATTATTGTTACGCAATCCATTTTGAAAATTTGTTAATTTTTATAGTAGTGATACCCTTCGACCGATATGGAATATATTTATATTCGATTTTATATGATTTGATAGCTGCAAAAAAAATTAAAATGATGAAATACGGAGGAAAACGGTTGCATTACACAAGAAGATTTCTAGTCTTAGCTGTAAAATAAGTTATAGTTTGTCCAATTTTGAAGGCAAATTAAACAAACCACTTAAACTAGGAATCATGAATCTGCTAATACCCCACCTAAAGATGTTGTAATACAACGAAACTTAAGTCGTGGTAAAGAACATAAAGCAATTTGAAATAATACTACATCACGTAGTTTCATTTAAAGGGGGAATAATGAATTTCCACAAAAATAACGCCAAATATATTCAATAGGAATCATTACTCGGGAAAAGTTTTAACAAGAAAATCAAACGCAAAACAGCTATTTTTATTGCAAAATTGTTCAAATTATGCCCGACACAACAGTTTTTTATGGTCTAAATTAAAATAATTCTCCGTTAATGTCGTCTTAAAATATATCGTCTACCTTTCTCTTCTTCACTGGGGTGGTCGAAGTGACGACTCTCTCTCACAATAACTAAAACCCAGAGCCAAACTTTTAGAATGATTGACATCAATCAGAAATCAGAGTGGTTTTCTCATAGGCAACTATTTGTCGAGTTCTCCAGTGTGAAATCTTCAGAAATATACTAGTTATATATTGTCTGTGAAAAAAATATAAATATAAATATTGTTTATATGGAAAACCAATCCAGAAATACAATACGGAACAAATATATACAAAAAAAATACCTGTACGTAAATAACAAAACTGAAATAGAAAAAGTATTGAAAATGAAAACATTAACTCACTTTCGTTATTCAAGCTAACGAAATCGCGGACAAAAGCTGTTTACTGATAGAGTTGTTAATTAATGTTTTAATGACCTTTTTTAGTCATCCGTAAAAAAATGGAAATATAATACTTTCGCTTGTGTGTATGTTGTAATTGATGAAGTAGTATTGAAGGATTCTTAAGTAAGCACTTTTCTTTTTATATTTATGCTCGAAAAGAGTTTGGGCAACAAGCTACATTTTAACAATGTGGAAGTTGGAGATATCTTTCTAAAAAAAATAAATACTACATTTTTTCGCCTATTTATATTTTCATATAAATCTTTACAATAATTACTTTTGACGTACGCATGCCCATGATTGTGGGAATTTGTTGTATTAGCTTCCTTGAAATTTGTTCTTTTTAAATTTTGTCTTAATTCACTTATTGGAGTTGGGCTAAGAACACATGAAGGTCTCCGTGTAAGATTAAAAGACATCTCGCATGCACTTTCTACATTTTAGGAATTATTTTGGGCATTGTCATATGCAATATACCTCACTTAAGGAAGAAATATTGTTTTTTTAACGTACTTTCAAAATAATAACAGATTTTGACCATAACCCACTAATGCTGTAATTAGTATGTTAATAATTTACCGCAGTCTTAAAAAAAACCTACGTCTGCAATCCCAAGAGTGCGTGAATTACTATTTTTTTCATTTAGTTTGGAATGCGATTCTCAAAATAAACGAATCTGCGGATAACAAAATTTTATCTCCTTTTTATTTTACTTAAATAAATTTCGGAAAGTTTGTTGTATTTTAATAATGTCCCATTTTACTTTTCCAATTCATGTATCTTTGTGTGTGTGCCGAGCTGAGTGTAATTTTTAGCCCTTTTTTTCGTTATCCTGGTATTATGGAATAATAAATTAGTTGAATAAAAACCCGAAAACTTCAAAGATGCTTTTCAAATGTAATCATTTTAACTGATTCAAATGACTGGAGTTACAATCAAGATTAAGTTTGAGAAACAAGGAAAAGACTTGAGAAATTCAATACAGCCTACATATTGTTTTTAATTTTTTTCTTGTCATAACTTTCTTTTTATATATTTTAGTAGGTAACTAAATTTTTGAAATAATTTTCTTTCGACAGAAAAATTTGACTGATTTAACCCTGTACTGTCAAGATATCTCATACAGTGTACGGATATTATATCAGATATTGTAGTGCTAACTATTCTAACTTCTTGCAGATAACATATGTTAATATTGAGTAATTAATAAAATTACGAAATAAACACTGCATAACTAAACGATTCCTCTAATAGCACTAATAGTTTTTTTTTATTTTTATGAACTAAATTTGTTGGCGGAAACTGCTTGAAGTGAATGACGCTTAGAAACTATGTAATATTTTTATCTTTATATATATATATTTTTTTTTATATTATTTACTACATTATATTGAAAGGGTAAATAGGCAACTACGAAATTTTGCTATGTCGACTGATTGTAGGTATCGTATTTTTTACTGATGCTCTTTACTTTTACCAGCACAATTCACCGTCGAGTTTGCTTCAAACGCCCTCGCTCCTCTTCGTTTAAACGTTTTAATCTTGACTCTTTTTAAGAAAGAAGTATTTAATTTTTCTAATATAAATTGAAGCATATTCTTTGATTCTCGTTCGGAATTTCTATGTTAGAGTCGCAGTATGACTGTTAACAGAGCGCAATATGGTTTTGTTGCTCCGATCTGTAGGTAGGAAAGGTATAGGAAAAGTTATGATAAAGCACTTAGCAGTACAATACCTCGCCTGCGTATGAGTATTGTATGTTTGTAGTTTCAGGTGTGACAAAATACCTACTACACTAGACTGCTTTTCAACATTTAATTTAGTTATACGTTTGTTAACGGTCACGATCGACATCTATATCAATAGAACATACATATAAAAATATGAAATTTATTATATTCCTCTGACTAGTTCAGGAGTGCATTGATAGAAAGAACATGCTACGCTGTTATTTTGCGTTAACTACTGGTTAATTTTATATTGAAAACAACTTTTTTTCTGGGAACACGAATGTAGAATATTATGGTTATATTTACTTAATTAGGCTTAACTTTATATGTGTAAATATTTATATATATATATATATATATATATATATATATATATATATATATATATGTGTGTGTGTGTGTGTGTGTGTGTGTGTGTGTGTGTGTGTGTGTGTGTGTGTGTGTGTGTGTGTGTGTGAGACCAATTTTTATGTGACAATGTATTAAATAGCAAGTCAATTCGCAAGTCGGAGTAGTAATACAATGTGGAAAGAAGTAAGTAAAAGGCTTTTGTTCTGAAATGTATAAATAAAAATTTAATTTTAACAAAATTTAGAATTTTATTGCAAAACATTGAATGGGGCTCTTTTAATATGTTTTTCTTAAACTTATTAGTTTACAAAACTTATGATCATGGTTTACTTTTTCGCTATATGTACCTTTAAAATAAACATTAATACCGTTGATTTTACAAACTCGTGAAAAACCCACGTATAACCTTCGTGCGAAAAAGCATGTTCTGGTACATAAAAATCTACTCCTTTGAGCGTCTTACCTTGTACTTTGTTAATTGCCATAGTGAAGGATATATTTATTTGTAATTGCTTTCTTTTCATTAGGAAAGGCATGGTTGGATCAGAAGGTGTGAGATTAATGTTAAACAAATTGTCAATGGATGTCGCTGTTTGCGATATAAACATCTTTGACAAATAATTTATACAGAATCAAGAAATGAAAAGAAAACTAATTAAAAAAATTATTTGGAAGTATTTTAATCAGCATCAGTGAAGGAAATCTTTCAATTGATAGCATTTGTGATCAGTCATTGATTTTGATGAAGTATGAAGGGGGATATAGTGTTCGGACACAAAAAGACCTTTGAGAAATAATATGCAGAGATATTTGTCTAATCGTTGTCAGACGGATCGTTATCGGTGGTTTGAATTGAGAGTTTATCTTTTTGAATGTAAGTCGTTCAAACATAAATAACTGTGAGAATGTGAATAAGCGCAATATTATATTTGGGAAGATACTGAGATAACTTCATATAACGGTTACAGATATATGACGGTTTTGCGAATCCAGTTTAAACATTTGAGAAATTTGTTTAACGGAATGCATTAACCTAAAAGGACTTATTCATTGCTCCTCCGCACAAATGTCCTTTAAATATTTTTGATTTTTAATATTGAAACATGCGCAGGGCAATATATTTATCACAATATCAAATGTCAACGACAGTATAAAGCTTATGTGTCACACGATAAAAAACACAAATGACAGGTAGACGAATGGATATATAAGAGAAATTATAATTGTCTTGTCTTGTAAGATGCAGATTTGCGCCTGAAAATGTGACATATAATTGTTCCTATACTTACACTCTTAGTACATTATAATCGATCTTTCCAAGATTAACGGTTATCCTGCAAATAAAAGTAATCATGACTTAATAAAAATAAAAAATAATTACGTCTTCTCTTAAAAACTAAACCTAATTTATAAGCTTTTATTAGAATATAATCTTTAGTGATCTGCAAGGCAACACGATGTTATCGAAAGACTTTTTAATTATTGACTTCGTTATCAATTAATTTTGTCGATAATTTGGTTCTTCACTCTGTTTTAACTTAAACAAACCTGTTTATCATTTTTTCTTCAAAATCATAAAGTTTTTATTTTAAAGAATAATTACGAATAATGAATCAAATTTTAGAGCACAAAAATTGTAAAAATTATTGGTATTAAAGAAATGTCAAACAGTGATGAATAAAAATTAATATCATTAACAAATACGCCAAGAAAATTTTTTTTAAAAAGGTATATATAAAAATATAAAAATATATAAATATATATAAAAATATTGTTTTTAGGTTTTAAATATTATGAACAAATTTACAGTGAAGCTGATTTTAAATCATTGCTTTTTAACTTTGAAAATATTATCATTACAGTATCTAGTTAAATTAAATGCTATTTTGTGTAGGATATTATCAATATTTAAATCACAAAAATTCTCAGAAATTGAAGCGAACTTTTTCTAATATTGTTAACTTTTTATGTGCAGTTCAATTATAAAAAAATACATTACAAAAAGGAAAGGAAAAAATAGAATTTATTTGGTAGTACTGAACATTGAATTCAAGATAATTAGAGATATTAAAAGATTCATCTGAATTTCTAAATAAAATATTATTATTCTCCTGACCTATTTATCCGATTTAAAAATTGAAATTATAATATAATGAAATACTGTGTGAAAGATTGGAACATTAGATAATTGACGGCCGCAAACTACGCTGAGATCTCGGCTATAAATAATTTGTAAGAATGAAATTACTAAGTTTATAAAATGGTATAATTCATAGTTGAAATTGCTAATTTTGGAATAAAATTTTTTCTATAATTATATTTCATGGTCGTGAAATAAAGCTATTTTATCGATATTAGTTACAAGCCATGACACATCCTAGTTCGCGTGGACTTTTAAAAAATTTATTTAAGGCAATTTAATTGTAACTTATTTTTACTATAACTTCACTTTCTATTGTTTTTTAAATCGCCTCATCAATCACATTTTTTTCTAATGTTTTGGACATATGATTAAAATAAACAGTAAACACATAAAAATATATACAATAAACAGTAAACACAGTAAAACATATGATTACAATAAACAGAATACAAGAATTAAAACTTTATTTAAATCCCTATAGCTGTCATTGCACGCTGCGTAAACAAAAAAGCAAAGAGAAATATATAAACAACATTTAAAAATAGTTACTTTTATTATTTATTACCTTAAACCAAATTTTCATAAATATATTAGATGTACCAACAGACCTGTTTGACAGTATAATTATATGTATGAATAAATCAAATATTACAACAAACATAAGATTAGATTTTATTACACCAAATATTTATTTTGGAAAAAGACAAATTCTTCATCTAACATTATGAATAATTTGAAAATTTAACAGAAAGGTCTATGTAAATAAATATAAGAGAGAATTTCTGATGAAGAAAAGAGACGTTTTACGTTTAAGCATGACAAAAAATGTTCACAAAACTCAGTCCTTAATCAAATTTTACCCGTTCGAATTTGTGAAGAAATTGGATTTGTATAAACAATTTTAACGTCGACCAAATCTGCTTTAAAGACGAGGAGTTCATAAAATACACAGTTAAGAAAATAAGTAGAATATACTCATAACCAGGACCTAAAATATATATTTTAAGGGAAATTGAGAGGATACAAAATTAATGTAACAGAAATATTATACAAAATGACTATCATATCTTACACACCAGTGGTGATGCAAACGTTCGTAGGATGATAAGTAACATTAAGATACGATTTTACTTGCAATAAACGGGAAAATAGACCTGAGCTTTTATATTAAAATATGAAAAATTAAACATTTTAGGAAAATATGAAAAATTAGGGAACATGATAAAGCCAATCGTAATTACTACTACAGCTTTTGGAATTTTTTTTCTAAACTTATATAGGCATGTAATAAGTTTATTATTTTTTTTCTAAACTTATTACGTGCCTATGGATGAAAAAAGTAATGCTTGCATACTTATTTCACAGTTTGAGTGTATGTAATTTATTGTAGTCTATCCCTTAAATAATAAGGAAACCTTTACAGCAATTAGAGCGTTAATAAATTACAATATTTTGTGATATGGAAATCCTGAGAGCATTAGTACTTTGGGGGTACAAAATGTATGTCAGCCAAAATTACATGAATTTGTAAATTATTAGGAATAGAGAAATTAAATTCGACAGCACGTTGTAATGAAATTACTGGTTTGCTTTAAAATGCACATAAGCGTGTGAATTAATTTTTTTTCTATACAAAATTTTTTTTAATGACCCTAAAACTTAGAGCCATTGGTTACATAACATTTTGTTGTGTTTCTTTAAAAAAAATACGAACTATTTTTTGGGAAATCTTATGAAAATCTCATCAGAATAAGTAGTAATGAAGAATTATATTACAGAGGGAACTATACTTTGGAATTAAGGTTTGAATTCCAAATAGCCCAAAGACGCTCTCGTAGAAATTGAATGAAAGAGAAAACTGATAAAATGTGAACGTAATAAAAACAATTAATTCAGTGACAAAAAACTAACGATTTATGAAAATAAAATGAAAAATAAATTTGACGGAAAAGTAGACAGTGTATATTGGACCCTATTTACAAACACTATATACAAAATATCGGATCTTACACATCATATATAAGAATAATGGGAAAGAAGCAGTATATGAGAATAAATAAGATTTTGTATAGAATAACAAAGGCTTAATTTCAAAGTTTTTATGGCTAACTGCGAGTGGCTCATATTTAAGTTTGAAACGAAAAATTATTTCTTCATCTTTATTTTTTATCCAACTCCCCTAACGAGCTAATTTAATACATGTTGATACGTTATAGTGATATTTTATCTATAAAAAATTGTAAGCAATAAAATACCTCGATATAATAAGCTCTATTTTGTTTTAATTCTTTAATTTTTTTATCTCATTACACGATCACAGTATAATAATTATTATGAGTATATTGTTTTCATAGTTTATTTAAAATTTATAATACCTGCTATTATTTTTTTTCAATAACTATACTTTTCCTTCCATTCGTGAGATCGACAGTTTGAATTTCGCCAAAGATTGGAAGATATTTATAATTTAGATTGCTCACCTTTCTGTATTAAGTAATGTAATTGTAAAGACAATTTGAAATTTGCCCGATTATATTGACACCTAGTTAAAATTTTCTTCACCGTTAGAATGTTTTAAAACTCAGCTTTCAGATTTTTTTATTTATTGCCTTGCTATTGTTTATTTACTTTGTCATTTTCCAATAGTTTTTTTCATCTTCTTGATAGTCATATATAATACTATAATTAAGTAAATCGTTTTATGAACCAAGTTTTGCCCTTTTACTTTTAATATTCCTCTTTATTGGTAGATATTTAATGAAAACAAAAACCTGTAATCCGTAAATTGTTTTGTTCAAGGCACAAAACCTAAAATGATGAATGGAATTACTTATCTTGATATTGAAAAAAAATTATTTATATTTATTTTGTTTTCGCAAGTATTGACTTGCAAAAACAAAATAAATATAAAATTTTTTTTTTAAATTTTCATTTTATTCGAATAATATCTAAATTAGGTTCATGTCAATTTAGTAGAATTCTATTAGCATCACTTTTAGGCCTTTTCTCAAGATTAAATATTGTTGAGTAAAACAATTAACGGAAAACTTACTAACATTTCGGTTAAGCTTTAGATTTGTCTTATAATACCATTAAGCTTTAATTAGCAAAGGATTTTCCGTTAATCTGAACAGAAAAGAAGAGGCTTTAGAATAGATTGTTTCATTATTCGCCTGGCCTTGAATGGATTTATTTCTATCTCGATTTCTTGGTAATATATTCTTCGAAATTTAGAGGAAATACCGTTAGAAAATTTATTAGTAATTCGTTTATGTGAATTAATTTTTAATGAAAGTATACCCTCGAAACTAGCATGAAATTAAACAAATAATCGAGCGCTTTTCCTAATATATTTCAATATTTAAAAAAATAAATTATTTCTATAGAAGACTTAATTATGTGAATATTTCAAAATTATTTGGTTTTATGTATGAAAACTATTTGAAATACGTTCTTCACCTTCTCCTGATATACAATTGCAAAAGTGTCGCACCTCCGTCGCTTGATAGCAAATAATTTCCGCAATCGTGTTGTTCTTTTCAGGGACGGAGATATGGAAATTAGGAAAACCTTGACCAGAAGCTGTCCTCATAGTTCGGTCCTCGGACCAATTTTGTGGAGTGTGATGTTCAATAGGATCCTCGCAATACATCTTCAGGGATGCGGAACCATTGCGTAAGCAGATAACGCACCAATTTTGGTCGGAGGGGCGAGCCGTAGAGAAATTGAGAAACGGGCGGCGGACTCCCTCGACAAGATATATGACTAGGGCATAAGGAACAATCTTAGCTTCGCCCTCCATAAGTCCGATGCTGTCCTCTTCCAGAGCAAACTTGTAGGGGAGTCGTCTGTGAGGATGGGCGGAACGAAATTGGTATACAGGGCAATCATCTCATGGCAGGGGGCTGGACATGACCCTTGACTCACGGCGCAGCTTTATGCGACAAGCGCGGTATATCGAGGAGTGAGTACGGATTGCCTTTTATGCTAAATGAACCACTATTGTTTCTGAGGGGGAAATTACTAGATTGTTCTTCCCAGACGTTTGTGTAATTATATATAATATGATAGTATTAATCTATTAATATATAATATGATAGTATTCTATATATAGTATATATAATATGATAGTATTAATCTATTTACAGTGGTAATCTTTGAATGAGTGCTTGCCGCTTACAGGTATGTACATATTTTGTGATTACGTAAGAAAAAAATCAATAATAACTGAACTATGATTGCCGTGCGTGTGCAAGGTTGATAGATCAAATCATGATGTTTTAAAAATATGTTGTGAAATGACAAGTTAATGAAATTTAAAGAACAAATTAATAACATGTCGCCCCCCTTTTTCGACACATTTTTACACAAGTGCTTTTGTTTGTTCAGGGGCTCTATTAAATAAACAAATGTCTTGGTTAGCGGTACTTTTAAGTTAATTTTTGCGATAATACGCGCACATATCTCTATTTCACTGTCACAATTTTTCTCAGTGTTAACACAATACGTTAAAAACTTATCGACACAACACAACTGAACAAAAAGATGTTTCGCAATTGACTAAATTAATAATTAACCTTACCCACTAATGCATTCTTGCATACGAGGAGAGAGTGGCAACATAGCATCTCTCTTTCTCTCTCTTTATTTATCTAATATTAATAACTATACCAGTAAGATGTACGTAATTGAATATGTAAAAATTCGTGCAGTTTTTCTTAAAATGCTTATCGTGTTAAAATTTCTAAACTCCTTGCGGTAACAAATTCTGCTTTTCACCAATGATCTACATATACCGAGTAGATTCATTGGTATTCGTTTTCACACAGGGGCCACTTACACGATGTATATACATTTAAACTTAACACGTACATAAATTTAAAAAACATAATGTAAGTGTACATAAATTTAAAAAACATAATGTAATAAGATATTGATCAATATTTTCAATTTTAATCCGAATTAATTAATGTCTCACAACCTTTAATTTTTTGACGTTAAATAGCCAAATCAGCAACCCTTATAGTTTCTTCCATTTCATCTGTTCATCTGTCTATTTGTCTATCACAGCCGTTTTATTCACATAATATTAGCGCTTTAATTCTGAAATTATGCATTGTTTTACATATTTATCACGTCTACAAGCTGTGCAATAAAATCTTTTAAATAATAGTTTATTACCATTGTAAAGTGTTATCTTGAAAAAACAATTTTTATTAATGTGAAGTAATAGTAGTAAGTTTCCCTAAATATGAAGAAGGGGTGATATTTTTTCGCATACGCCATTATGTAGGTGTTATTTGGATAGGATTTCCGAAAATAATGAGGTATGTAATTAATATTCTTTTAATACGATGATCAGTTCATCAAATATTAAACTTTAAAATGGTCATTTGTGCTATAGTAACGTGTCAGCTAAACCGCTATATTTGAATACCAGAAAAGTATTCCAGATAGTATCACATATACACTGAAATTAAAGGAAAAATTAATATTTGGTCAACTTACGATACTTGTTGTGTCTGTAAAAAGTTCATAAAAGCTCCATACAAGTGATTTAAGTCAAATGCAAAATAAATTTACTTTACAAAATATGTATTTGCTGTATCTGTGTAAGATATGTTGGATTATATTATGTTTTCATGTTGACATGGTGAGAAATAATATTATTTACATATTCACCATGTTTTACGCCTGTGATATAAGGCAATATATTTGTGTTGTGGAAACTTGAAAATTTTAATAATTTAACAAAAATACTATTTAATATTAAATATTTTTATGTCACTAAATATGCACAGAATTCTCGTTGTACTAGTTCCACCAGTAATTGATAAATGTTTAATACGCTTTAATTAATTTCACTTGTATGCATATATGTAACTTCGAATTATTTAAAATTTGACACTTATCAAGGACCGATTACAATAAAATAATTCAATGAAATAAAAAAACCTATTTTCGGTCTTAAACCAAAAAATATTTAAGAATGTAAATATAAAATTGTGGTTTAAAAAACTAAAAAAACACGCTTTTCTAGCAAAATTAATTCTAATATAAAAAAAATAATTAAGTGCAAAAATTTTGGTCAAAAACGAGAGGATACTCTAAAGACAAAGATTAACTTTCATGTAAAAACCTACGTTGTTCTCGACTTATATTTTTATTATGAGTTGATTTTCACATATAGCTAGTGATAAAAAAAATTACAACTGATCCCAAGAACCCCACGCTTTTTATATTAACATTTTTTTGTTATCCGATACATGATTTCGCTCTTGACCAAAATCTTTATATTTAAAGATTATTTCTTATTTTTTTTTGTCTACATCGCTTTCTTTTAATTTTTTAAACTTTAATTTATTTACTAATCAATGTTACTATTTCAGCGTGTAACATCTAAACAACCGGGTAAATTTTTATTTTGTACATAAAATCCCTTGGTGTTGTTCGTGTGATTTTATAGTGACGAGAGGAAATATGATAAAACTTTAACTATTTAGATACATTTTGATGACCCATTACAATTATATTATTGGCCATATTACGATTATTTAAAAGTTACCGGGATAATAATATTAGTGGAGAGCAAACTAATTCAAAATGGTTTACTTTTCGAAGTTAAAAAAACTACACCTTAACTAATATAATCAATGCGAAAGTGAGTTTTTTTTTCCTTCATCGTTTCACTTTCATAATGTAACTACTCAACGGATTTTGATAGAATTTATAATGATATTTAAAATAGATATGTTTGTAGAAAAAATAGTTTATCGTAATTATTATAAGAAGTACATAGAAGGAAATCTGTATTTGCAAGAAAATATTTGTCATTATTCACCTGATCTAATCATAAAATGGAAGATACGATTGTTATTTAAATTCCTCCGTATCATTCTTTAGATTTATTATAATGCTTAACAGATGGTAACAAAAGAAAAGGATTATGAAAATAAAATGGAATTAAAAAAATGTTTAATTGATAATTTTAATCAGAAAATTGCATACCAAATAAAAGATAGAATCGAATATATCGATAACACTAAGGCTATAAGGAAAAATAAAGACGAAAAATGATATTCGGCTAGAGAACGTGAATACAGAATAAGTTGACAACTTATTTTGGATTTATTGGTTTACTAGAAGTTAGACACAGTGGAAGGAACAGAAATTAAGGTAGTGACAAACCGATTTCGGAAAGTTAACACGCAGGAGAGCTAGTTTATATCTTGACTGTAAAATAGACTAATACGTAGAAATATATCCACATCTGAAAATAAATATTTTTCTACGAAAATGCTTATAAAATTGTTGAAAAAAGCTTGCGTTGAGTGCCAGAGTATTTTTTATTTGGTGAAAGTCTAAATATATTCGTGTGTATGCGTATCTACGCGAAAAAACTTGAATTGTATGTTGTCAGAATAAATAATTATTGTTTCCATAAATGGGAAATCATTGAAATTTTCCTTTATTTTGTCAAATGTTACTAAATTTTATCTGACACCATGTAAGTATATTATTTAGGGTCAAAATGAAAATGCTGCTATGAATTAAAAGTAATATTTATTACATCAGGAAAATTACAATTCCTTTGTTAGTTAACTGACACTTGAACTTAAATCTGGAATCACATGTACTTTGTGTAATTTAATAAACATGTTTTTTTTATTATATTTTATTTAGATGATAAAAATAAAATTGGTTTAAGTAACAGTTAGGGCTGGGGGCTAAAATATATAAATATAATTGAATAAAGATGTTGAGCTTCCATCAATTCATAGCCTGCATAAAATATCAATCACGAATAATAGAACTGTGTGTATGGAATGTTTTATACAAATGTAGCACAAAATCTGTTATGATGCGAAAATATTTTCTAATACATTTTTTTACTTTTTTAATTAGCATAATATTAATTACCACTATTTGCATTTAATTTCGACGTAAGGTTATGTAAGTGACATAAAAGTATTTAAAGAAATTATTATATTTAATTGAATGTATTTTATATTTTCAATACATTTAATAAAGTGTTTCACACTACATTTACAGACTTTCAGAATTGTAATTTATATAGTTTTAAATATATATACCATTTGAAAATATTTTTATCGTCATTATAACCAAATATCATCGCCGTAATATACCGAAAAAGTTTCATCGACACTTTGGAGTGGCAGTTTCAAAAGTTTGAAAAATTAAAAAATAATAGTTATATATTTTTTTTGAAGATTGGTTTCCGGTTTTTTTCTCGTCGAAACTAGTTACGTTTTTATATAATATTCAGCCCATGTTACAAGTATGAGAATAAGAGAGAAGTTGCTTAGGTTCAACGAACTGTAACTAATTTATAGACATGCGCACAGCAGTTGATGAAGTATTCATCTTACTAATATTGGTGAATAGTTTAGAAGATAAAGTCAATTCTCCGCAGCAATATGAATACATTAATGCCTGAGCTAGTTTATACGTGATAGTTACTGCATTTAACTGTAGTTAATCAAGCAGATTATCGTCATTGTGCTTGATTGGATACCCTGAGCTCTTTGCCTTTCAGGCTCATATCTAAGTAAATGACAGAACCGGAGGTTTATATTAGATTGGTGCCGCCTCTCCGAGTGTAGAATAATTTTTATTCATCGCTTATCTATTGTTTCTGCCATATTGTGACTCGAGGAAAAATATACTTCGAAAAAATGAAAAAAATAAAATTTTGCAAAATATTGTATCTAAGTAAAACGCAATCTTGCTGAATAAAATTAAGAAAACCTAACAACCTTAAAACATTAACGTCTTCTCAAGAAGTGGAATTTTTTTATTATGTATATACTCGTATATCACAGACTTCCCTGCTTTCTAACGTAATTGACTAAAATTTGTTCTTCTTATATAAGTAGTATATTTCTACGGTTTCTTACCACGCAATGTTTATTTCTACATTACAGTTAGCAAGTTAGTTTTTTCTATGTTTTATGTAATTGATTCCCGTGAATGATAATATCTTCGGAGGTGGCCAGTCAATTTCCATATTGTCTCATTCATTCACTCAATTTAGTGTTAATTTCTGATAATGCTCTTAACCCCTTAATATGGTTAACGCTACTTTAGTTAGCGGGTAGAAAATGATACCGGCGTTTATTCGGTGACTGAATATTTGTAATTTTTTTTAAATAACACTAAAATGTTATATATCTGAATACTGCTTTATATCATAATTGAGCCAAATTCATTAAATTCACTGACAAAGGCTTTTAAATTGTGTTGATTATTTTCAAAATTAAGGCCACAAATATTCATACATACCTATACCCACGTCCGTCTTACATGACATAAGTTTAATGCGGAGTAAAATTTATTACTTTGATTGGTCGAGTAATTAAAATGTGAAACCAAACACATGCAAAAATTATTTCAGTTTCGCATTAATAATATTAGGATAAAGGGCTAGACCAAATTGTAACTTGTGAATTGATTCGTTTAATTCAAGGGACCAGCGAAGGCAAGCCCATGTATTCTTTATAGAAGGGGGATTATAGTCATCTAATTCTCTTTGTTAGTTGAAAGAATACTTAAAACAAACAACATTTTGATTAATTATGAACACCATTTGCAATTTTATTTAGTAAATAATTCAATGTGAAAAACGACTTTACTACAGGTAGTGAATTTTTTTGCAAACTTATGATCAAAATATAAAATGTTCATGTTACGCTTGGAAATCGATTGATTAAAACATTTTAAAACCCTACAGATTACAACATAGTTTTCTCAAGTAATTTTTTGCAACGAAAATTAACGACGCAAGAAATATTTTATCTTTCTAGCTTTACATTTGTCGATATAAGTAAAGTTATTGACCCTGGAGTGGTCGCATGGATTACACATGTAATCCACACATATTAAATCGAAAATCTCTTAAAACCCGCCAAAATGAATTACGAGCGTTTCTAGGTATTTTAAGTTGAATAATTGAAGTACACGTTCAGTGCTTTGCGAGCGTCGGTCGCGTGTGGTTGTGTCGCAGGAGGCCCATACACGTGGATTACACTTGTATGTCGCGTGGTTAATTACATAAGTATTTTGAATATATTATTCTTCTGATTTTTTTGTTTTTTTTATGCTTGATTCTACATTATAACTATCATAGTTTGACTATTGTTGTATGTTGAAATGGTTAGACACTTCAAAATAATATATATTTTTAAAATAAACACGGATGCTTGGCGTCAAGCTCATATTGAGACGTGACTGAAGAAGAGGACCAGAATAAAATTTACGAAGTTCGTTCGAGCTCAAATGCCGAAGAAGATTACCTTGACGAGCAGAAACATCAAAATCCAAACAAAGCGAAGAACTTCCAAGTGAGGTAAACAGTTCTGAATCAGAAAATGTTGAGCCAACTTTGCGAAACCGACGCGTTGACTTTTACTCTGGGATGGATACTATACACTGTCTGGTCAAAAACTGGTCTTCAAATAGTGGAAGAACTTGAAAACACAATATTTTCTATGTTGCCCATGGTCCAAAAGGAATAGCCAGGCAAAAAACTGTTCCGCAAGACCGCTTTTCTCTATTTTTGGACGACAATATAATTGATCTCCTTATCAAATATACAAATATAAAAAGGAACTACATAATCACTAAATATACAAAAAAAAAGAGATGCTAAATAAACAGACGCAATGGAAACGAGAGGCTACATAGGAATTTTACTGATGGCTGAAAATAGGCCGATTGAGTTGGCCATTGCTCAAATATTTGAACACGTAAAGTATACAGGAATCGATGCTATATCTGACTATGTCTGAACAAAGTTTTAAATTTTTGACAAGGTCTTTGCGCTTGATGACATTGGGTTCGTGCTTGTATTGATAAACTGGCTCTAAAAAGAGAATTTTTAGATGTGTTTCTCGTAAACTTTCAGAAATATTTAGTTCTAAGTGCTGAAATGACGTTGAATGTACAGCTCTTGGTTTTAGAGGACGCTGTTCTTTCAGGCAGTATATCTCAAGCAAGATGGCGAAATATGGAGTGAAAGTTTTTGTATTCGTGGACGTTCATTACCTGTATACGTTCAACTTAGAAATATTTGCGGGTCAACAACCTGAAGGCCCATTTCGATTGAGCAATGAGAGACACGATATAGTCACATCGGATATGACATCCTCATAACCACATGGTTATGACGATGTTATGTTCAGTGCTAGGTAAAAACATGAATATTACTACGGATAACTGAATTTTGCGTCGCACTATGCTCTTCAAAAATTTGGCTTCTATTAACCATGTACGCTAATTTCTTATGTGCATAAACCTAACAAAGTTGTGATTTTGTTGTCAACAATGCACAGTAACTCCGCAATTACTGCCGATACAGGAAACCGTCACAAGCCGGACGAAAGGCACACTAATGCGCGAACGAAGCGGGGTTTCATGGTTATCGCCATGTTAATATTATTCCATATCTTCCTTATCTTGCCTATAACAGAGCGACTAATCATCACATACCTTTTGATTCCGTCAGTATATCCGCATTTATTATAAATTAATACTCTTAAAAATACTTATGATTAAACCACTTTGCAATTTGCTGGTTGTGTGATTTCGGGAAAATTATCGTTAGCACGGTCAATAATCGTAATCATCTTATTCCAATTAATTTTCGATTAAAATTGTAGTTTGATATCTTTCATCCTTTGCAGTAGACTCTATATTACAAAGACGAGTTATGAATAAGGTACCGTATATCAAAGATTCGAAATTTTTCCGCCACCAATCATAATCATGTCTATTGAATAAAATTCTCATTATTAAATTCCGTATAGATATATAGTCAGCCGTTAAACGGCAATGGCGAGATTATATATCCTTGAAGAACTCCTGTACTAAAATGGAAGTGATTCGACAAAGCATGGCCTGTTTCAACTGAGGCAGTTCCACTTTCATAAATTCTCCCGCAGAATTGTACAAGATCGGCGTGCCCATCATATATATAGAGTACATACGAGTATAGAGTATTTGAAAACTATGTGGTAAGAACTGAAATCACTTCCAATAGTCATATAAACACTCATCTTCAATCACTCATATAAACTGTAAATATATTTGACTTAAATGCCATATAATATGTGAACTTGGGCTACAATTACTCGTGGCAATAATATATCAATCTCACAGTAATTTAACTTATAACTGTAACTTATGATGTTGACAAATGCGCGTATCCTCTTTTACCCATCATTCATTGCTTCATAACAGGGTATTTGACTGATATCGATTTTCCTTGTAAAAATGTTTTGAAACTGTAGAGTAGGTTTAAAAAACCCTTGTGATGAAAAAAGTAATGCATATAATAAACAATTAATTAAACTTCTAAATAGCAAAAGCGTCAATTTTTTGTTCAGTAAAGTGAAAAAATTTTACGAATTTAGTTTTCACACAAAAAATGAGAAAATATTTAATATACAGTATATAATTTAAAGGCATTATTCAATGAGAAAATATAAACAAATATATAAACTTGTATATAATGAATGCCAATATTTTTTCCAATTATTTATCAACAGGCCATTACATCTAAACCATGGTTTTCGTAATTAATTCTTCTAATTATATAAATTTATAAATAAAAAATGCAAATTTATGCGTTGGAAATTCAAATTGTTGAAAATTAACCCTGTTGATTGGAAAGAAACGTGACGTAAAAATCTACGTCATCAGGTGCGTATATTGATCTTTCATGTAGTATTTGTTGTGTTTAATAAGGAAAAATATCTGTTGCCATATTCTATATATCTAGTAAATTCTTCACATTCTAGTGAGATCTATAATCAACTACAATGATGACTGAAAGTAGTTTATGAAAGCACAACTGGAGAATCTGCCGAGAATATATGCATTCATGATATCCTATTTTGCTTCAAATCCAGATTCTACTTAATAATCATCTACAATTTTGTCCGTTGTGAAGAGTAAACCCTATGCTTTTAAATTCTATAAGCCGTTGTTACTACTGGCAGCAGTCTATGATTGAAGAAATTTAATAATTTTTTTGAGTTATAACTACATATTTATATCTCACAAAGTGAAGTGAACTGTAATATGAGAACTTATATTTTATTATCGTAAATTTTAGCGAGAACATATCGAACGCGAATCAACATAAATTATATTTGCAATTTTAACGCTGTCAAACGAGGATATCGTTAGTTTGCTATCACTCGCTAATTTAGAAATCCACAATCCCCTTACCCAACTCCTCAGTTTAACAGGAGCTTTCCCAAATCGGGCATTATCGCGATTAATGGGTAAAAACTAACATAAATTATTAAATAAAATATGGGCATATTAAGAATTCACATATGTAACGAAAGATCTCCAAATACTTACTTATGAAATATTTGACAAGTTTAAAAGTATAAAAGTTTTGGTACTACAAAATTGAATATTGAAATTTATTAATATTAATTTCAATGTCCGCCAAGATTTGAAAGGGAGTCTCAATTTTCGTATAAATTAAAAATTAAAATAAATTCTCAGCAATGAATTCACTTAAGCAAAGTGGTGGAATATTTCCCAGGAATTTTTAATAATTTGTAGTTAATTTAATTTTAGTTAAATATAAAATTATAAAAGCTAATAAGTTTAAAAGCTTGCCACCATAGCTTAACTTTTTTTTTACTTTTCACGTAAATATTGAAATTCAAAACTCTACGCACGTTTTATGAAACCTTTTTGGACCAGAGTGCCCTTAGTTGATAAACTGACCGGAAAAAAAATAAAGTGAAATGCATTTGTTATTTACTCCAACTACCTATGTTGTAAGAGGACATACATTTGCTTTCGCAAAATTTAAACGGAAAGAATTCTCTCTTTGTTTTGATATTTAATTTTAATATTTTCTGTGCAAGATGCAACAATTTTTATTTAGAGGGGCATAAATACTAAAATAAATTCGACCCATGGCATAAAAAATATAACACTAATACAAAAACCTTAATATCTGCTCTAAACTCTCTATGGTCTGATAAATTTTAGTGAAAATCGTAAACAATTAACAAATGAATTCCAAAAATCTTTTTACAATATATCATTCCCTTTAACCTTAGAATGCCAATTATTGATTAATGTTGATATTTAACTATTCGCATTAAATGGCACATGATTTTAAATAATAAACCGTGGGATAATACTTTTTAACTGCTTCTAATAAAAGTTACAATAGCTATTTAAATGATCATACAATCATTCCATAGTAACTTCAGTTGGAAAGTGCTGACAGATTTCTATCAGCTCCTAGATTATTTCAGCACGAAATTTTTATAAATTTTATTTTATTAAATAAAAAACGCAGCGCCAAATTTTAATATCAAAGTTATATGATATCACTTTATAGGGGGTAAATTTTATTTTACGTAGTTATGTAGATATCTATTTTAGATGACATATTTATTTGCGCCAAAGAGTTATTTAGTAACAGTTTTCGCTAATTAACATACACACACGAATACATACATGCACTCACGTACGCCCGTATGTACCCTCACACGTACACGCACATGCAAGCGCGCTCGCTGACGCAAAGGCACGAATGCATGCCCGTACACACACATGTAAGCTTACGCACGCACACATACGTATGTATGACAAAATTTGTATTCGGAAATAATGAAATAAGAAAATACACCAGCAAAAATCATTATTAAATCGAAGGAAAAATATGTATGTTAGGTAGCACTCTTCCATCTAAATCATCAAATTTCACTTTTCTGTCAAAATTATTTGCATTCATATTTTCATTATTCTTGATCTTCAACGTCGCATTTTCATTTCTAAAGATCGTGTTCTGAAAAGTCCTGGTGACTTCGTTTATAATTTTTTTTCATTCAGCCCTATCTTCGGCTTTCCTAATTATAAGTTAGGTGATTGGAAGGTCTGTGAGCGTAGTAACCTGGTCAGCTCCGACTCTACTTTTATTAGGATTAGGTATAAATGATAGACGAATATTAACATAATGATGCCTACAGTAATAAGAGATAAATATATAATTTGTTATTAGATAATCGACCAAGAAGCCAAAATATCTTTAAAAACCTCAAATAAATTATACCTGCAAGATAAATAATAACATACTTTCTCAAAAACTAATTTAATTAAATTTAAATAAAACTTAAATTAAGTTTTAATTTGCAAGAAATGTGGCTTTAATCTACAGCCTAACGTAATATTCGTTTTTAAGAATCAGTCAGAGATTTTTCAAATTCTACATGGACCAGGGTGTAATGGTTTATTTACACGGTAGCTTTTAGTATTGATTATATTACATAACCACCTTCATATTATTTTCTGCAGTTATTCGTATTCTAATGTTTATAAAGTCTAATTTTTTATTTAAAACTTTTGGAAAGCAAATATTATTCATTATACATCAATTAAAAAAAAAATTGGTCGCAGTCGCTTTTAACTAATGTATTCTAGTAGACAGTGTAGTACAGTGCTTAATCTGTGACAGGTTTTGTAATTATTTTAACTAAACGTCACATTAATTTCTTTCGATTGTCTAACTAGGTCATTTGAAAGAGGTTGCCTTCAAAAGCTTTGATGTATATTGCCGTCATTTTTCTCTCACCATACTTACTCTTCTTCAACTGAAAAAACCCACAATAAATGGAGTGCCGTAAAATATGCTTCTAAATAAATGAGAGACATTAGATAAAAGAATAAAATATATGAAATAACTTTAAATTAAACGTTTTAGCAAAAATTATTTTCCACGAAAATATCGCTCTATGATAATTGTTTTGTACATCATCTGTTATGGAGTAGCAAGAATTCCGTTTTTAAATTACTCTTTTATTAAAGTTAAAAAAATATATGGCACTGAAATTTTCATACTTTTTAAGAATTTTCCTTTGACCTGAAAGAATACCAAAGACTTTTTGCCTTGACATTCTTTACAAATTTAAAAGAATAATGGAAAGATAAATTACTGAGAAATTTTATAAATGTTTTTACTCTAAAGGGAAAAATACAACAAAAAACAGAACATTCGATTTGGAAAATAAAATTCGTGAAAAGAAATTCTATATTTTTCTGGGATAACAGCGTCCTCTAGTTTATTTCAACTTGACCATTAATTAGGAAATAATTTGTAATACTTTCAATTAAGTATACAATAAAATGTAAAACCTTTTATCAGAGAAAGACTTGCCATAAAAAAATTACATATGGTGTTACTTTTTATGATGAAATAAGTAAAAAATAACAAATAGCGTTTTTGGAGTTTTTCCCTTTCCATTAACTCACAGAAAAAACTTCAGTAAGGAAAAATATTTGTATGTGTGTATGTGTGAAAATATAAATATATAATTTTCAACGTCTGTAAAATGTGATCGATAAACTAAACTATTCTATGTTTTGATTTACACAATCGTACAATCTGAATAATTAATAAAGTTTGTAAAATTTTGATGAATAATTAATTTTTCTATGGTGTATGAGGTTTGATTAAATATTTGAATAATTTTTAATTCAGAATATTAAAATAATAAATGCTAGTTTGTCTCTGTTACGTGTTGACAGCTAGCTACTAAGCAAATATTATGGAAATTAAATAAAACAAGTTAACAATTTTCATTAATATTTTTAGACGTGCTAGTCACAACTGTATCGTATGACTCTGTTTATTCAGGCTTTATGAAATGCTTAAGTAAATTAGTGGAGAGGTAAAGAAGACGTAACAAAATTCAGGAAGCGATTTAAAAAAACACGTATTGGAATCTATGTATCCGAAAAATAGTTAATAATGAAGTGTTAGATAGATAGAGTTAAATGACACAGAGTGTGTAAAAATATTAAAATGTAACACAGAGTATGCAAAAATGTTAATAAACAAAAACATAACTTCGACTGTAAACAATTAAAGAAAATTTTAATTTATCAAAACTACTAATTTTTGGCTTAGCCGAGAACAAAGTTAACAAAAAATAATCAGATTCATGATCAGATTCTTTTATTCTGCATTCGATGTCATATTACCCTAAAGTGTTGTTGAGAAATAAATTTAAAACACTTGTTGCATTTGATTAGCACTTTTTTTTTGTTCTTTATAGAATATGATCAACGGTATCCGCGCTTAGCTATCGATTGATGCACGGCTTTCTTCACATCATGTATCTCACGAAGCAATTTTTTTTGGTGAAGCGGGGAAAGAATGCGGCTGAATGTGACTTTTATGGCGATCTTCTATAAGCGCTGCCGCTCATTTCTTCAAATAAATAAGTTACTCTTCCGGTATTTGCTCTGCATATGACCAATACGTTGATACCGAACATAAAACTTCGTAAATTACATACCAAATTTTGTTTATACAATAAAAAAATGCAATCGACACCATCTTTTGTAACATTATAATAAGTTATTATATTTGGTTTCAGAGCGATATTTGTTTCGTCAATGGCATTATCATTGTGCATGGTGGAAAGCAAAATGACGATTTTCCTTGATTAGAGAACTTAAGACACCATTGTAATTTAATTAAAAATCCAAAAAGTGAAGTTAATCGCTGCCTGTTGTTGTTTGGTAAGAATTAAGATAGGATGTCAAGTTTCCTTTTATTCAATGTGCCAATAAGTGTCAATATTTATTCAGGTATCAGTAACCATTTGGAAAGTTTTATACTACTGTTATTTGTTATGTTACATATACCAACTGTCAATTTTTATGTTACAGCCACTGTATTTCACTAATTCAACCAAGAGTTTTACTATTACATCTAGAGAATTGGATACTTGATATTCTCCATTTGGTTATTAACTATAATAATAACTCAAATTTACACGACTGATATGTAATTGCACCAACCCTGACCTGGAATTTTATGCTCTTGATCTATCAAATTTTATAATAATTATCAATTTTCTCTATTTCTTCTCGGTCTGAAGTATTTTTATTAAAAAGAGAAAAGTCAATAAGACATTATCAGCCAAAACATTTCTACACCTGATCAATCTCGTGCTCGCAAATAAATGATATTCAAGTGAGAATCTCTGAAGACTGCAGCCATAATCAATGAGCCTAAAATGTGTTCATTTTCACATTAGTAAGAAATGCACCTCGGTCATACTGGAAATTATCTTTTACCTTATTAATGTATAAGTTCAATAACATCACTGCCAAAAAGTAATCTGAAATATTCTATGGGCGATTTAAAGTTTCTTGTATAAAGTTTCCTTCCCATTAAATGAATAATAATATTTCGGGCACGGATTCTTACTGCGTTTTATGTCGGTAATTAAGATTATTTTGATTTTGGGCCTTTTCTTTGTATATGTCTAGACAAAACATAATTACCCTGCCATGATTCAGGGACAACTTTGCTGTATACGGTATTTTTAATTTCGTTTTCCGTACCCTGCAATTTTGTCTTACGAGGCAGAATCAGCAACATCTTTCTCATCGTTGCACACAACCACCATCCATTGGAGAATATGTCTTTAGCGAGTCATTTTAAAACTATAAACTAAATAAAACATTAAGAAATCCATAAAAATTAAGTCAAAAATAGATATACAAAATATAAACTGAGTAAAAACCAAAAACTAATACTTTTCTCCAATAAAAAATGTGACTTAAGTGGTTGCATAGGGTAAGAAACAAAGATTATAGCGACACGTGTGTTTGATATTCTGGCTGTTATTAATTTGTATACTCCGTGGAAAGGCAGAAAGCTAAAAATGACAAGAGCGCCTTCCAAACACTCTCCTGCGTTTTTTTTTTAATTTGAATATGTTTTGATCCTATGCGCCTAATCAAGGGTAAATTGACTTTTGAACTTCAAAGAAATACTATTATAATATCTAAGTTTTGTAAGTGCTGGACATAAACCTGTCACAAACTAAGATAAAATCGAATGAAAAGCTTCCTAAAGCTATATGGCTATATGGAAAGTATTAATAAAATAATTACAGATAATGATAGTCTGAGAAGTTAATAAAAAATCATCAGACGAAACAAAAAGGTGTTTGAAGAACAAGAATATACATACAACTATAATAATTGCTCAACCGGTATTGCACAACGGGTAGACGGTGCAACACTGATATCGGTCAAAGTTTATATTTTAGCAATAATATTTTTAGGGAATTTGGAATAGGAAGAAAAAAATTAGGGATTATTCTGGAAGGTTGTCTTAATATAACTAGCAAATATGTAATTTATAAATGTTTTCTTAAAATTTTACCGGTGACGTCTTACCAATTCTTTCATTTGACGGAACTACTGCGGAAAGCAGTTAGTATGTATGAAAAACTTGTATGTTTTTTCACAGCCTTTTTGAAGGCGGTCCTCGCTTCTGTCACGTTCGTAAACCCTTTTCCTCGCAGTCGGACTTTATTCTTAGGAATATACAACCATCGTATATTGCGGGGTCGCAGATATATTGCGGATGACTCATTTCTACACGTGATATAGTTAAATATAAGATGATTCTATTCATTACATCGGTATTTATATACAGGGAGTCCAGTGGCAGATTTCAATGTTTGAAAAATTGTAAAACAAAACTACACCTCTAATACAAAGTAGGTTTATTTTAAATTTATAAAAACAAATGCGGATTTCATTTTTTAAAAACCACGTTTTCCAAATGGCGGCCATCGAGTCTGACATACTTCGAGTCTAGCACGCATGTTTTCAAAAACGCGTTTGCAGAGCGACTGGGGTATCCTCCTGACTTCGGCTCGAATATTTTCTTTAAGTTGTGTCACAGTGCTCGGATTTGTTTTGTAAACAACGGATTTTAAGTATCCCCATAAGAAAAAGTCACATGGGCTCAAATCGGGTGACCTAGGTGGCCACGGTACGGTACCGTTTCGGGGTATGTTTTTTTCTGGAAATAACTGCCGCACTGTATTCATGGACACATTAGCAGTGTGAGCTGTGGCCCCGTCTTGCTGGAACCATGTGTTTTGGTCGAGAGATGGACTATTCTGTAGTTCTACTCTGAAAAAGTCATTTAACATCTGGGCATATCTCTCCGAATTCACAGTTACAGTTTGGCCACGTTGATTTTCAAAGAAATAAGGTCCTATGATTACAGATGCAGACATGGCAGACTAGACTGTTACTTTAGGCTTATGTAAAGGCTCTTGATGCAATTGTCTTGGGTTGTGGACATCCCAGTAATGAAAGTTCTGCTTATTCACATATCCTCCAATGTGAAAGTGAGCTTCGTCACTAAAGAATATGTCGCCCATCCGGGTAGCAGTACGAAATCTCAACATCACCTCCGCGTAATAATGGTTTATCTACTTTACTTTGTATATATTTGTAACTCATATGCTATTTAAATAACAAGTTCAAGGT
The DNA here is from genome assembly GCA_039881145.1 of Druceiella hillmani. Lineage (NCBI taxonomy): Eukaryota > Metazoa > Arthropoda > Insecta > Lepidoptera > Hepialidae > Druceiella > Druceiella hillmani. The sequence continues at coordinate 13,108,225 of JAYKKI010000010.1, read as the reverse complement.
CTCAGCTTAATAAAAATTGCCAAAATAAAAATACGAAACTTTCCTCTGAATGTAAGGACGTTAAAAATTAAAAATTTATCTTTAATGTTCTTTCATGTAATATGTTAACTTGGTTAACAACCAGTTAATTGTTTTCAAATTACCTATATATTTTAATATATTGAAACAAAATATATAGATTCCACTTGCCAGAAATAACAGGAATATAATGCTTTTCTAAAGTCCAGGGCCTAGCTAAATAATTTTCTTCTAAACTTTCAATCAATATCATTAACATACTTATGTCAATTTTTAAAACAAAATTTTCGAAAAATGAACAAATTTACAATAAAGTAAGTACAACTTATAGCATAATGCTACGCAGATGTTCTTGAAACGATTTCCCTTAAACATTTCCCGATGTTTTTAATTACTTTATTTCTATATTTTTCATTAGTACCAGATAATATATCCTGAAATAGTCCTATCAGCTTCCTGGTGAATTCTTTTTTCATCCAAACTCTGAATCACTTCTTCAATAAAAACGAAGATTTCTTACGCGGTATACATCCGATAAAAAATCGAGAATAAAATGAATAAGAAATTATATTTATACCAAAAATATGAAATACAGTTCTTCTTGATTAATTTATTTAAAGCTCTTTTAACCCTTTTATATATAATTATTATTAATTAATATCTTTATTTTCACTTAAATGCGGTAAGCAATATCGAAATACCTGACGAAATTTACAATATCTGACAATACCTAATTTCATGCAGGATCAATTTGCAAGAGAAAAACGAATTTACAATCAAATTGTTAGTATGTTTTGCTTGGAAAGAGAAACGTATGTAGATTGCCTTAGTGTAGTTGCTAGAATACATTCGTGGAGGTAAAATCCATGTTATATTTCATTGCAAATATCAGGAGTTGGTAGTATAAAATTTATAGTTATAAATTCCTCTAACAATGAACGAATGCAATAAAATTGAAAAAAAAAAATTTAATTTATACCCCATCAGCACCTATAGCAGACTCTGATTACAGTGGTTCTGCTTCATAATAATATTCTAGTATTTGGCAAAGAAAGTGGTATTCTTTGGAATAATCTTTGAATCGAGCACATACACAAGTTTATCAATGTAAGAACAGTAACACGTTGACCCAATTTTTATCCACTGACATGCTCAATGATGTAATTAATTCCTCCTTTTCTCTTATTGAAAAGTATATAATTAAAATACCTTATTGAATCTTAGTAGTGCTCTGAGTAAAAATTTTTTCTGGAATATATATGTGCAAATAATTTCGCAATTTTTAAATTCCTTGATATGGTCAGCATAATAACTCCGAGGTCTTTTAAAAGAACCGTAGGTGTGTATACAAATATGAGTAAAAGTCAGATAAGGAAAATACAAATTTATGTGGCTCCTATAGGTTTAAAGATTAATTTTTCAGAGTGAATATTTTCTTCAGAAGCTAATTATGAAAACAAATTTCCTGCATTTGCGGGAGAATCATATTTTCTTCATTATTCACAAATTAAAGAGCATGCAAATAATCTTAATATCGTAGAATGATAAATACAACATATTAACTCCATTCCTAGTACAAAACATTTGAATATTTTTCAACCTCCATTAATGATTTCCACAATATAGCGATTGTTTGTTAAAATATATGTACTAGTTCAAAATCAAAACAAATAGTGAATAATTTGGGATCACTTCTATATAATCTTGAAAACCTTGACTTAAAGGCAAACATCCCTAAACTCGAACATATTGCATACATATAAAGCATCTCATTCAATGTTAATGTTTCCGTTATACTTTCTTTCTGTCTACCCCACATCAAGAGAAAAAGGAAAAATCAGAAATTTTCTGAAAAAAGGGAAGATCAAAAATACTAAGTCACTTAAGGCAAAACTACTTCAAAAGAATGATGCTTACGTACTGTCTGCCATAGGTTACTCTACCGTATTCTTTGTTCCGTGGAAGTGTAATTGCGATAAAAGTATGACAGAAGACACTAACAATATTTCCCGAAGAGAAAAAATTAAAGAATGATGATGAATAAAGAAACCATAATCGTTGGCTAGGTTAAAAAAATTAAGGTGTAGAGGAAGTATAAATGGAAATATAATAAGCAACAAAAATATGACATGCAAAAGTGACCCTTTACACCAAACAAAATTTCATTATGTTAGCTATGTTACGATCCTTCTAATCTACTTACGACCATCTGAAAATATTCCAGTGGCTTCTGATTAGATAATTTATATATTTTTAAATGAGGACCTAAGTAACAACTGTTTTTAATTTGCACACGAGGGCCAAATTTATCCTCTTAACACCTCCATTTGTTTCTATCTGAATCTACTTATATACTAATTCCACGCTAAGACGTTTTACTTCCACTTTTTTCCCATATCTATATCAAAGAAGAAAGCTTTTATTTTCCCTAAGTAGTTTCCATATTTACCATATTTATAGTTTACTTGCAGTATTATTGTGTTCGTATTTACTGACTGAATAAACCTTCGAAAACCCAAATCTTTTCTATTAATTAGGAAAAATAAAATGGATTCGATGATTTAGAGATTAGCGCGAATTATATTCCGTCTCGCCATGAGGAGCTATTTCAAATCAAATACTTATTCTAGTGAATCCGAAAGTTACTTGCTTTAATGTTACAATATAATGTACTATTTATAAAGTACTGAATACGTTTTATATTGAAAAATTAACTTCTAATTTTTTTAATAATAGTTACCAAGATAAGTAATGAATAAGAAAGTTAAATATATAACAATGAAAAAAAATTTAAATGTAAAGATGACGAATCTGTAGAGCGATGCGACAAGTAGATCTGGAAACTAGGATCGAATGTTGATAAATGGCTGGTTGGTCAGGTAGTAGGGGGTTATTTAAGTGAAAAATAAAGATATCAATTAATAACAATTACATAAAAAAGGGTTAAAATAGCTTTAATTAAATTAATCAATAAGTACCATATTTCATATTTCTGGTGTTAATATAATTTTTTTAAAATTTTATTCTGCTTTGATATCTTCGGTTTGGATGTTTTTGTTTAGGCGACGATTCTGTAGTTTGTTTTCATTAGCTGGAAAAGTCATCCTGCTGTTTGAATACTGTAAATTCAGGTTGTAGACCGGTTGCCGTAATACGTGTTACGATTTTACCATATGTGAAACGTAGAAGCTTTAAATAAAATATGGATAAAAAGTAAATTAAATTACAGACGGCGCCAAAAGAACAAAGTCGTCTAATCGAAATGAAAAGTTTCACTATTTACGACTTAGGAGTTTTCTCGTTCATTTTCAAGTGGAAAAGTGATTTTTATTCAGTCGTACGTAGAATCATGCCCAGTAATTACGGAGCGATACCTCGGAGCAAATTCAATTTAAATCTGGCTCGCGGCGCGATATCGCGGCGTTTTCGAGATCTTTTTTGCCGATGCGATAATGATTGCTTTCAACGAGAAGTTGTATCAGTATTAGATATAAGTCGAACTTTTGGCTCTTGGCCAAATGATCCTTATACAGATATTTTGGATAGACCGCGCTCAATCCAATTTTCTGGCCTATGAATTTCATTGCATTTGTGTAAATTTAAACATAATTTTTTTTAATATATATGGCGTTAATTTTGTACAAATTTATTATAATTAGATTTTCCTAAACTAAATGAAACTACGTGATGTAGTAGTATTTCTACTCTATTTAAATTCTTTACCCCCTACTACCTAGATGTCGTTGTATGAAAACATCTTCAGGTGGGCAATTTCTAAAGATAGAAATACTACTAAAACACATATTTAGTTAAGAAAAATGTAATTCTAAATATTTATTAGACACAGAAAGTAAGATTGCATCAACTCTGAGTTGTAATTCAAGGTTTCGATCGATCAAAGCGCCACAATTGTTTAACACATGAGAAAAATAAAAACAAAACCATTTGATTAGCACCTCATTATATTAAGGTTTCATTTATAAAATAAAAAATATGGTACTGAATAATAGGCCTGTTTTCTGGTATATTTATCAGAACGTGATGAAATTTTATAAACTATTGATTTTTAAAATGTTATTTAGTTAATTATATCAATCAATCAGAACATCTATCCATTAGTGATAACAACACAACTTTTAACGCGCTAAAGCAAAACAAAGAAAACTTCTAATTGTTTTATCAGTTTTAAAAAAGATGGCATTAGAAATTGGCTAAATTTGATGCAGATCCTAAGTAAAATGATATTTAAACGGTATATTGAAGTATGAATATATTACCAGAATAATAAGTAATTAGTATATTTACTATTAGAATAAAATTTAATTGTATTAAAATTTTAATATTATATTTATAAGATTATTATTTTGGTCAGAGTATCGATTATTTTAATTAATCTCTTTTTTTTTGAACCTGCATAAATAAATTTACTTATTACAAAAACCCAATGTGAAAAGAAAGCTCTCTAGTTCAATTCGAAATATTTAATTGTTATATTTCAAAGTGTATATTTATGAAATTTTTTGGGAAGATTCATTAGATACTTGGAAAGACACATACATACATACTACAGGTTACATATGTAAATATATATATATATATATATATACACACACGTACCCATACACACACACATGCGCGTGTATTTATGTATATGTATGTATAAATAAATGTACATATTTATGGGCATATGTTAAGCAAGTAGGATGTGACTGAGAATCTAATTAACGTGAAGACAGCATTTTTTTTTAAAGATCAATCTAAATATTATGTATTAAAATAAAATAAGTATATTTAATTCAAATCATAAAAAAATTATACTTTTGAAAATTAGGACCATTTGCTGGAGAAAAATTAATCTTGACCTAGTTGTAGAAAGAAACGTCGCAAATATTAACTTTACGTATAAAATTTCAATTTCCATTTTAATTGATTTTAGATTTGAAGAGGAATATAATGTTATCAAAAACCCAATTGTATCATGTTTTTCAACAAAATTTAATTCAAACGAAGTTAAAAAAATCTTTTCTAAATAAATTTCATTCAAAAATTTTACAAAAAATGGTATCGGTACTTGGACTAAAAATGGTACGTGGCATATTTATACAACGTCATATGATTTTGGTAAATTTACGTTTGGGAAAAGCTACGTTTCGTTTTATATTTAAGTGTATTGATGAACAAAAATTGTACTAATTAATTGAATAATATTTATTTTTGTATCATATAGCATAGTAGATTGTAATTATGTTTTCTATCTTAATTTATTTTAGATTTTTACAGACATTTATCTGTATAAGCAGATCGATTAAGTTTATATTATACACCTAAATATCAAGCAAATAGTGTAAGAGTAAAAAAAAAGTTTATTGGTACCAAGTTTTTCAAAAACAAAAAAATATTAAAGAAACATTTTTGCTAATTCAAGTAAAATTATAAATTGCAAGTCTAATGATAGTGCTTACTTTAACCTACTACGAGTTACTTGAACGTTGAAAGAAATGAAAGTTTAATATTTCTCATTTATTATTTTGTAACAATTTTCCTTTTTAAAAATGTTGGCAATCTTCGTTCAACTAAAGTATGATTAAAATTTAATAAATGAGAATCATATTTTTCATTAAACTTAGTTTCTAGGAAATATTTTAAAGCTCATCGTATTTCAACCTTCTTGTCCGATTTTATGTATGCTCATAGCCGCCCAGCAACATAAGCTTTTAAGAAATACTGCGCTAAATAACTCGAAATTACTTCAATTAACAGACATTCCGTAAATAGAGGAAAATTAAAATGTTGACGAACAAATATTTCTTTAGAACAAACGCTATTGGTAAAAAGGGATCATAGAAATTCCAAGGTATACATTTGGCTTAGTTTATATAGAGATATTAAATTAATGAAAGTCGTAAATAAGGAAAATTAAAATTTTTCCGAACAAATATTTCTTTAGAACAAACGCTATTGGTGAAAAGGGATCATAGAAATTCCAAAGTATACATTTGGCTCAGTTTCTATAGAGATATTAAATTAATGAAAGTCGTAAATAGAGGAAAATTAAAATTTTGCCGAACAAATATTTCTTTAGAACAAACGCTATTGGTGAAAAGGGATCATAGAAATTCCAAAGTATACATTTGGCTCAGTTTCTATAGAGATATTAAATTAATGAAAGTCGTAAATAAGGAAAATCAAAATTTTGCCGAACAAATATTTCTTTAGAACAAACGCTATTGGTGAAAAGGGATCTTCGAAATTCCAAAGTATACATTTGGCTTAGTTTCTATAGAGATATTAAATTAATGAAAGTCGTAAATAGAGGAAAATTAAAATGTTGCCGAACAAATATTTCTTTAGAACAAACGCTATTGGTGAAAAGGGATCATAGAAATTCCAAGGTATATATTTGGCTTAGTTTCTATAGAGATATTAAATTAATGAAAGTCGTAAATAGAGGAAAATTAAAATTTTGCCGAACCAATATTTCTTTAAAACAAACGCTCTTGGTGAAAAGGGACTACAAAAACTCCAAAGTATACCTTTGAGTTAGTTTCTACACAAATATTAAATTAATGCAAGGGCTGTCACACTAAGTATTATGTGTAATTAAGTCTCATAACATTCACTTCACCATTATATGGAAATGTAAGCCATTTCTTTATTACATGTGCAGTCCTAGCTAAATAATATTACAAAACATGGTGTGTTTATTTGATAAGAATACGTTAGGTGTATCTAGAAATATTCACATAATATATTGTGATAAAGACAATATTTAAATAGACAGGTAAAAGTTCCATAAATCGTAAGTATAATATCCTCAAGTCGTTATGGCATCTTGGAGAAAACCTACAGAAAAAAAAATTGTGGGCATTTTTTTATCTCTGTGGATTTCCCACTTAATTTTGTTATAAACATGGCCAGCTTTAATTCTATTTATATATAGAGAGTTGTTCTATACTACTTATTTCGAAAAATTACCCAGATTAATAAATCGATATATTTTCGGTGGCAGAATTGATGTCGCTTTTCATTCCCATATAATACTTTGTATTAGAACGCATCTACCATTTTATGTATGTTTTTAAACGTGAACGAATATTCTGCCATGGTGACCAGTTGTTCACGATTTGACAACCTTAAGAAAGCGACAGTTTGATCTTTGAATGTTTCAGCTCTTAAAGTATGTAGTTGTTATACTTTAAATCTTAGGCGAGGAAAATGTTCTTTTTCCTGATAAGTTTTATCATAAAGTCAAATTATATTCCAAATCTTATATTTTAGAAAATATGTAATTCATAATTTAATTTCAACTAATTTATTATAGCAATGAACTTCGTTACTGAATTTGTATCAATTATTACACTTCGGCATAAATAAGGTATTACCAATAGAAACAATTAGAATTTGTCTGTGAACTACAATAATATATGAGAGGGTCGTTTGGTGTATAATGCCAACACCTTTCACGTATCCATAAAGATACATCTATTAATTTCCGCGCTGTCTGTTTTATAATTGCTTTAAGTGCCTTATACATTAAGACCCCGTATCCCGCACTGCGACCAGTTGATGGCGTGCGCTTCCTCACAGAGGATATATAAAATAAGGATGGGTATTTTTTCACAGTAGTGACAGTTCATACTATGTTTTTTTTTCATTCGTATTAATATTTTTATATTGTACATCCTCATAATGACTAGGAATAGTTAAGGACAAAGAAATCGAATGTATTGCAAGAAGAAAATAGTGCAAATGAAATTTTATCGAAAAAAAAATATTTTAAAAATTACGGTGATAATAAAAGTGACACGGAATAAGAAGGAGATCAAGCAGATGATGCGTTAGATTTCTAATTTTGATATATGTTTGAAGAAGAATATATTTAAATAGAAGATTGCCTCGAAAATAAATCTTTGTAATATCACGAAATATTGAAAATACCGAGAAGAATTCATAGAAAGAGATAAAAACATTATGTGGGAAATACTCCAGCTTCTACAGAATGTACCTACACGATCATATAATATGGTTAATAGTTTACCCTGACCAATTAACGAAAGCAGACTGTGCCAGGCCATTTTAAAGCATGAGATTTTTATTTCCTCATGCATATTTAGAAAAAATTCTTTACCATACAAAAAATGTTATAGAAACATTTAATGCGATTATACAAGAGAACATGATTGTAAGTATATAGACATGAATGAGAGAAGGAAATAAATTAAATTGGCTCCTGTTCGGGAGATATTTGAATACTTCAATATCAACATGAAAAATATTATTCCTTGTTTGAAAACATTACTATGGACGAAAAACTTAGGAAAACATGTGGATCTTGTGTATTTAGGCAATGTATTCCCAGTAAACCAGAAAAATATAGAATAAAGTTATTTTTATTAACAGATTCCCGAACTTTCTATACAAATAATACGGAAATTTATGTTGACAAAAATGACGGGCCATATGATCTCAAAAATTCTACAATTAATGTTGTGATATATTTGATAGAATCTATCGGAAATTTTTATGGATAATTGGTTTACAAATATCCCACTTTCGTGTGAATTGATTATAGATTATTGACTGAAAACATTAGAGACTCTATGAAAGAATAAGACAGAGGCTCCGCCTGCCTTTCTTACTACCAAGATATGTAAACTCTACTTTCTTCCTTACTAGTTTTCTTTTTGGTTTTGAAAAAGACGGTCTTTTATTTCGTGTGTTGCAAAAAAATAAAATACTTTTAGTTTCAAACGTGCATCACGATGCAAAGAAAGTATAAATAAAAGATAGTCAATGGCATTATTTATCGTCTACTAAATGTAGGTGGTATCAATGGCTACATTATTGTAAAATCAAATAAGAAAAATCAAAGAGTATTTTGTTTCCTTGAACAATCAATCAATATTGAAAGAATTCGCGATGAGTTTGATGCCTCAAATTAAAAAGGAGCCTCTATCATAAATTTGCCATCAGTGAAAAAAGCAATCTTAGATTTATTCTTGGAGGTAATTCTGATAATATAGAACCAATTTCATCTATATCTCGACCCAGAAGATCATCTTATCTTTGCCCAGTTTTTAATAGGAAAAATGATCAAATAACTTAGGTTTTTAATAAATTTTCTGAAAAAATAAATAAAAATAACTAAATAAATATACATTAGTGGCTAGATTTACAGCTATAACGTGGTATTTCATAACTTCATGGTATATTTTTAAACACATTTTACTAAAAAAAATAGATTAGGTGGACGTTTTTCTATATTATTTTGTAAGAGTATTATTTACTTTCGTCGTTTTGGAGCGCAATTATAAATTATTCTTAAGTGCTTATTAAGGAATTTTAAAGTAAATTAAGGTTATACGAGTTATAGATTTTTAAAATAGTGTGCTAAATATAAATAAATACTTATTGAGCAGATATTTTTTGTATTTGTTATTAAATATAACATAATAATCCTAAAACGTGTACAAAAAAAATCGGATATACCCTTATTTCTGTAGATCGCCCTTATAAATAATGTGGTATTTCTTACATAAATTTTGCTTTTTGTTTTTCAATCTTGGTAATTTTTCTTACTTGTCTCAACCATATGTTCGTATTACTGTCATATAGTGTTACTCTTTTCAGTTTACTTTCTATTGCTCTTAAAATTCATTGCAGTTTGGTGATAGATTCTATAGCAGGGATTTAATTTTTTTAATTGACTGTCGTCTGTATCATAGAGGAGATGCTCAACCTGAGTGAAGTCGCATTAGCAAACTGCCGTTTTTAAAGAAACGGCAGTATGATTCATGGAGTAGCATAATTGGGGAGTAATCAAAACTCTCTTGATAACTTCTCTTTGCGTTTTTTTTATTATTTGATTACCCATATGCATCAAGTTTTTTTTTAAATTCAACTAAATTAATATTCTGGTACACAAAAAATATGAACTCATTTTATTTTTTACCTGTGTTCTTCTCTGTGTTTACACAGAAATTTTGCTCTTAACCCGACTTTGCTTTCGGGATAATAACAAAACACAATCATTTCATCACCATTCACTAAATGTCATTATTACGTATGTTATAAGTACAGAAATAAAGTATTAATATATTAAAGATAACGAACAAATAAAAGTACTATTTATTTTTGAGGAAATGCTTTATTACTTGATATAAAAGTTATGAAACGTATCATTCTATCCCGTTTACGGAGTAAACTTTGATAAAAATATTTTCGAATTTTCCCTAGAAGTATCATTTATTTTCGATTTTCAGTTACATAATATGTTGTTTGTTAGTGATCGTAAAGAAGCAATTATTGACAAAGGTTTGGGCTCCACCTTGCGCTCACATTGCAAATGTAAAAGTCGTAAATGGCATAGTCTTTGTATTTATTTGTATCTAGCGGTTCCTTAAAACTCTATTTTTGGTATTCGCGATAGTTTCAGACGTCAGCATTTCTGATAGCCGACCGGCACATCCCATGTTTTCAAAGATTGCTATATGTTTTCAAAGCTCCGTCGTGCAATATTTTACCGCGTTGTAAGGATCTGATAACTTGACATATATTTGATCTAAAATATTTTTAATTAAGTGGAGAGTTATTTTTCTTAGTTTCCATTGCATGACATTTCATTACTTGATTTTTGACATTTTGAAAAAATACATTTTCTTCATTCCAGCCGCTCTAAAACCTGTTACTAACTCTTTAATATTGGGGCATGTGTAATCGTTGATTGTAATAAAGATGTGCCAGATACTGGGTAACACGTTGGCGTATATTACCTAGAACTCTGTTTAACCAAGTTCAGTGTGGTAGTTCTTTGTAAATTAAGGTGAAAAACTCTTCTTTTCTTAAATTGTATAATAAAAGTAAATTTTAGACTCGTCTGAGTTATATTTGAGTTTACAAATAATTTACGTATGCACATACGTCGTTAAAAAGCATGCCAATGATATAAATAAAGCGAGACACAAATACGATTTTGACCAAATAATTCTAATATTGGCACAAAAATTTTGCCAATCTTATAATGGCACTGCAACTTAAAGCTCTTTTTTATAAATTAGTCACGTATTTTGACATTGGTGATTTGCGATACTTACATTAGTTTTACACGGTTGGAGATTGTGATGTCTATATTAAATCTAAATATTAAACGGTCCATCAAGAAGATAGTCGAAAAGAAGAATGCTTTTAAATACATATGCGGACAAAATTTTTATTATACAAAAAATTTACGTGAGCGTATATATCGTAAAAAAACACGCCAAAGATATAAGCAACATGAGACAAAAACATGATTTTGACAAAACATTTCTAATAATGACACAACATTTTAACGAACTGATAGTTATGCTGCAGATTAAAGCTATTGTTTATAAATTAGTATTATATCTGATAAATTGGAGTTTGTGATACATAAAACAAATCTACATATAAAATGATAAATTAAAAGAGAAAATCGAAAAGAATAACAAATTTTAAACGTCTATAGAGGCAAACGTTTGTAGCGTACCTTTGTCATATTTTAAATTTTATTTCAATGGCTAGACGTTTCTGTTGAAACGAAAAGTATTTTATCCATAAAAACTTTCTCTCGTTCAGGTTTAAAGTTATAATTTTCCAGTCGCGAACTTTTGATAAAAATTCGCTTTCAATTGTTCGGAGAAATGAAGTCTTTGTCGATTTAAAAATATTTCACATTATTAATGAATACAAAAAGGGAACTGAAAATCTCACCAATGGAATTAATATCCCATTGTTCGGTTTGCATAGTTCATGTCCCGCCGTAACTTGGCGAGTCAAAGAGTTAAACCAGCTCTTTTTAATTACTCCAGTACATTCATTAGTTTGTTGCAATAATGAGTTTAATAAGAAATGAAATATTTTATCGCACAGGATAAATTTTGACATTTTTAAATTCGTAGATATATTTAACTACACAAATGCCTGTTTTAAGGCTTAGTAATACTACATTTCTTTAATTTAGTTTAAACAATATTTCTTTCTGTCATTTGTAGGTATTTCATTCCAACTATGGATATAGGCGGTTTCTATTAAATAATACTGAATATGTAATAATTTTAGTATTTTGGTAAGCCTTTATTTAGGTACTATTAATATAATTAAATCCGTTTTTTAATTTGGACAAACTTATTGAAATAAAAATGAAAAAAGGTTGCCTCTAAAATTTTTAACTCTATTCAAATAAAATATTAACGAATTTTTTTTGGGACTGTGTTCATTTTAGGGGCAGTAAATTTAATTTGAGATATTCGCAGGATAAGCAAGTGATCTTAAAATACTTAGGTATTTTGTAAAAGTAATTATTAATAAAGAATTTGCCCATTGAATCGAAAGAAAATAAATTTTTGCTATTTTAATACCCAAGAACAATTACTTACTAGCACAATTATGTATTCCAAATTATAACCTTGCTTTTGTCGAGCAGTGCTAAGTATAATATGTGAAATGGAGCTATCATTTTTGTAATATTTATGGCACAAAGACAATATATTTGAATCTACAATTTTATAATTTATGCGATATGATCTCCTTACGTTTTCACGAATTATCTTAACAAAAGTACATTGTCTTAACGAAAAACATTTATTTAGTACTGATACCAGCATTTTGTACATAATGTTTTACATTACTCCTAAATAAATAAATGTATTCAGTTAGAAACAATGTTCATTCGGGAATGCGTGAAAATGTAAAGAGGTCATGGCACATAGATTATAAAATTATTGATTCAAATACATCATGATTCTTATGAAAGAATATTTGGTTTATATTCTCTGCATAATGCTAGTCGATAAGTATTAATTATTAGGAACCAATTTCAGTACTAAGAATTATATTCATGTGGATAGGCCACTACCGCTATGAGGACTGCCCGCATTCGCAAATTAGCACCCAACGATTTCTAAAAATCTGTCAAACCATTTATAGGATAGGGGTTAATTCCTTTTTGTAAAAACCATATTGAATTTTCATTTAAAATATTTTCCATTTAATTCCCTCGAGCGTAGCTTTCAAGCCTTTTTTTAAATTAATTGGTTATGAATAAATTATAGAAACATTATTCAAACCTTCTCAATATGATAATTAAATTTGAGATTTATCAAACTCCATTTATACAGTTTTCTAAGCAATGCCCTTCGGCTCTTTACAATAGGGAAAATGAGAAAACGAGAACTATTGAAGTTTTAATGGTTTGCCAATAATTAAATGGGCTCTTTTTTGAGGAATTTCAATATTCAAATACGCTGTATGTAAAAATGTTATTTAAACTAAATTGGTTATTTTATTCTTAAAGCGAACAATTAATTTACGAACTGTTTCATTTTGTTATATTCATTTAATATGAGCTCAAAATCAAAATGGACTTGGCGTGAAAGGAGCAAAATGGGATACAAGAGATTAATTTGTTTGAAGCCTTGCTCACTGTTAATGTCTTAGTTAATGCGTATGAAGTTCGATTGGTACTGAGTGGAACTTAGAAACAGATTTCATGTAAAATGTTTCTTTTAAAAGCAGCGTGTGTCGCTTCATAAAAGTGTGCAACCGATTATAATTAAGAAGTTAGCGGTTAGTTCAGTACTTGTTTTTTGTGAAATATTTGTCTATGTTCAGTCGCGCAATTTTTCGACACAAGTTAATAACTTGTGTCGAATATTATAGTATTTTAAATTATCGTTCAACTAGCTTTCCTGCGATTTACCCGCAATTTTTTTTAGGTTTACTTCTTAAGAATCGATTTTCAAATATGGCGTCCAGGTATAAAGTTTTATGAGTAGTAAAATCATAATTTCAGGCTTTACTCCTCAAAAATAAAGGCTTAAAAAAGTGTAACAATTTATAAGTTTGGATGTAGGAGGTAATCTCCAAAACTACTCATTCGATTTCAAAAATTCTTTCATCAATATTTAGAAAGGACCTCCAGGATGAATATAGGTTGTGTATTATTCCGTTAAGACAATTTTTCACATATTAAAAAAGTTAAATTTTGTAAGTTTTAATTTAGGAGGTAATCTCCGAAACTACTTATCCGATTTCAAAGAGTGTTTCTCTAATATTTAGAAAGAATCTTCAGGATGGACATAGCTTTATCTCGGTAAAAAAATATTTTCATGAAAACTAGTTTCACAACCTGAGTCCACGAAAAAACAGTCGGGCGAATGAACTTCTTATGAATGCTGCCTTAAAGGTAAGAAATATATTAATAGATGATATTGATGTTCATATTCATATATAGCATTACCTATTTAATACATTCCAATATAGTAATCCCGAGGGAGGTTAGATTTAGAATTATTCTATGGAATAAATTTTCTCTTTTTTTCGATATTGTGAATTATCGGTTTAACAGTTTTCAGTCAGAATTATAAAAAATTGTTTTTGAGAATTATTTCTGTGTCAGCTCACTAGGCCATAACATTGTTTTAAGTAGGTTCTTAATAATCTATTTTCTTTTTGTTAAGTCCATATATAAAAAAACTTGTAGTGTTGTTTTTAGATATTTCTTTAATTTAATTTACTTATACAAATTTTAAAAGAGTTTCTTAGATTGTTGGAGTATGCAAAAAATGCTAATGTTTCTTAATAGCTGTGATAAGACAGCCCTTAAAATTTGAAGATAAATCGATTTATAAAAAGGCACTTTTAATAATAAAAAACAGGACTTAGTAGTAGAAATAAATTATTAAAACTCACACACCAGATATTTTTGTAAGAATGCAATACTTGGTGATGAATTATTTCAATAATTCAAGGTGATTATATCTATTAATCTTCAAATTATTATTTATGAAATGTCTAAGAAATGATAAGTTGTCCCATAAAGCGAATTCAATTGTCATACATTTCCATCCCTTTGCCTCAAATTTCTTTGCACCAGCGAATTAGCGCGCACGGTCTCCCAAACCGAAACTATTTGAGAGTTTACTACAATTATTGGTCATAAACAAAATGTTTATATGAACGAACACAAAATATTGGGGACAGTCTTTCCATGCGGTCATTTTGTACAAACAACTTGAAGGCGATGGTGTTGCGTACCATTATATCGGGTCAAAGCACTTATACAAATACTAATATTACAGTAATTCTGCAATATACTTATTTATATATTTCACTGTACATTTATATGAAACACAGATCAGTTGGTATAGAAAATTGGTACATATGCACATGAGCACGAATTGCTACTGGAAACTGTGCTTTGTGGCTAATTAGTAAGCTACAAAGAGATTAAAATTAATATTTTAATAACGGAAAATTTGCTTTTATCGGTTCGAGGGAAAATTAGCGCTCTGAGAGACTAATGTGCAAAAGATCAAAATTCAATTAATATTAAATTAACTTAAAAAAAGTTAACTGGTTGAAAACATACCAAATGTTTTCAACTTAACTTGACTTTCAGTATTACAAATAAAGAATTTATGCTTTTTCGAATCCCACGAACAATATTTAATTATTATCTTTGATGGTGTGCAAGTACAGGAAAGTAAAAAAAAAAATAATAACGGTCTCTTTGATTAAAATTAATTTTATTATATTCTCAAAGCTTTCAAAAACAATGTTGGTTAAAAGTGACTCACGTGGTTATATGCGTTGTAGCTAAACTAGATTGTACATAATATAAACATAGATTTTCATTATGCAAATAACATTCAAGACAAAATCTTGCTGAGAACAAAAATCACTTACTACTGAGTTAATTTCCTACATAAAAACGACAGGAAGTGAAGAAAGGAAATGAGCAAAGTTGGAACGATTTCTCCAGCGGCGACATATAAGCCAACTCCATTTTGTACGGCTAAAGGTCTCCGGGGATAATATTGGAGTAGAATATATTTAAAGTTCGAAAGCTCGCTCCGTAACGGGATTTAGTTCTGCAGTGTTATGTTGATACAGTTCATCTGTACATACTTGTATTATTATGCGAAATTGTAATCCAATTTTATCTTAGCACTTCTTTGTTTTTTCAGTATTATTCTGATGAAATGATTTAGTTATTTGTTAAGTGTTTTATTTAAAAACACGTCACTTTATTTGAAAGGAATCCTACATGAATATGTAAAAGTTATTAAAAAGCCTTTTGGTTTGGGAGTTGGAAAGAAAAATTATTTTCTTCTTGGAAAAATAATTTCCTCTGAAACTATGACAAATATTACATTTCTCTCCATAATACGTTTTACAGATATCTGTTTGAACAAGTAATGGTCTGACGCTAATATATTTGGTGAGTTAGCTATATGAGTATTTTTAAACTCCAGACATTTTCTTGTGATTTTTGATATGTAACAGCTGTAGGGAATTTTAATGACTACCCAGTTATTCATAATAAACGTCTGCAATAATGTTTTATCCAGGATATCTTAAATATTTTATCACAGGAAAAGAAAACATTTTCTTCCTTGTCAATTTGATCTTGAAATTTCTCTGACTTTCAAAATTTGACTTTTGCTCTTTGTTATTTAGCGAATATTACAAGAACCATTTATTGTCTACAGTAGTGTTAAGGTAAAGGAATGGTTTGTTTTTATACTTTGATAATAACGAACTATAGATGGTGATTCACTTATACTTTTTAGTAAGAATATTTGGAACACGCTTTCCTGCTTTTTCATTTCATTTACTGCATTTAACTAAATTGATATCTAATTAGAAATCATTTTTAATCTGATCTCTTCAGTTTTACCTCTTCAATTTCTTGTCTGGTACAATTGCTTCGTCGATGGTAACTTTCAAAATAACGCTTTCAAAATATTAGACCGACCTGATCTTGGTTTACTTTAGGCAAACTTAACTTAATTTTACCAATTTTTATGCATATATATATATATATATATATATATATATATATATATATATATATATATATATATATATATATATATGTATATACATTTATATATATATATATGTGTGTGTATATGTGTGTAACATAATTTCTTATACGATGAAAATTGACACAAAAATAGCATGAATCAAAATAAATCTGATGCTTTAAAAAAATCACTATATATTTATCTTAAATTGAAAATAATTTATAAAATGATTCAATTGCATTAAATATGTTTACCAGAAAAATTCAAATTTAATACGAATAAAGAAAATTCTATAAATGAACCAACAGGCTAAAGCCCGATACCCTAGACAAATATTTAGCTCGTTTGCGTACTCATACCAACTCAAAATTTCCCAATGAAACATAGCGGCTATTATGAATTATTTATGTACATATTTAATAAATGCAAGTGTTAAAGAAAACCGCTGTTAATTAATAAATACAACAATAAACTTAAAAATGGACGGCCAATTTTTATTGTTTTGTATTTATGCACTCCTTACCTAATATAAATATATCCTAACCATTCGACTTAAAACACCGCAACAGGCCACTTATGGAAAACGTAAAATAAATAAAGTAAACCTGTAAGTAGTTTAACATCCATATTCAGAGAGTATATTCAGTATCGGTAAATTGAACGGGTGCAACTCAGGATACCTGAGAAAATTGGTTATTTTTTGCAAAATATTGAAAAGTTTTTGATTATATATATACTATATATATATATATATATATATGTACATATATATATATATATATATATATATATATATATACATATATATATGTATACATATATATATATTTATATATGTATGCATATGTACGTATTTACGCAAATATATGATGTATAAATTTTGATATTAATTAATATTGACAATTGTCAATTAAATTAGCAAGAATACGACTAAATGCGACTGGAGGAAGTTGCGATGTGTTGCTTCCGTTGTAAATTATATATGCGATATCTATATATGTCGCGTTATTGCGAATTTGTAAATAAATAAAATACATATTATGTCAGTTTTTCAATGGATGAAGTACACGCAAAACTGATAATAAGTCAATAACAAATAGCTATATAAATCGATAAAATGAGATATACACAATGGAAAACATTTTGACAGTTTACTTTGACACATATAACTTAGAAAACCGTATCTAATATTTTAAAAACAGTATTTTTTTCCATTTCATTGTCACGTAGCATTATTCGCTCTAATTCTAAACGTTGAAGATATGCGAGATGAAATGCTGATCACCTATTTTTGGCTCTAGAATTTATCTTTAAACTTTTTATAACACAACCATTACGGTTATTGCTAAAAAAACTGCAGGTAATTCAAATTCCATCAGCTTCATATTATAAGCGGCACATGCAGGATAAAACCGTTAAATAATTGTTTAAGAAAAATTAATAATTGTTAATAAAAATTAGGCTTGCGTGCAAAAATTCTGAGCTGAGCGGAATATCTATTGACAACACTCTCATTGCATTTTTTGGTATAAATGTGGCAAGAAAAACATTTAAAAATGTGATTATTTCACCGTTCTAGTTATTATCATAAGTTCAGGTGTCGATGAAATTTTGAGACACAGCTTTTCCAATATTCATTTTCTTTTTTATTACTCGTTCTGTTTTTTTGCCTAATATTGTTAATTTAAAGTGAATTTAAAATAATATATTTTTTTTGTTCTGCCATACAAAATTTTCCAGCATTCAAATCCCATCTCATTACAAAACATTTCAACAAATATAAAATAATAATCAAAGGAAAATAAAAATTAAGAAATACTTATTTTCTTAGTTGAATTTTTATCATTCGGCTATTTTTTTAATTCAAAACACTCATTGAAAAATGAACAGATCACAAATATTTTTTATTTTTGGTTATAAGAAATTCCACCACTGATGTAGAATCTCTAATCTCTAATCTTTACATTTTACAAATTTAAAATAAATGACATTTCAGTAGAAAAAAAATATAATGAATACTCATTTTGCCTTGAAATGGTTCACCTTAAAAAGCATTTTTACTTCTAAAATAATTATTTTAACCCCTTCTCTTAAGTTTGACGAGAGCTACAACCTTTAGGAAAACGAAGTCAGAAACATATCAATTTAAAATTGGGCCTACTATTACCGTTGTCTTTTCAGCTGAGCAGTACTTAGTCCAGAAAATCAGATAACGTCGTAAAAATATCAAAGAAATTTT
Organism: Druceiella hillmani; assembly: GCA_039881145.1. Classification (NCBI taxonomy): domain Eukaryota; kingdom Metazoa; phylum Arthropoda; class Insecta; order Lepidoptera; family Hepialidae; genus Druceiella; species Druceiella hillmani. The sequence continues at coordinate 13,089,139 of JAYKKI010000010.1, read as the reverse complement.
AAGTTTATATTAAAAATATACCTGTCACAGAATTATGATACTAGGGCAAATACCTTAAGTCTTCGTTTCTGATACTAATTTTAGGTTTTCTGCCATCAATGGTTGTTGTACTAGGTAATATTAATTGGTTGCAGGACTTGTTCGACGTTACTGGTGCTCTCTAAGAAGATGATATTGAACAACATTTTAATCCAAAAAAGATTTGCAATTTAGCAACTATTTATAAACTAGATTAAAATTATATTTTAATATATTTTATTTTAGATTTGAACATTTTAGTAATAATACAAAACAAAAATAATTTAATATTTTCTTCGATATACTTACGTCGATTTAAAGTAATTTGAGTATTACCTGTTTAGTAAAATTTCATTCAATGGAGAGTGCTGATTTTAAAATACCAACAATTTTTCCTTCCCTTGTAACAAAATATTAGCAAAGAAATAATCCTTGAATTTAATTTCCATTTAAATTCGATATCATATTTCTTAACAAAACCCTTCCTGGAATTAGCCTTCTCAAAAGAAAAGCTCTCCCTTGTAAAATTCTTCGCTAATATTAAAAGGATAAGCAAACTCAAACAACATTAAAATAATCTATTTAGGTTATCGAGACAGTGGACCTCATTTTACGTTTCGTGTAATGTTATTAATTGTATTAACAAAATCTCATTACCTGCGAGCTTGCGTTCGTTGACATTTTGATTACCGGCTTAAACTTTATTGGATGATATGTTTGCGACGAGGATTTTGACAAATTAAAGTTAAAAAGAAACCTATCAGAAACCTGGCAGAAACAGAAGGGTTCTGTACATATTTAGATCCTTATAAACATTTAATGCTACATGATACTTCCATTAACTATTTAAAAATATTAGTTTTTACCAGTTAGTTTTATATATATATATATATATATATATATATATATATATATATATATATTTATATATATATATATATATATATATATATATATATTGCCTACTATATGTTTTACAGGTGTAAGTATGGTGCATATTTCGAAAATTTAAATATAACTGTTATATTCTCCCTACAATCTCGTAGTCAGATTTTACCAATGCTACTTTCTTCATGATTTTCAGTTTAGTTTATTAATTACTGTAAGTAGCCCATTAGTTTCGGAAACCAGGGTGGTAATGCTGTATTTTCCCATATTTTTTAAAATATTTCTTCAAGTGTGCGTTTAAACATAATTACCTTGTATGAAATATTTACTTTAATAATATATAGTACTATGCTAAACACAAAGTTTCTAAGAAAGTCGGCTGTGAATATAACAAACAAATAATTTTATTAGGCAGACGTAAACTAAACATCGCCATGATTTTCCTCCTTTCTTTACGTAGATTTCTAAAAACTCATACTCTATTGCAATTTATAGATTTAATAGTTTGGGAAATAAGGGTTGGGCGTATATATTTCGCAAGTTTTCAGTATATTCTGAAAATATTATAACAAAATTTAGGAAGAAAATATGTTTTATGACCCTCCAAACTTACCTTTTCAAATGATATTCAACATTATAAAAGGAAATAAAAGCACAAAGTATTTCATATGAGCACTCAAAAATGTTCTTACAAAAATATTTTTTAATTTCAACAATTGAGATATGTGCAGGTTAATATGATCTATTGCTGTGAAAAATTTAAAATTTCGACGTCCAGCGGTTTCAAAGAAATACGGCTGACGAACTTACAGCAACAGATGTCCTTCACAGATCGTATCACATATGCCCTCGAATCTAGTTACGTTAATTTATATTTATATAAAACATTCCTATTGTTTTTTTTCTTAAGTGATTAGTAAATCAATATAGTTGTACCGATAAAAACAATAATCCCAGCTATTATGCTGAAAGCACACTGGAAAATATTTCATATAATATTAATTAATTTTAATTTCAATTATTATACAATTACAATATTAATTAATAAACATTAAACAATTCTCAATTTTTATTGTACACATTGTCATGTAATGTATGAAGTTTATAATTTCTACAGGTAACGACTATTTAAATAAATGGCCACTCAACGAGACGACCTGTAACGCAATCGATCAATGTCTAAATTGTATTTTCGGTAACGTGTTTCCATATTATTTCTGGGACATGAAATTTTTATAATTAGAGTTTCCCATGGTTTCGTGATCATTGGAATACGTCATTTTAATGTGTCTAGATGTACATCAAAGAACTACGTAGCAATACGATATATTTTGACAATCGGTGGTGTGATATTTAATTTTTTCGGTTATGGTAAAAAGGAAGATACATAACTCTCGAATTTTAAAAATATAAAAATTTTGCGGGAAACATGTAGTAGAAGACCATCATTTCAACCAAGTTATGTGTGTTTAAATATGGTATAATAGTATATTTGTAATTGTTTAAGTACTCAAAACAATTTTATATTTTTTTAGAAATTTTTAGTTAAAAGTTATTTAAACAAACTCATATTTACTGAATATTTTGAGTATCTTTTTCTACCCATAGCTTCGTTTTCATTTAAAAAATGGGAATCCACTGTTTTACCGATAACTTCAAGTAATTTTTATATATGATGATAGCAAATGAATATATTATACTTTACTGACATTGATCTCCAAAAAGAACTTCATTAAAGCCATAAATTTAATTTCATTAATGGAAAAAAATTTATGATCATAAAATTTTATAATATGTCGGTAACATGAATGGTTATTGACAATAATGATAAAAATTGCAAATTTTTCTTTGGCCGGTATAATTAGAGTACAGTAAAATGAATATCCTTTCGAGCAACACAATGTACGGAACTGAAACTGAATATTTTACATACATAAATAACAATTTTAAATATTCGTGCTTTTCGATCATATTTCGTTCGATGAAACAATCAAAATGTCCAGAGAAATCATTCATTCGAATGTAATTCTAAAGTAGTAAAAAAAAAACAATACAGATAAATAGTTTAAATATATTAATCAAGATCTACAACATTTAACTGCTCTAAGCTTTATTACAATAATATATATAACATTTTATAACTAACTTTTATATGATTTTATATCACTTCGAACTTTCTATATTTAATAAGTCTAAATTAATAGACCTAAATTAAATTTTTGATGCATTTTTCAAATTAATAATTTGGTAAAATATTAGACCATTTGTTCTACGCAAAACCAGCAGAGCATTAAACAAAATAGTGTCTTTTACCTAACTTTGCATTTTGTCTGTATTATGGATTTTGTCTTAGATCAAGCAAGTAATATATTCTAGTGCCTAATATTTATATTTATGTCATAAACTTTAAATAATATTCTGCAATTAAAGCGCGTCTCAGAGAGTAACATAAATTAAGTTTCACACTATTCTATATTTTTTAGAAGTATTAAAATATTACGATGGAAAATAAAATAATATTTTATACCTTTGAATATATTGATTTATAATGTGACTACGTATGTATTACAGATATGTAATTAATATTAGCGTAATTTTTTTTTGGTTATCTTTACTTACGAATGATATAATTAATAGAATTCCGCACCTCTAACTGAATATTCACGTGACTATCTGGGGTCTTACCCGTGTTAGAAATTATTATATGAATTATATACTTTAAATTTAACTAACATTTAAAGTCTCTAATTCACCTAATATATTTTTATTCTTACGGAATAAAAGTATTCAGTATTTTTTCAAATTTTGTCTATCATGTGTGGCATAATTTGAAAGTGTTTGTTAGGAAGAATAGAAGAATCATAATTAGTTTTATTAATCCAAACAGTTAAACCACAAATCATAGAAAAACACGGCTGTTAAATCTGCTTGAATTTTTGAAACTATGGAGATTATACTAGATCTTCTTTTTTTTTAAAAGTGCTCCAAACTTTACGCCCATGAAAGATGTAACATGCAAATTATTCACTTCGTGAAAAATTAATGTTTGTTAATGTTTTAACAGAACTAATATGTTGTAAATGATTCGCTCTTATCTTTTCATGTTAAATAATCTGAAAGTTATTAACTTTTCGGTCCAGATTACTTTTCTTCATTGTTTAATATTATATTTTGAAGCTTTCTTAACTTCGTGTTGCAGAAAATCAGAGTTAAGTAATATAAAGCGAGTATTATCGAGCGAATTGCAATAATATCAAGGGAGTGATATAGTATATACATATAAATTCATGTATATATATATATATATATATATATATATATATATATATATATACACATATACAGATAATTGTGTATGTGTGTATATAATACTACCTGAAATTTCGTTACTTCATGTGAAAAATTTAATAAAAGAATAACTCTTAATTAAACCTTAAATTAATTTTATTGACTTCTGTACAATCAAGAAAATTTAACTGGTGTAATAAGTATCTTGTTCCATTTACTACGTGTATATTCATTTTATCTCCTGTAATTATGTTCAAAAAAATTAAACGTATAAGGTTAGAAATAATTATACATCCTAGACCTTTCTTGCAATTATATTTCGAGAAATAAACTAGTTTCTGTAAAAATTATAATCGAATATAAATAATTTCCGAAAATATTTTCACTATTAGAAATTTAGGGGATGGGTATAAAGTCGATTCTTTCTCCCTCTAACGAGAATAAAAATTCACCCCTCACGCATGCACATATATAAAATATATAACAAAAGCAGCATTTTGCAAAGTTTATAATATTCGAAAACAGCACTTTACCGCAATAGTTTCCTCTACATACTCGTTTTTCTATTATTTTATACTTTTCAGCAGTTTTCTTATCTTTATTTTTGTGCTTGTCCTGTTAAGGTGAATGTTATAGTTTCATGAGAATTCAATACTTTATTTTAAGCGTTTAAAAAACATGAACAGATTTATGTATACCTACATCATATATAAAACATAAGACCTATATACATATTTACATATAAATATGTTTACGTATATACGGACATCTCTTTGGCATAGCGTAAACGGTGCTTCAAGCTTTTGTATATATCAATACATATTTAACTTCCATATTCCTTTTTTGCTTTCTGTTTTACATCAAGATAGATGAAATGTTCTGAATTCAGGAGAATTCAATAATACCTCATTTATTGAAATCAGAACAATCCTTTAATGAACACGAACACATTGACATATATATATATATATATATATATATATATATATATATATATATATATATATATATATATATGTATACATATACATACATACATATATAACGACAAAGACAATATGATTTTCCTCTTTGGCTTACCGTAAACAGTGTTTCAACTTTCAAATATATATGTACTGTTCATGTTCCTTTGTTGTTTTATTGTTTACCCCATGATAGATGAAATAAGTTAAAATCGATGAACATACTCCTCCCGTTGAGAAGTTTTTATCATCGTGTTCCGGCTTCATAATCAAACATTACCTATTCAATATTTGTCGATAAAGATCCATCCAGACAAATTAAATGACCCCAAAGTTGCTTAATTCATTATTCTCTATTGACGTGTCTTTTCATAGCCTTTTCATTCCATCATTAAATGATGGTTGCTATCCCTGGCTAAAGTACTTATAAAGATATTGTAAATGAATTTTGAATGTATGAAAGAAGTTGAAATTCTTTCTTAAATTTCTCGAAGGGGTCTTGCAGCCTCATCTGTTAAAGGGTACTTAAAGTCATTTCCTTGGATCATTGTTAGGTTTTGATTATGTTTATAATGAAGTTATATAAAAACACTTCTTTTCAAACAAAAATGGTAATAATGATGACAAATTATGGGTGTATTGTTGTATGATGTTTTTATGTATTTTGTGTGGCTGTATTGTTGTTGATAAAATTATGAGTGTATTGTTGTATGATGTTTTTAGGTATGTTGTATGGCTGTATTGTTGTTGATGAAATTATGGGTGTATTGTTGTATGTGTTGACAAATTATGGTAGTGTATGTGCCTCATTTTATAAATTGTTTAGATATAAATGTCATGATGATTTGATTCTTAAAAATATTTGCTTTCAAAATGACAATAGCAAAACATCTTCAATGCACTACTGTCTACGTTATTGTGTACACGTGACATTTTTCTAAATAAATTATGTATGTTAGAGAAGCGAAATTTAACACTCATTTTTTTTCTCTATAGTGGGTGGCAAAATAGTAAATAAAATTCCAAAATAAAATTTTCCGGAAGCCTATACGATTACCCCCGTATGACAATATAATGAAACTCTACTCTACTCACAATTAAATGAAACTACGTGATGTAGGACACCATCTTCAGGTGGGCACATCAATACAACATCTTCAGGGTAATACAACGAAATCTGGGTCGCAGTAAAGAACTTAAAGAAAGTATAAATTATACTACGTCACGTATTTTCATTTAATTGGGAAAAATTTATTTCCATAAAATTTACGCCAAATATATTCAATACACATTAAGTATGACAACACAATTCTATGCTCTCGGAGAATGCAGACCTGACTATTTATTTAACGATTCACATTCCGTGCGAAAAAAAGAGGAACACTTATTTAGTATGTAAATAAAAAAGCAAACACACACACGCACGCACGAACGCACGCACCACGCACGCAATCACGAGCGCTTACACGCACACACGCACACACACACACACACGCACGCACGCACGCACACACACATAACTGTATACATATATATATATATATATATATATATATATACATATATATATATATATAGTATATAAATTAATGTCCCTGATAATAAAACAAACATTTTTCTTAATATCATAAATAGAACTAATAATTTTGATACTAATTTTCATACTTTGTATGGAAATAAATTTTACTTTATGCGAATATATTGGTAAAATTTTACGCGTTTCCTTTTCAAATTGCTTCATTAGTTTATATTCACGTTGAAAGCTTATGTCCCAACATGGTACACCTATTTCATAATATGTCATCATCTCATTTTTGCAGATTCCAACACTTGTTTCTATTTTCTGATTACACAGTCATGATAGTAAGTATTTAACGTTAATCGTCTACAACGAAAACATGATATTTACTCAACGTAAGAAACGAAATAAAAAATAAAATCTTTGCAGGTTTAATATAACGAAACAATGAGTTTTTTCCTCTGCAACCGCCTCCTTCTCGTCTTATCTACCCCGAAGGCCTCTTTCGGTTGGCCTTTGTTTGATAGGAAAAAAACGCTGAGATACTAAGCAAGATTTTGTTACAAAGAATCTTTGTTTCCGTAGTGAATGAACTGGTAATTGCGCTATTTGGCCAGGGCAGATATGGTAGGTGAATTTCTAATTGAGGATAGATATGATTTTTCTTTATAAATTGAACATTATAAAACGAAAAGAAATTATTAATAATGAATCAAATCCACTCTCATAACCTGCGTATACTGATCAAATTTAGGGTAGAAAGTAACCGGTAACTTCGGAGATGTAAATTCGAATGTGTTTGTGTGCCCGTCAATGGCATAATTTTTCTATAGCTTTTAAATGACACAAGAAGCCGAACGGTGATTAGCAATAAATTGGGATATTATTAAATACTAACCAAGTTTTTACATAAACATTTACTTCAATTGTAGTAATAAAAATTATGCCACATTATTATCACACTAAACTAATTTTTTTCCAATTTTCATGTAAGGGATCATGCACACAAAACGTGTCCATTCACATTAAAGTATGACCGCTACTGGATACTACCGAGCAGATGAAGCATACTTTTTGCTTATATATATATATATATATATATATATATATAATTTTTTTTTTTTTTTGGTATAGTGATATTGACTCTACCTACAGTTTTCAAAAAGTAGCACAATAATTTCTCACTCAATTCAATCAATGTTACAGTGAAAGTCGGGAATTTAAAAATATCGTTAAAAACAATTAATGACATATTTCCGTAATAAGTAGAAAAATAATCCACAATTAAATGAAACTACGTGATGTAGTATTATTTCTACTATCGTATTAATATATATTAGCGTATTAATATATATGATGATGATGATACTACGTTACGTATTTTCATTTAATTGTGAAAAATGAATTTCCATAAAATAACGCCAAATATATTCAATGCATATTATAAACGCCAATTATATTCAAGTATGACAACACAATTCTATGCTCTCGGAGAATGCAGACCGGACTATTTATTTAACGATTCACATTCCGTGCGAAAAAAAGAGGAACATTAATTTAGTATGTAAATAAAAAAGCAAACACACACACATGCACGCACACACGCACGCATGAACGCACGCGCCATGCACGCAAGCACGAGCGCTTACACGGACACACGCACACACGCACACACACACACACACGCACGTACGCACGCACGCACGCACACACAAATACCTGTATACATTTATATATATATATATATATATATATATATATATATATATATATACATATATATATATATATACATACATATATACATGTATATATTTATATATATATATATTTTTTTATATATATATATATATAGTACATAAATTGATGTCCCTGATAATAAAACAAACATTTTTCTTAATATCATAAATAGAACTAATAATTTTGATACTAATTTTCATACTTTGTATGGAAATAAATTTTACTTTATGCGAATATATTGGTAAAATTTTACGCGTTTCGTTTTCAAATTGCTTCATTAGTTTATATTCACGTTGAAAGCTTATGTCCCAACATGGTACATCTATTTCATAATATGTCATCATCTCATTTTTGCAGATTCCAACACTTGTTTCTATTTTCTGATTACACAGTCATGATAGTAAGTATTTAACGTTAATCGTCTACAACGAAAACATGATATTTACTCAACGTAAGAAACGAAATAAAAAATAAAATCTTTGCAGGTTTAATATAACGAAACAATGAGTTTTTTCCTCTGCAACCGCCTCCTTCTCGTCTTATCTACCCCGAAGGCCTCTTTCGGTTGGCCTTTGTTTGATAGGAAAAAACGCTGAGATACTAAGCAAGATTTTGTTACAAAGAATCTTTGTTTCCGTAGTGAATGAACTGGTAATTGCGCTATTTGGCCAGGGCAGATATGGTAGGTGAATTTCTAATTGAGGATAGATATGATTTTTCTTTATAAATTGAACATTATAAAACAAAAAGAAATTATTAATAATGAATCAAATCCACTCTCATAACCTGCGTATACTGGTCAAATTTAGGGTAGAAAGTAACCGGTAACTTCGGAGATATAAATTCGAATGTGTTTGTGTGCCCGTCAATGGCATAATTTTTCTATAGCTTTTACATGACACAAGAAGCTGAACGGTGATTGGCAAAAAATTGGGATATTATTAAATACTAGCGAAGTTTTTGCATAAACGTTTACTTCAATTGTAGTAATAAAAATTATGCCACATTATTATAACACTAAACTATTTTTTTTTCAATTTTCATGTACGGGATCATGCACACAAAACGTGTCCATTCACATTAAGGTATAACCGCTACTGGATACTACCGAGCAGGTGAAGCAAACTTTTTGCTTATTTATATATATATATATATATATATATATATATATATATATATATATATATATATATATATATATGAGTACATTAATTAAATCCCACGAAATACCAGCTCAACCATATATTTAAATACTACGCAAACTTAAATTATTAAAGTTTTATATGTACCAAAGCCGGTACTGTACTCTCCGCTTATACTTGATATGTTTTACTACATATATTTATTTTTAATAATACTACACATTACAATCAAAATGTGATTTTACAAAATGCATAGTAATTTTTAAAATGGTGTTTCTTAATGATTTAATTGCTTTGTTACAATGTTCTTGTGCTGTAAAAATTTAAACAAATTATTCCCATTAAATTATGGGACAATGAATTTATAAAATATTAGGAAAGTTTTAAATAGATAGGGTAAGTACAAAATTAAAACAACAAATTAAAAAAACGATTAAAACAACAGTAATTTTTAAAATGGTGTTTCTAAATTATTTAATTGCTTTGTTACAATATTCTTGTGTTGTAAAAATTTAAACAACAAATTATTCCCATTAAATTATGGGACAATTAAATTATCAAATATTAGGAAAGTTTTAAATGGATAGGGTAAGTACAAAATATTTTGCTGTTTTTAGTTTTATTTCTAATGGCATATTTTTAACAAAAATAGGAGTGCACTAAATTACTACCCTAACTCATGGTAGATTTAATAGTTAAATAATTTGATATAAAGGTCCTTCTCTGCATGATCGTTTATAATTGACAAAAAACTGAATTAAATTAGGAAAGAACTCTGCTTCCACCAGTTTTAAATTCTGCCTCCACCAGTTTTATGAAAAACTACTCAATCTAAAATTGCGAAACATAGGGTTTATAAACCTGCGCAAATTAACAAAATTATAGCAATTATTGAAAATGTTGTGAATGCTTAAATACAGACTGTGCTTTTACGCTTGTAAGTGGTATAACAGAGAATGTATTTATTTTGTCAAAAACTAATAATTTGAAATAGTGTAATAGAAATATTGGGGACTTAGCATATAAACATTTATGGGAGCTTAAATGTATACCTAACCCTCTTAGTGCGAGTTATAGAAAATTTTACGTGTTTTTATTGTAATTATGTCACCTTATCAAGTGTATTCCCGTTGTTTGTATCGCGCCATTATAAGTGTGTTCTTGAATCATAAAGAACAAATGACACAATGCACAAATGAGACTTACTCTTTTTACTAACTTCTCACGGTTTCGTAAGACGCTGATAGCTTTCTACGTCTGTAAAATAAACGAAAACAAAAATCTACAAGGGCGTTCCTTACAGGTGTATATTGTTATTAAATATTAAGATATCCACTGTATGACCGAATAATTGTTCGAAAGTATTCTTATTTTCAGAGATATTAAAAAGTTCCATTATTATTTTAAATGTATTTTTTGGTATAGTGATATTGACTCTACCTACAGTTTTCAAAAAGTAGCACAATAATTTCTCACTCAATTCAATCAATGTTACAGTGAAAGTCGGGAATTTAAAAATATCGTTAAAAAAAATAATGACATATTTCCGTAATAAGTAGAAAAATAATATTAAAAGTAATTTACTCTAATTCAAATAATTAAAAATATAAAGGAGGGAGCTTACAAACGGTCTAGTTTAAGGGCAAGTATAGCGTGATTAACGCATGTAGATCATACATGTATATTAAAATAACAACGATTCTTTACGTAAAAGATATTTTGGAAAAAATTCGATGGTCTTACACACCATGGAATTTTTTTTAAACTATCAAAGATATGTTGATAATTTTTGACATTTTGTCGATACTGACTATTCGTTTTATGTACCTCAATTTTCAGTATCACAGTACAATGAAATACTTATAGATAGGGTATTGAAAAACTGCGAAATGAAGAAAAAACATTAGCCTGCAAAAAATAAATAACGTTAGTAAGCCTGCAAAAAAATATTGTTTAATAAGAGAATCCAGAGACAAAATTTAACGAACTAAAATAACGAAGTAAGAAAATCCGTTAATTTTACATCCGAATTTTATTTTTCAACACAATTATGAGTAATTGATCATTTCGTAATCTGCTGCAGAACTGAAAGCTTTCATATTTAAGATATTACGGTTCCGGCCAAAAGCAAAATAAAATATTTTCTATTAAAAATAGAAAAAAAATTCAATTCATATATTTCAATTATCATGTTTTCTATTTCTTCGCTATCATCGATAATAATACAAAATTGTAATTAACCCTGCATTAAAATTCAGCAAATTCTTTCATTTTTACAATGAACGAAAAGATGCCTTAAGTTTTGTGTGAAATTAGTACAAGATAAAATTATTTAATATCCAGGTATATTCGTTTAATCAATAGTGGTTTGTTAAATTTGTATATCCAAGTTCTAGTAGTAGTGTATATTCAAGTTCTTGAGACTGAAAAACTTTTGACTTCAGAGTGTATGAAGGCTGATTAGAAATAATTGTTGGCACTACATCAGAATTTAACGTTTTTCTTCATCACCTCTTCTCGAATTGATTATCAACTTCTTTTTTAATTGCGGTTCTTACGAACACCTGGTTAAAGTATCATAAAACCAACGTCCGTGATGGCAAAATACTATAAACGTAAATCATATACAGGATAACGATAATCATTATCGAGGGATTAAAGATGGAATTTGCACATTATAAAATTCATTAAATATCAATAATTTAATTACGATAAAAGATATGGATTATAATAAAACTAATCATTCTATTGAATTTACTTTGTTATTCAAATCTTGGAAATCTATATTTCAAATATTGGACGAATCGTGAATGCAGACTGAATAATTGAAGAATATTTTATCGTCGTCTTCCTGCAAAATACCCATACGGCTTTCACAACCAACCGTAAAACGTATCATTATATAATATTAAAAACATTCTTGCTTTAAACGTATTCAAATACAGTAAATTATTAAAAAAAAAAATTAAAGATCGAACAGCGATTCTAATATCCAGCTATCATATAACAAAGACTGGTGTTGCGCCGCGTTTCAAGTTGACCGTAAACGTCTATTGCTATCTCTTTTTGCCATGAAAAATTAACAAACAACATTCGATTTATTGTTTAACTGTTTGTATCCCAACTATGCTTAAAACTTTATCTTTGATCTCAATATCGAGATTCTTATGTTTATGGTCGACAAACAATCACAAATTTCGTTTCACTTTTCCGGACATCGTTCTTCTTTCTTATTTTGTTTTAATGAGAGACTTTGATACTTCTAACAATAAAAAACTTAAATTTATATTAACACACAATTTTACAAGCAATGCTTTGCTTGCTTTGAAAAAAAAACATATTCTTATCGGCAATATCCTTCCTTTGGTCTAATTTCTAATGCTTAGTATGAACACTTTGTGATTTATTATTCAAACAACTATCTTCAGTTTCTAAGAAAGTATCCTATTTGCTGTTGTCTAAAAAAGTATCCTAAAAAAAATTAATTTCATGTAAATTAGTTTCAAAGTTTTGTGATAGGGACAAATATGAAATTTATTTGGTAAATATTTTTTTAAACTTATCTTAAGTTGCATAAATCATTATAATAGTACAACACAATCAAAATTAAAAGCAATGCTGATTACTTCTTAGAGAAAAACATATTCTTATCGCTAAACTCTTCGAATTTGATCTAATTTCTAGCATATAATATAAACACTTTTGTGACTTCTTTTTCAAATAATTGAATGAAAATTATTTGTAATAATCTTGAATGAATTTATAAAACTACCTTGTACGATAATGAAGCAGATAACATACTGTTGATAAATTTTAATTTTTGCAGGAATTGAGAGGTATTGAAAAATCGTAATAAACATTTAAACTACTTGATAATATAGGGGTGTCATTACTAAGAATAATCACTTTAATACTAAATAGCAATATAATTTATACGCCTTCTCATTTTAACCCTCACTTCATTTTTCCGTATCTTTGATGCCCGCTTACTTCATTCTTCTTTTCCATAGTTATACATAGTTTGAATTAACTAGTTTAAATAAATAAATCAATAAAAAACATCAAACGAATTCGTATTAAATGCAGCGAATTGTATTTTGAAAGAAATGATCTAAGTTTTTTTAAAAGGAGAAGGGTATCATGAAAAGTTTTTATAGAAACATTTTAAATAATGTGAATAATTTCTTAACAGAAAAAATAAAATTTACTTTTTTCTGTTTTATTTATATTGAGCACACATTAAATTTTTTGTTTCAGATTAGACAACACAAAGCACGTGAGGTTCGTACTTACTGACAAAAATGACCATCGCAGTCAATAAAAGCTAACACGAATATCAGCGCCGGAATCGTAAACCAGTGACGCTACCGCAAAAATGACCCTATATCAGAAAGAGGAGCACATGTAATGTAAGAGGTTCGGGCCTTGAATACGTTCGTGCAATGCGAGTAACCTCGAGTACATTGTATAATGTGAAACGACTCGTCTTTTCTGATGCTCTAAGGTAAAGCGGATAAATATTAGGATATTTTTTTATCTTTTTACTTTGTTCATTTTATAAATAAAATTTATTTCATTTAATTAAATTTAAAGAAACTTCCTTTCATCGTTGATACCCGAAGTATGCTGATGTACCTGTTTATGTTTTCTTTTCGTAAAATGTTTTTCGTTAAAATTTTAAATGTTTATTTTAATCTAATAACTTTTGCTATAATTTTTTCTTCTTACGTAATATTTTATATTTAATTTCGATTTCCATATACGTGAATTTTTTCCAATAACGTCCCGGATTTTAAACAAATTTACTTATGTTTATATCAATACGTCCTTATTATTTACATGTTCTTAATTTAACGTGACAATTGTGTCATTTATATGACATAAAACTTTGAAAACTTTTGAAGCATCGTCATAATAGTATGTTTCTTCTTTTCTTTGTTCTTTCTTTTCCTTGTGTATTATTTATCTCCCTTGATATCGTCTAATAAATATATTTGAAAGTTTACGTCAAGATTTTATCTGGCTGAAATCTTCGCGCTTACAGGACTTGAATTAAAATATAATTTCGAGCTTTTGGAAGCATTGTTTTGAGATAATACTTTGTTACCATACGGATGTTTAACGCTTCAATGAACGTTTTATTTTTGTTTTTAAAACAGAAATAGGCTGTAAAAATTATTTTAATATATTAGTTGCATTTATTAAAAGCAGCTTATAAATACACTCACTCTATATTTGAATGATTTAAACAAAGAGATTATTTAATTTGCCGATATAATAAATAATTGTCTAGTATAAGTTCATATAGTTTAAATCTAACTATACAGTCGAATTTGTTTTCGAAATCAATTAAATAATGAAAAATATAAAAATGTATTTCATCTCTTATACTTCACAAATTTATTTTTCGAAACCAATAATTTCAAAAAAAAGACCTATATGAACTTGACTATTAGTTACTGCTATATTAATATGTAAACATTTACTCTACTATGTTTCCGGCATAGAGAAAAATTAAAGAAACGTTGTTTATTTTACTATAGATGTTATGATATTATGTATATATGTTTATTTTACTATATAAGGGCGAAACTTTATCTATCGTAAGCTCTCTTTACGACTGAGGACAACATTGAGGACAAATAAACTTGCACTGTTGCGTTAAAAAATAGTTCACTTGAATGTATCTGAGCTCTAACTATATAAAATACGACCTTAAATGTTAATTTTTTTTCATTTTACTTATGCATAAATTAATTCGAAATTAAATAAAACATTTGAATTATTAAAGTTTTCTTTTTCAGAAACTTCTTTTTTAGAAGAGTTATGAAAACTGATAGAAACTTGCACCCCTTAGATTACTTAATACTAACCCTGCTGGAAACAAGAAACATTGAAATAACATAACATAGGTTAATAATTCAATTTGTAATGGCTGGGAAACTCGCAATAAATTATAATAGGAGACGGGTCTTAAAGTAGTTCCATTTTGCACGATATGGGTCTGATTCAGCACATTGCAAGTAATAAGCCACTTTGGCCTAATTTATACAATGACTATTGATCATTTCCGACCCTCGTTTCGATTACATGTATCGTCCATTTTATTGATATATTAGTGGAAACATCATATGTATATACGTTTGTATGTAATTTATTGTTTGGAATATATTTCTAGTAGCTTCCATTAGTTGTTCTCTTTCTCTTCATCTCTCTCTCTCTATATATATATATATATATATATATATATATATATATATATATATATATATATTTTTATATATATATATATATGTATATATATATTTATATATATATATATATATATATATATATATACATATATATATATATATATATATATATATATATATGTATAATAACTAAACAAGGAAACAAAAATATTGATAAATTCCAATTTTGCAAGTGAAAATAAGTAAAAATTAATTATTTTTTTCGAAACTACATTATATACCAGAAAATATTTTTCTTAATTTTCTCGTTATTTATGGGTCTTCAAATCTTATTATAATGTATTTATAATTGTTTAAAAGTTTAATTATAAAAAACTTACTTTAATTACCTTTACCTAAACCGTTATTACTCATTAGTCACACTTCCTAGAAAATTTTAATAACCATTTGGCTGCTATAATAAGGTAGAGTCAGATACTATAATAAAGTAGAGTCAGATACTATAACGGTAGTCCGATAGCTCTTCTTATGCTAAACTCTAAAACAAATAATGCTGTTTTATTTTCAAATATAACTGTATTGGAAAAAAATCCACGTTTATTTAGTTTCTTCAAAATTTTTTCTCTACCAAGATCTCTGCCAAGCGGGGCCATTTTTTAAAAAGGTCTGTTTTTAATTTTATTAACTTTTACGATATAAATAAAATTAATTATCGTAGAAAAATTAAAAGTAAACTATTTTTAAGATTTACAAGTACTCCATAATAAACGTTTACGGTTTGTTTTTATAATTGTGCTTTTCCTTTTTTCATTGCATTTTAGTTTCATTGTCTTTTGAAATTTTTCAAATAACTTGGAAAAATAAACATATTATTGAAAAATTATGTAGTTTTCACCTTTGGAAAGTGAAAAGGGATAAGGACATGACTGTGAATATTAGGAATAAAGTGTACAAATGGCACATTTGGATGAATTGGATTGGAGAAATAAATGGTCGGCTAGGGAATTATTTAAAACATAATAAAGTAAGGAGAGAGAAAACAGTGGGAAACTTGTAAAAGTAAGAATGTATGTATATATATGGAAAATATTTTGTTAGTACGAAAGTATTTGTTCTGCGTTAGCGCAGCAATAATTGTAGTACCATCTGAGTAAAAAAAACAATTCTATTCCTCAAATATCTCGATTAATGTGTTATCAACTAAAGGGTGGCTAATAATTTAGTTAAATATAATTTCAACACGATTGATTTTTTTTTTTAAATATTTTATTCAATTTTTTTTTTCATAAACTGAAATCGAATAAAATTAATTTTCCAGATAAGTTACAATTATTATATAAATGAACAATAATTACAAGCTCAGCTAAACTTCAGTTCATAAACTTCGTTTTTTCTTTTCGTATCGCAATTCAATTGATTACACTCTGGAAGGATCCTAAAGATAAATCGTTAAAGTGAGGGTGTGAAGAAATAATTACAACAGAAGCTAATTAATAGATAAAAGACGCTTTTTCGTATCGCAATTCAATTTATTACATTCTGGAAGGATCCTAAAGATAAAACGTCAAAGTGAATATGTGAAGAAATAATTACAACAGAAGCTAATTAATAGAGAAAAGACGCTTTTTCGTATCGCAATTCAATTGAATACATTCTGGAAGGATCCTAAAGATAAATCGTTAAAGTGAGGGTGTGAAGAAATAATTACAACAGAAGCTAATTAATAGAGAAAAGACGCTCAAAACAGAAATGTAATATATTTTGTTCACCATTTACGTTTCCTTTGTTTTTTTAAGTTTAATAAAAGGAAACATCAATAAATAAAATGTAGTAAAAAACATTAAATATCAGCAAATTCTTGTTATTTAATGTTTGTTAAAGAAAACATTTTGTTTTTTCGTTTTTCTCCCCTTCGTCACTTTTCTTTGTATTATTAATATTATTCTTAAATAAGTAAATATTAATGTAAAAAAAACAAACAACGTAAGACAGCAGGGTCAGAAAATTTCGAACGTATATGTATGTGAATATAAATTTATGCTCGGTTCCACAACCGCTTCAAAACTTTAGAAATCAATAAGTATAATTAATTACCTTCTTTATTAAAGAAAAAAATTATTTTAAAAACTGCCTAACATTATTACGTAATTTAATTTTAATAACTCTTAATTAAAACAAACCAAGTTTTAATGCAGAAATCTTAGAGAAATTAGTTTTTGAAATTCCCGACTTCTTGTTACACAAAATATGAAATTAAATTTGTTTTTTCGTGGCCAAGTATATAGAGACCGGAAACGAGTTAAAATATTAATAATAAGAAAAGTACCTGATTTTCTTCAAATGCTGATTACGAAACGATCTTAAGATTTTATGAAATGGCCATGGGGATGACAAAAATGTTATCAATATTATACTCCGAGGCTCTCAAATAACTCCTTAGCCTCAACTTTCAGCTCCAGAAACTTAAGCATCTTATTAAATAGGCTTAATACTCTTACCAATTTTGTAAAGTACCTACGGGAATGTGAAAAAGAGCCCAAAAGTTTAAAAAAGCTTGGAATAACATTTTTGTTTTTACTGTTTTTCGGTGTGTTTGTTTGCTATTTACCACTGATTATTAATAAGGGAAAAGGTGCTTGAGTTAAAAATGGGTTTACAACAATAAAACAATTCACAAGCGTAAAAACGTGGGAAAATGCTAGCATAAATATAAATTAGTAACAACAATTAATATGGTCAGATTAACTAGTATTGTTTTTCTCTAATCTCTTATTGCATCGATAATAAACCTAATACCAAACAATTCTTAATAATTGCAATAATGTTTCGAATTACAGCGAAGTTTAGATGCGTAGTACATCATTTTCTCTAGATAGAATGAAATCACCATTACACCCCCATTATGTGCAAACACATTGTCTGGAACGTGCTTAGAATAAGGTCACAAAGGCAATTAGCTTGTTGAAAATATGTTTGCAGTTTAATGATTTCCATTTCAATGCGCCGTTTCATCGTGTTGTCAGAAAGTGATGATTGAAATATTCTTTGCTTTCTCTCAGTTCCAAGAACAACATCAGCCGCTTTTAAAATGCACGGTTTTACGAGTGTCTCGCCAATCTGGATCAAAATGGATTTCCTTCTCTTTTGCAATGAGTAACGACAACTCAAATTTCATTCGCTTCAAACTATCAGATTTTGCAACAAAGTTTGAACTTTATAGCGCTATGTTTTGTTGATAAATTTCGCTCCAGATGAGAAGGCATCGTTGCTCAGTACTTCGCAACAAAAAACACAGTGCGGATATTCACCATCCCCTTTTTGATTAGACACAAAACCGTATTTAATATGCTCATCATAATATTTGCTTTTTTTTGAACTCATGATAAAATAATATGTTCCTAGTTAATATCTTGAAAAACAAATAATTAATTAGATTGTAATTATTTTAATTCAATATTTTTACGGAAGATTCATTTTAAGAATTTAAGTACACTCTCTTTTCGTGTGCCGTCGCACCTTCCTTAGAGGGCGTGCTCAACACTTTGAAAACCCCTGGTATAAATAAACAGACTTGTTCAGCGGAAATATTTTCGTCACTGTCTGACGATTCGTCTAATCATTGGTCTGATGATTCTTCCATCTCGCTTGCAATTTCATGATTACTTTGGATGACATCATCTGCTTCACACTCCGAATATGCACCTCCAATACATTATTGTTCGTCTTAGAGCTTCATCATATATCGTTCGCCTCCTCTATTTATGACCAACAACTAAGGGGGAAAAATAATTGTGAATGCATACATTTTGTACGCTTAATATTTATAAAAAGAAAAAAATAAATTAACACAGCGAATTAAACGTATTATAAATTGATTTCTAAATACCCTGAAAAAATAATATGTGTGACTTACATTATTAAAAAGAAAATAAAGTGATTACTTGCATGGGGTCACGGCTTAAGAGAGCAGCGACGCGTCCTCCAATCGCAGCCGTGTGACAGCACTAAAGTATAACATTTACCGCATAAGGAAGCTAGCGGGTGCGTCGAGACCATTCGACTAGTGCAGTACTTTTTTCAGCGAAAGAGAGTGCGGGTCATCGCATACAAGCAATTTAGGATGTTTTGTTTATATTTTCTGCCTTTTATCTTTTTTATTTATATTTGTTGCTGCAATTTTTAATATTAATATTTTTTTTTAATTGGTAAGAACTTCTCAATGCATTTCAATTGATTGCATTACTGTTTTGGGAGAGTACAATACATTGGTTTCCTGAAGTGAAGATATTTAGGGGAGAAAGGGAAGGAATTCATTATTTTATGACATAAACCGAGGATTATTTCACACTACAACTATTTTTTGAGACACTCAGATATGAAACAACAACAGAAAAGGTTATTTTTTGAGAAAAGAAAGGACACCGTGTAATTTTATTTTTATGAAACTACACTCATTGCCGAAATAATGATTCTACATTTGATTTCTTTATTTAAATTGCCTTAAAATTTATAGCGCAAGCTTCAACTTAATATGTCGCATAATCTAGGAATATTATAATTTAGTGTTGACGTTTTCCTTTGACTTTTGTTATTTCGATACACTTTCAGCAACCTCATGAGATAAAATATAGTTTATGTTAGGAGATATTATCTACTAGTAAAATAATTCTTAAAATCTAGTATGTAGTTATTGAGACTATTTCCAGCCAACATACAAATTTTATATTTTTGTTATATAAGAACAAGTTTATAGTAATGAATACGTTGTTAGTTTGGCTACTAAAAACAATTTCACTATCAATTATTCCTCAATATATTATTCGTATATATTAATGATTACCTGTTAATTATGCTGTTATTTTAAAATAAATGAATTAAAATTAGGACGTCTTTTTAAATATTTAACCAAAAAAGATACCTACCACTCAAATTGCTTTCCTTTATTCTCTGTTTAATTTTTGGCCCCTAAATTCCTGACAATCGTCTTACAGAGAAGGAAATTAAAACCATACAAATCAACCTATCATAAATTTTATTTTCAATTTCAAATACAAAATTCCAAAATTTTAATGTTAATACGTTAGATATATATGACGATTAGAAGAAATGCGGTTCAAGAAGTGAATAAAATATCAATCTTAATATATTGTGCTTGATATTTGCTCATGTGTTACAAGAAAATATACGGAATATAGACCTAAATAGATGAGATAACGAGGAGCTTGAAAACAAAGGATTAGGAACGTAAGTACTTATATGAAAATTGTTACCAATTATTCAGAGAAATCAGGCGAAGGTTAAAAGCAAACAATTCATTAACGACGGGAAAAATAAATGTATACCTGGTAATTAAATTATCACCATTTTATTACATGTTAGGCCATAAGTTACCGGGTATCCCATATATGTTAGATAATAGATATACATACGTAAATCAAATTATTTATATTTACTCGTTACTACTACCACCCAGACTTGATAATAAAGATTCAACATCACCAATAATACGTAATTACCATATCCAGTACATTAATTGATTATACTTTTGATATAATATATCATACCAGAATGATCTATCAAAATATTAATGTCAAAACATTTAAATGTGCGCCGAAAAATATAATAAAAACCAACAAGAACTGGTTTACTACCAACATTGTGGCTATATCCCAATATAAACCCGTTTATTACTGGCACGGTAGCTATATCCTTATGTAAGAACGATGTGAAACAAACTAATATTAAAATAAAAAAGTATGGAAGTGATTTAAAATAAATTACCTGAAAAAAATAAAAACAATTAATTTTTTCAACTTTATTTCATGGGAGATGAAGAAAAATTAAATGTCTATATTATCATTATACATCATTTAGACGCAATACTGGAAAGAGCTATAGTTGCTTCTTTAGATATTTTTTACGGAAAAAGAAAATTTTTGAAGCAGTTACTTAAAAGACTTCATACCAGAATGCAAAATGATAGTTGCATGGTCGTCAATAAAGCATCTTAGCGTTTTGCTCAACTGACAATTTGGGCCAAATAGTAATGATATGGTCATTGTTAT
The DNA here is from genome assembly GCA_039881145.1 of Druceiella hillmani. Classification (NCBI taxonomy): domain Eukaryota; kingdom Metazoa; phylum Arthropoda; class Insecta; order Lepidoptera; family Hepialidae; genus Druceiella; species Druceiella hillmani. Next base: position 13,067,323 of record JAYKKI010000010.1, on the reverse strand, counting down.
AGTCATCAATTTGAACAACGATATTTAAATATTTTACAATGAAATAATACCATACAAAACATACAAAATATTGATGGTTCGTATGATACTTGGAAATATCGAATTATTCCTTAGGAAAAAAATGACGGATATATCAATGTCAACCAACAAATTCATCCAATAATTTAATACGTAAATTACTATGTTCATAAACAAACAATAGTTTATATACAATTAGATGAAACTACGTTATGTAGTATTACTTCAACTTTCTTTAAATTCTTTACCACGACCTAGTTTTCATTGTGTTACAACATCTCCAGTTAGGTTATTAGCAAAGAAAAAAAATTATTTTTTATTCTTTGCTAATAGCCCACCTAATTTGCTTTATTACAACGAAACCTAGATCGTGGTAAAGAACTTTAATAGATTAGAAATAATATTATATCACGTAGTTTCATTTAATTGTGAATAATGAATTTCTAAAAAAATAAGGCAGAATATATGCAATAATTTATATTTAGGATTTTAATATTTGTAGGTGATATGGTATGATAGCTACTCAAAAATTCAGCTGTATGATATGTTACGAATAATATGGAAAGTCATATCTTGAATTATCTATTATTTTATCAAAATATTATGGATATGTGCGCAAAAATTGAGAACGAACGTTTGCCACAGATACGACCAAGTAAAATTCCTCTAATATTTCACTTGTTTCACGGGTAATGGCCGACTAATTTTGTTAATTTTTTCTAACAACTCGTTTGCACAAACAATTGCGCATGATATGCTAATATGAAACTATATACATCATAATATGAAAGAAACGTTTCAAGGCGTCTTTCATTCATAAATATTGTTGTTTGGTCATTTGAAATTTGACACCAAAAGTTGTTTACATTCTGGTCGGTTCCGGGCGCTCGGGTATATTAGTAAAAGTCGCCTTAGGTCGGCTCCGGATATAATAATGTATACATTCATTGATGACGACATTAAATGAAACCATTACAATATCAATGAGACAGAAATATGTACTTCCTACCGACTTCATGAACACGTAGCTTGCGCCATACGCAAGAATATATACGAGATGCAATGAATAATTTTCCTTTTTATAATCGACCACATATTTATAATATTTACTTGAAATTCACGAAGGAATGAAATTCAAATACTTTTACTGAAAGGAAAAAGTCAACTGACACATAAAGTATGAGGCCGTATTTCAGTGCAAAATATGAATTATAGAGGTATCAAATTGGTAGATACCTAAGTAGCGATAAAGAAGTAAGGCATATTCTATCATTTTCAATGTGTACCCGTGACGCAGCATTCATTCATTTGTTAACTCATTTTTAATACGGAAAACTTTAATAAAGAAAATAAATTAGACAGAACATTAACAGCACGAAATACAATACTACTGCATTTTTTTATTATGCGAATAACATTCTGACTGAACGTTCTATTTCATGCTTCTTTTGATGTAATTTTTAATTCTATAAATGATATAAAAGAAACAACAATAACAAATATTTAATACTTAAGAAATACTAAATATTAATTGTTAAAATTCTTTTAATTTAATTCGATTTACACGTAAGAAAAATTTATTTTTCTTCACATTCAGAGTTTTGGTATACAATTTCTATTACCATTAAATAAGTATATTGTAACAACTTTTACAGCTTTATTAAACAAAAGATTAAGACCATTTAAAAAAAAAATTTAAAATTATGGGCAGGATAGCTGAGTAAGCTAATATTACATGAAACCTGAAACCATTTTAAATAAAAGCTTTTCTAGCAGGAAGTAAGTACCTGCCGACATTATTTTAACCATTTTCATTTTTGGCTAGCAAATATAAATTCATTTTGAATTCAGATCTAATATTAGTTTTCATTTTCTCTATTGTCGGCAGATATTTTTCTTGAAAGAAACAACAGATTGACGCATATTAAATTTAAAGTCACATTGTCACATTGAAGCTCCGCTACAAATTTTCTCGTGGCTTTGCTTGAAATACGACCGAGAATGTCCTTTTCACATTTCAGTTTTTTAACGGTTATAATGTATAATATGTTTTTATAAGTATGTGTACATATATTGCATTAAAAATGTTATTATTCAAATAGAATTGTGGTAAATGGAATCATTAATTCAAAACACGATATTTGTAATAAATTATAAGTGTGATTTAAAATGGGATTGAAAGTATGTAAGTAAAGTTGATTGACAGAAAAAAATTAATGAAAAATAATAAAAAAATGTCGAACAAAATATGGTACAAGCGTATTAAACCACCTATCAATAATAAATATTTGAGATGGTGGTATAAGAAAGAAATCGTGTAAGCAGTTTTGATGTAATTTGCTTTTTAAAACGACAGATCTTCTATGATAACTATCAACAGATCTTCAAAATGTATATTACATTTGGAAGAATTTGGATGTAGAAGAAATTGGAGAGCAGAAATTTATATCTAAGTATAAAGTTAGTCGATTAAACAAACAAATTGTACAAAAGTGTAAAAGAAAAAGTTCATTTATGAGAAAAAATAGGAAAACATTTTAGGTGTTTTAAGTTTAAGGGCACATATCAGCAAATATGAGAACTTTACTTTGAAGGACACGCTACTAAACCTATAACAACAATCTTCAGAATTTCTATTTGTTTTTGTCTGTTTATCGGTTTATCTGTTTGTTTATCAATGCACAACTTTGATGTGCACGCTAATCTCAGCGACGATTGAAACGATATGAATGCGGTTTGCAGTAATGTATTTAAGTTAGGTCGACTAACACTTAGCTTCATTTCAAATTCATTTCATTTATTTGACAAATAAAAAACGAACGTAAATCTTTAGTTATTCATTGTACACCTTAATATCAGAACCGGCGGAACCAATTTAGCTACCAAAGCAACTTGTTAGCGTTTTTAGTAATCGTTATGTTTATTCGGAGAGAAAGTAAACAGAAATCAAATAAATTGGTAATAACTTTTCTTTCTCTGAATTCCACGCGGAAGAAGTCGTAGGCATCTCATTCTGAACATATAGATATATAATATAAAATCAAAACTCATCCTTGATAGAAGCTGCACACTAACGAACATACGAAATCTTGGCGGAAGTAATTTTTTTTTATCTTCTGTACTTGTGTACTCTACAATCATTGCAAATTAAAAAGATCTATGTAGATTTTAATCAAACTAAAATAGAAGAACCAAATATACCGTCTAAATCTAAATAATTTGATTAGATTTTAGGAACATCCGCATTAAACATGAATAAATTTAAAAGTGCGACTAATTAAAATTATCTTTTGTACTCGGCGATATTAAAGCTAATCAAAGTAAAGCCCTCCTGGTTATACTTAATTTAATCTGCACAATAGGTTGGGCCAATTCGAAGCGGTTGTACTGGGCAGCATTAATCAGGTGTAAAATATACAACATTCATTATCAGGAAAACAGCTTCGATATTGCACCTGTACAGATACCATGATTCATTTTAATCGCTGAATTATTCTTGGTCAATCACCTGGTATCGCAGAGCTTTTAAAATAATAGATTCATGGACATAAATACATTTACAGAAGAGAGGTTTTGACAAACGTCAATGTGATATTTAAAAATATTACCTACATTTAATAAGTTGCCTCGTGTTAGAAGCAGACAATTATACGAATTTAACAATTAGTCACATATTATATTTATGAAGTAAAACTAATATTATAAAATTGCTAATAACCATGACCAGGAGGTTTTCATATGTTAGGTCCTAATACATAAATTTGATTATATCAGAAAATTTCGCATCAATTTTGGTGATTACATTGGAGATTATATTAAGCGGTTTTGCAAGGAAACATTATTTACGAGTGTTATACAATTCTTACGTATGCCTTAGTGATATATATATATATATATATATATATATATATATATATGTGTGTGTGTATGTATATATATATATATATATACACATATATTAAGCTTAGATCTTTTATACTGCGCAACGGACTTTGATGCGATTTTCAATATCTTTCAGGTAATTTCTTCCGGAAGGTTTATAGGTATAATATATGCATGTTATATTTATAGGAAATATAAAAAAGATCAATATTTCGTAAAAAAGTGGAATTTTGAACTCTTTATTTGTCAAAATGTTGAGAATTGTGTATTTTGAAAATACCTACAAAAAAGTCCGCGATGTATATCTACATCCTATGAATAACCCACAGTGACCATTTCTATTAATTTTTTTTGTGGATTATATATTCGAATTGATTTTGATCAATATTATCTTAATCTTTGGGTATTTCATGTAGATACAATTTGCTCTTTACATCAAGTCATTAGCATTAATATTTTAGACGATATCCCAAATTTAAAATTACCAAAAATCCCACAATTACACCACTTTAGTACCTACATTGTAACCGTGCGAAGCCCGGGCTAGTGTATATATATATATATATATATATATATATATATATATATATATATATATATATATGTATATATAATTAGCAAAATATAACATCTTTACCTGTGCTTTATTCTTTATTTAAATATGACGCTTGCAAGCTATAAGTCGGTATTAGTTCGAAATGAATATACCTTATATGTGTATATATTCTAAATTACAAACCTAAATATATTATAATTACGCTATTCATTAATAACTACGATAAATGGGTCTCCAAAGGCGAATGTCATATAACAGGCGGCGCGCACCCGACCGGGTCTCAGCTGCCAACTCGTGATGAAATATCAGGCATTCCATGGCAGAAAAGGAATTTTATAAGGACTTCCGTTTGGAACTGACGTTTTATGTCTAGGGAATACGTCACGTGAGGTCATATGCTTGACAATATTTACTCGCGGCCTGACTGTTGTGAAGGTTGAAATAATTTATTTTAAAATATTTCATAACGAACCTTGTCATACGAGCGTTAAAATTATTATTACGAAATCTTTTTTTCGATTTCCTGCGGTCTAATTCATATTAGATTTTTATTCAATTTCAGCTGCCAAAATAATTGAAATGATAAAAGTCGGAGAAAAACAATTATGTTTTACGAAAAGATTGCCGATCTGAACTGTGTAATAAGCCAAAGTTTGTACAACCATTTTTAAGAGCATGTTAAACTAAATTATTTGACTACGAATTATTATCTTTAAATTAAGAATAGTTTTAAGAGGGAAGCTGAAAAGCTTCAAAAACAGCTTTTTTATTGCAATATTGCGTTATTCTGTTTCTAATACAACATTTCGGCATGGTGGAAATTCAAATAATATTTACGTCATATAAAAATTAACCATCTACTTGCCTTCTCTTCTCAGAAGACAACTTTCCCTCACAGTTATTAAACCCAGGAACAAGTTTTAAGACGGTTGAAATAAGTTATTTTCTCGTAAGCAACTATATGTCTACGGTTGTATATATTTATGTGGGCAAATATGACAAAATCTCCATGTTATTGGGAATTGAGGAATTAAGTTCGACAGCATATCACCGAAGTGTAAAACGCATTTAAGCATTTGATCTAATTTTTCCTGCACGATGTGATAACCCCTCTGAAACTTGAATCAATTAATAACAATTTTGCTGCTTTTTTTTAACCAAAATACGAACTAATATTTGGGAAATTTTATGAAATTCTAATCAGAGTAGTAATATGTAATTGTTATTTAAAGCAGGTTAATCTAATTTGGAATTAAGATTTGAATTGAAAATTGCGTAAAGAGGCTCAAGTGGTACTTGACTGAAAAAGAAATCTCATGTAAAATGCGAACATAATAAAAAAGTAAATTCAGTTATCGTAAACTAAATATTAATCACTAATGAAAAATAGTAGTGATGGAACAGTAGACCATATATTTGGTATCCTATTTATTTTAATAATTAATTCACCAATTATATCATATATAAGAATAATGGGAATAAATTAAATCATCCGTAAAAACTAAGTCTAAATTGTTCCTAATAACAAATGCTTAATGTAATTTTTTGTAGCCAACGTCAGTGGTCTGTATTTAAGTTCCAAATGAAAAAGGTGTCTGGTACTTTATATTTTTCTGTAAAAAATTATAAGGAATAATAAGCAAGTCTGGAAACAATATGGTCTATTTTTTTAATTCGTCCCTCGCTCCCACATCACCAAAATACAATAGTTATTACTAGTATACTGTATTCATAATTTATTAATATTTATATTTGCTATAATTTCTTTTTTTGAATAACAGTACTTTTCCTTCCATTCGTGATGTTGACAATTTAATTTCCAGCAAGGATTGTTAACTTCTTCTCATAATTTATACTGCTTAATGTTCTATAATAAACTTTGAAGACAATTTGAACTGATTTGTCTGATTACCTTGATAGTCCCTTAAAATCTTCTTAGAAAGTTTAAAATTCAGCTTTCAGAATTTTTCTTTTGATAGCCTAGTTTACTTTATTATTTCCGACTGCTTTTTTTCGTCCTCACGATAGACACATACAATTCTATAAATGGGTATATTATTACATGACTTTGTCACATTTTACTCAAGTATTTTCAAAAGAATAATGATAAGATGTTAAACGGAAGACTTGCTTATATTTCGGTTAAGCTTAAGAGTTATCTGGTATTTCAATTAAACTTGAATTAGCATATTATTTTGTCATTAATCCTTTTAGTAACCATAAATGTTAGACATCTTGTTTACTGAAGACAATAACCAAGATGCCTTACAAAGGACTCATTCATTATTAGCCTGGTGCAGAATGGATTTATCTACATCTTTTTCTACTGGTAGTAATTACTTAGGAAATTAGAAGAAAGTCCGTAGAAATATTGGTTCACAATTGATTTATATGAACTTATCATAATGAACGAAAACTCTGGAAAACAGCATGAATTTCAAGAGAAAACAGGGTGGCTTTTCTAATCTATTTCTATCTTCAGGAGGATGAATGAGCTCTGTAAAGTACAGCGAAAGATATAAAAAGATTAATCTAAATATGGTTATTAAAGTAAAATATTAAAATTTTCAAGGAATATTAAAAAAATAAACATGGAGAAATTAGTTGTTAATGAGGATAAATAGAAGAAAATATTTTATATATTAACACGGTTTGGTCAAGGGAAGTTAAAGGCCTAAAGGAATTAGAAGTTGCAGATACGGAGTATTAATAAATTTAGGATTTTTTCCTATTTTTAATAGAGGATCATTGAAAATTTGACGGAAAAGTTTTTCCGCGGTTTGGATTCTTTAGATTTTTACTTGTATTAACTTGAGTTGCTATTTCTTTTCAGAAATACGATTTGTTTTCCTCATGCCGAAAATATAAGTAATACATAGACTTTGAAAAGGACGTAGTTTTTAAGTGGATCATCAATAAGATTCGAATAGCACATATCGATGATCAAGCAAATGCAAGGAAAGTCTGGGATAAAAATTGTAATTTTAATAGTTTGAATATTTTAACGTAATTCGGATTTACCAAGTTCTAGAAAACTATTCAAGATATTTTCTTCGCTTTCCCACAGTGTACTATTGTTCAACCACGTAAATACTGTTGCATTAGAATGAGATGAGTTTGGGATGAATGAGAATAAACTTTTTGAATTATATCACGGGTATTTTTTGATGGTGTTTTAAACAAATCTTTGACGTAGGATAATCGAATAAAATCACTATTGTGAACGAGTCATATGTAAAAGAATTGGAATGATGTTGCATTGCAAAATTAGTCAATGAGGTCATATTTATATATATAAAACAATTGACCTAAAACACTTACATGGTGCCCTTTATTCTAAAACACTCTTTCATTGGTAGAATATTATATTCAAATATATTTTTTCAATGAAAAATTAATAACATCAAAGCTTGCAGAAAATGTTCTCGAGTTTGTTACACACGTCAAGAGGAAATAGTTTTATTATGAAAATGTTTCCATCTCCCAAAGTTCCCGGAATGAAACAATCTCTATCTTATTACTTTGCTAAAGTTCATGTGGATTCTTTATGACGTGACTAGGCTAACCGTTATTGATGAGTTTATAAACATAAATATATTCCACATCAATACTGCAAAGGCAACTACGTCTAGTAGATATATGATTACTATGTTAAAATCCTTTTTACGACATAAAACAACATTGTTTATTATATGTTAATTCGTGCAAAACATTTGTTTAGTGTGCTAACTATTTAATATCCACTTTCAGAATATTCAACTTAAGTTTTGGGTTCGGTCAAAACGAATATTTTTATTTTACCTGAAACTGGTCATTTGTTTATCTATTTTCTTACATTCATTCGATTATTGATATACGTTTAGCATACAAATTAAGAACTAAAAAAAAGACTGTCGTTACATGATCTCGTATAGAATTCATCACGATCGCATAAAAACAAGTAATGTTTGAAGAAAAAACATATGCATAGTACGTTTTGTGCTTACGCATAAACACATGCATGTATGCTCTTTTCTAGACACACACACTCGCACATAAGGTTATGTAACCTTTGTGGTTAAATAGCCAAATTAACACCTTAGGGTAATACAGTGTGATATAACTCGTCGACGTTAGGAGCTAATAGTAGCTAGTGACTGCTACCCAAAGGTGTACGTTGCTGTATACGTTGTTTTCGATAATCGTTTTATTGGAAAAAAAATTAAAAAGTGAGTATTTATTAATCAAAGTTTAAATTGATCTCAGATTTATTTAACAAACCCACGTTTTTTATTGTAACCTTCCGATAATATAACTTTAAATTGAATAACAAATTCATAAGTGGCGATTAGTTTAAATGTGTGGCCATATCATTACGATGTTTGGATAAGATATTCTCATTCTGGTAATATAGTTATATTTAGTAACATTTTTCTATTAACTATTTACGTTATGAAGACATATTAAAGTAAACGTTTATTGCTATCAGATGAACAAAATTTGATGTAAAAGTAGACAGGAAAATAATTTATTATGAGAGTGAAAATGTAAACTGTTACATGCAACGTCATTACTGAAATATGGTAGTATATTATAGTTACCATTGGAAAGTGCTTGTATAAAAGTGTGAAAATTGTGCCAGTGGGAGCATGATATTTGTGTCTAAAATTTATCCTTTTCGATACAACGTATTTCGTTTATGAATATAAAGAAACTCAATAAAAAATGTTTGTCCAAAATATGTTATCTGATTATGACATCATTTAAAAAACAAAATTTGCCTGTACGAAAAAACGAAATTTCAAAGCATTTTTTTTTTTTATCTTTGTACAACCCTTTATACTCCTGTCGCTTTGTCTATCGTCCTATCAATTTAACGAACCTACCCGCCTATGTATAATTCATTGTTTCACTTATTTACGAAGTAACATAAGGTCTTGACGACCGACTTTAAGATTTTCAAAAGTTTTAAATACAGTAATTTTCAGTACGGTAAATTTGATTTCAAAAGATTTTCAATAGAGTATTAAATAAAAGCTGCACGGAAAATAAACACAAAATGGTGAAATAAGAGTACAACACGTGTTTTATTATTAAAAAGTACACCACAACAGAGAGTTCGTGTCTGCCTTAATTATTATATGAAAAACTTGGTGTAATATGATTTTCTATTTTGTTTTACTATTTCCTTGTACTGGTCGCATTTAAATTAATTATGGATCTTTTATTTCTTTCAGTAGGACGATATAGATATATATGGGTCTGACACAACTCGGTCTTTTGTTAATAGTATAAATGCAAAAATTTTGATTTTCCGGCATTAGCTAATTTATCGTGACTAAACAGCTGTACAGATTTTCATCTTCTTATAAAGTGTTCAATTAATGTATCACTTACGTGTCCTAACAGTCAACAAGTCTAAGTAGTCAGTCAGTTATCGTAATTTTCACGGAAAAAAGCTAATAACGGATAAAGTATTTTATTACCTAATGTTTTTCTATTTTGTCTTAGAAAACTAAGCATGTCGCACACATATAGCCACATACGCAAAGTTAAATAAAATTCCAACTAAGTACAAACCAAGTCATTTAAGTTGATTGATTCCTGAGGATTTATCACTCTTGACTTAACAACAAAGATCGCCATGCCTACAATCATTTTTCTAACTGCAACACAAACCACGCTCGCTTTCGCATAAGAGAATTGCTTTTGTTTATCGTGTTAGACGTCAATCATGGCTTCCGGTCTGACGGTCGTCCGGAAGTGACATTTATAATAGTAGATGGTCCGGAATGAAAATATTTATGAATGCAATAAGCTACTATTAGCCGTGGAGATATTATTGTAGTCAAATAAAATTGGGTTATTTCTGTCGATATAGTGCGTTAAACTATTCCCTTCTTGTATCCCATAAAGATGCGATCAATTTCAGTACAAATTTTAAGTACGTTGTCGAATTCCCTATGCATCCATTTAAACAAAAAAAATGTTATTATTTACGCAGAAAACAGATTTACACTTTGGAATATCGTAAGCTCAATTATAATAAAAACAATGCAAGTCATTTTTAAAACGAGGTTCCATTCATCAGGTAACTCTAAATCTATAATATGTTAATCGTATATATTTCATTTAAAACTACTAAATCTTTCCTGAAGTTCTGTACCTGAAGCATGTAATGGAACACTATTGCCGTACTGAATTCTGCAACGCTATCCGTCTATATGTTCCTCTGTCAGTCCGTTTTGTAATAAACTTTTAAATTATTAAAACAATAAGAGAGGAATTTGAAATATACTCATAACATGCTGTTAATACTGTACAAAATTGCTTAACATTATATTTGAATGGGGCTCCCAAATATCTAAACGGAGTAAGATCCAGTAAAAAAATTTTTTTTCTCTCCAATCTATTGTAGAAAAGCGGTCTTCTAGTAAAATAGATATCAACTCTTTAGTTTATTCTTTTCAATGCAAAATAAAGCAAACTATCATTCTTAGGCTTAGACTTAGTGTATTTTTAAATAAAAATTACTTAAAATAGTAAAAAAGTGTTGAGTGAATCAAATGATCGTATGTATGTCTAGGAAACCCTTGTTAAAGCTTTGAGAATTCAAAAACATTCTCATGCCAAGAAAATAGATAAAATAAACGGAGTTCGGTGTTTCAAAAATTTTCGGCTCATTTCCTTTCGTATTTTCTACAAGGTCTTAAAACTTCAATCAAAATAGAGGGTGTATCATTGTTAGTTGAATATTATTTCGTGAAATGGTTGCTAGGGTTGCACATTTGTATGTGGCGGTATATTAAAGTGATACAGTCGAATTGAAATGTGAAAACGTCTAACATCGATCACTGCATCATTGGTTTAATACGATATTAAAACAAATGTTACATCAAAAAATCTACCTCTGGCCCATGAAAATTTTTGAAGACAGGTCAAAAAATAAAAAAATAATTAACAAATTAGGAAGATGCAAATTGGATGCGATTAGAAAATTTGAGAATAATAATTTTAATATTACAATTTTTATTAAGTTTAATAATATGAAGTTATTAGCAGATAATAAGTAGTTAAAAGTTTTTCTTTCTTCGAAAAGACTTAAGATATCCCAATATTTTAAACAAATATATACAATATATTTTGTAGATGTGTACTATCAGCAAGCAGTTATTTCGTTGAATTTGTAAATTACTACAAATAGAACACGACGCAGATGTATTTCGAGATAGACTACATCATTTTACTGTATATTAAAAAAATTTCATTATTTATTTAAATGTGCCTTTCATTGTTGCGAAATAAATATTTCCTTTCGAAACATTGCGTAAGACTCAACGAATCCTGTTGATAAATATCGGAACACGTGTAACCTTTGATAGGTTACACGTGTGCCGGTATTTACCATAAATTAATAAATTATATAAAAGTAAAGAAAAAAAAATTCATCACCTGACAAATAACAAATAATTTTCCTTGTGACAGTCTGTTTCTTACTTGGATTTTCTTCAGAGATTCACATTCAATCTATTTACACCATCACGACATAGGCCAGAGAAGTAAGATAGGAAACCAATATGGAATCTCATATTTTATTTCCATAGATATAATATCTGAGTATTATTAAATTTTATTACATTATCCCCTTTTCATTTATCATGGAGTATTATAAAATATTTTTATACTTTTTACTTGTTTCTTCGCATAATTTTAATATTAGCATTTTAATTCATTAAACCAATTTATAGTAACTTAATATAACTGAACAATTTTATTTTTATCGCACATTTTACTTTACAAACTGTTATTTAAATTAAACCAAAAAGCAGCCTAATGAAAATTTTTAGACAAGTGTAATATGTATATTGAAAAGTACGGCTAATGATACATCACATTAACTTCACACCTGTTTCGTTTTCTATTTTTATAACACAGTTACTCAATGTTCTACCTGACTATTTTAGTGTATTAAATTAATTTCTTCGCTGCTTATGATGAAACTCAATCAGTATTCGTGAGCGGTGTATTTTGCAGAAACTGCTGTATTTATATTTTCAGATTTATCGATTTTAAATTTACAAATAAATGGCTGCTGACATCATAAGTTTGGCAATGTTAAATTTATCGTTTCTCTGCCGTGTCTATCTGTTTGTACCTACACAATTTTTTCAGTAACTACTCAATCGATTTTGTTCAGGTTTCACTTAAAAAGTTAAAATGTGACGATGAATAGGTAAAGCCGGAAGAGACGCAATACCGTTCTTCAAAAAATTTATACAATGTTCAAGACAGCATACATATATATATGTATATATATATATATATGTATATATATATATATATATATATATATAATATATATATATATATATATAGCCATGACATTATGTATATAAATTAATTTCATAATTATTTCCCTGAACGTTTATAAATGTTTATTATACATATATTCTTAGCCCACCGTAGCTTTCTAACAAACAATATAAACATCATGCCAGTGTTTTTAAGTAAGCAAAATTATACTAGCTGACTTTCGTACACTTACACGAAACGCGTTTATTTGTAAAAAATACTTGTATACTCGTACAAAACCGGGCGAGTATGGTATTAACAACTGTTCTATTCTTCTGTTTATTTCATTATTAATTCAATTTAATTGGATTCAATAAACTGGGATATTTATTAGTAACAGGTAAATGTAAGTTCCGTTACATTTATAGTACCGTCACACCAAAACTAACCTTGGTAAAGGGAAATTTTAGTCTTATTTCTCATATCATGTAAATTTGTTTTTATTATGTCTGATGGTAAATATAAGTACTTAGTAACTATTGATATAATGAAATTTGAAAATAATTATACTTACCCAAAATAACTGTTAAATTTTAAGGAGTGATTGGGATAAAAATAAAAATAAACATTAGGTGTTGGCGTGCTTTTATTTTATTTTGAAAAATACCTACCACATGCTAAATTATTGAATTTTTTGACGTAATATGGGTTCATAATAATGATTATTATTTGCTGGTGTAATGAATCTCTATATAAATAACAAATAAATTACTTGTAAACAGGAAAAATGCTCACTTGAAAATATTGTCTTATATTAATAATCGTTCTTTATATAATAATATTGTCGTGTTTAGTAAATGTGCTTGTATAAAAGCGAATTATATAATCCTAAATATTTGTAACGTGGTATTAGCTGAATAACAATAATATTTTCAATCAGAAAACAATCATTGATGTATGATACTCCGCATTCCTCGGGAGTGACATTCTTGTCTAAATGTACCCTATCGCGATAAATGAAATGAAATAATTGTCATAAAAATAATGCTTGAATGGAAATCGTTTTTTATAGAAAAGTGTTTTAAGATTACGTAATGAGGTCTAATAATATAATTTAGTTTCTTTGTATTATTATCTAACGTAATTCGAAATTAATAAGAGTTACAAATACAACAATATATATATATATATATATATATATATATATATATATATATATATATATATATAGGAGTATCTAGACATGCGCCTGTATATTTTAGCTACGAATCACCGCGGACTTTATAAACTTCTTATATTAAGAAGTCGACGACATATCTGTTTTTGCTTTAATTTATGCAAAATTAATAGAATATCTCTTTAATAATGCAACCATTAAAAATTTTTTTGCCCTAAATTTTTAAATAGTAGAAATGAATTTAATAAGTTTTTAAAATAAGAATGAGAAATTGATATATAAAATGATCATTAAGCTATATGCAAGCCAGTGTCAATTAATTGTTTCCATTCATAAAAGAAACTAAAGCCATAAAAAAGTATGATCTTCTGGAACGCTCTCAAACCAATCACTGATAGTATTTACGTCAATATTTTATTTGTCAATAGAAATTAAAATTGTCTTAGATTATAAAAATGATCACAGCGAGCAGAGTAATTAATCAAGGCGACAGTCAAAATTGCAAAGTTAAAAAAAACAGTGAAATAAATAAAACTTGTTTTATTGTTATAAGTACGAACAAGATCATAAGAACAGTGCAACTTGTGAAAAAGTTGCTTGTTTATTAAAACAAACAAATTTGTAAAGTTTACTATGAAAAATTCGTTAAAATTGCTTATGGCTTATACCCATATTTTGAAATGTTTGCCCATATTTCTCATAATTATGTATTTCTGTGAAAGTAATCGCTGATAACTTCAAATTGTACCCTGATAAGATATGCAAATATGTATTTATATATTATGGCATAGCCTAATCGCATAAAATTGTGCTCTATCCAAGAAAAAAAAATACGTAATATGACAGTTTTTAACCTAAAGTTTGTTGAATATATATTTTATATTAAACTAATGCAAGCAGATGGATAAAACAACAATTCTAAACATGATTTTTCCTTCAAATTGAAAAGTTTTCATTGAAGAGATGACTAAAAACTTGCTTACGAAACATGAATAGAAAAGTAGGAAATATGTTTATGAATATCAGAGTAAATAAAAAAAATATCTGAAATTTTCCATAAAATTTACATTAAGATCTTCTACGAAATACTTGAAGTAAAGTTAATGAAACTCCATAAGTATGTTCATTGATTCTACTAGAGTATCATAGATGTTATGGAAAAATTGGTTTCTTAGTAAGGAAAATACTTAATTGAATGCCTTTACCATATATATTTTACATGTAACATGCATAAACCAGAAATTGGCCAAATTCACAGTAAGGACCAGACGATAACTGTAATTATTAGCTTGCATTTCATAATAGATTTCCTAATATATCCTTTCATTTTAGACCAAAATCATTTAATTTCTTTATTAAACCAGCAGACAGAGAGACAAAAAAACTTTAAATTAATATTGCGTTGTCATTGAGTTCTGAATTATGTTTAAAGATTCAAGTTTGTAACTCCACAGAATGTTAATTTAAACCCGTTTGCAAAATTCTACCAGATAAAGGTGCAGACAAACAAGAAAATGAACTAATGAAAATGTTTAAACGTAAAGCTATAATAACGTAGGTTTTATTATGACATAAAATTGGCCGTAGGCGTTGGTGAGATTTTTTGCATGGATTCTCTCTTGTGCCGAGCAGACAAACAAACAGATTAACAAGGACTTAATATTGCATTGCCATCCAGTTCTGAGCTATGTTTAAAATTTGAAGTTTCTAGCTCAACGGGAAATTAGTTTAAAACCGTTTGCAAAATTTGTACCGGACAAACAAACAAGAAAGCGAGGTAACCAAAACGTGGTAAACACAATTATTTATAATACAATGAAACAATAGAGTACTTTTCACCATGCCCTTGTAACCTTTTATAACAGGAAGATCGAATCATGACAAAAGTCAATGAGAATAATGAATAAGCTTTAACCGCAGCCTTTTAGTGACTTGTTTCCTTCATCATCTCACCAGCTGGGACTTATTGTGAAATACAATGGCGTCGTATTAGGCCAAACGAAGACTCCGTGTAATTTGACGTCCTTTTGCATTACTGGTGGTAGCGGAGACGGGTGGGGCTACCAATGTTTTCATTAATGCGGATAGTTTTTGTTATTTTGATTAAGTGGTTACTTGTTTGATGTATTTTCTTTTAAATAGGAAAAGAATTAATTACTTTCGAATATGGTTTTATGAGAAATTTATTTAGATGCATTATTCAAAATTAAAAATTTATAATGTCGTGGTAAACCAAAGGTCGTAAGGCTTTCTTAGCAAATACTGTCACAATTTTCCCACCACAGCACTTAAATTTGCGAAATAATAAAAGTTGCTCAGGAATTAATACATCATTTTATTTTCTTCTTTAAACTTTTATTTTAATCCAATTGATTTTTGAACTTTTGCACTGACACACATTTTAGTTTATAACATCCGAATGGAATAATTTTCGTTAATCAATGAATGGATATTCTTGACAACGATTATATTTTTGGCATAATTATATTTAATTATTGGTTCGTAATTATGATGAATGTTTTAAAAGAATGTAAGAAATTTCAACGGACTTTTAGAAAGTTTCGTTATAATGAGTTTCTTCTATGTCTGCCTACATTACCTTTTTCATAATATATCTAATGTGTATATTCATAAGATATCATAAGATAATCATAATCATAAGATGTCTAATATATCAAGATATGGATATTCATCGAATACAATTGAAGGTAAGAATTACCACGATATTTTTAGAGCAATCAAAAATACTATATTTAAGAAAAAATCTGGGACATTTTATGGAAACCTGTTTCTTCGGAACCATTTACTTCTTTTACAACTATTGGACTGATATATTAACTGGGTTCTTTATATATATATATATATATATATATATATATATATATATATATATTTATTTTTTTTTTATATGGGGTAAAAGTAGTAGTAATATTTAAATTTTAATCTTAACTTGAAAAACAATTTTGTGATTTCTCCACAGGCACCCACACACACACTCATGAGACTAAGTGTGAAAGGGAAGAATATGTAAAATTTACCACAATGCAATTCTTTGCATATGTACTTTGAGTGAACTTGCCGTTGACAATTATTTATCGATTTCATTAATTTTACAGAGCGTAACATGGTTATATCAAATATTTTAATTTTTTAGGGTTTATATAAACCTGGATTTAAGGTGATATCGTGAATGATTTAATTCACTACACCTTGCCATTTATCATTTTTCTCAAAAAATACTTCCTTATTTGTTTGTTCGGTTGTATAATTTTTTGATATACAATGTTTTTTGATTAATCTCAAATATAATTTAAAACGTGTCCTTGAAATCTTTATCCTACATCTTTGCAATGTCTAAACGGTTGAGAATAGTAAAGGCTCACACTCACAAACATATACATTATTGTTCTTATGCGTTAAACTCTTGGCATAGCGATCGTGGTCATCGTGTCAAGTGTGTTGTAGATGAGGGATGCACCCATATGCCTTAATTACTCTTTATCATCTGTTTTCTGGGTGACTAGTGTTTCCTTGAACTGATCTATCCATATCATCGGCGCTCTCCCAAGTAGTTTGGTACCTTCCGCTGTACCCTGCACCACATAATCGAAGAATTCCATTATCTGAGTTTGTAAAATATTGCACAAACTTTACCTGATACCAAGTAATTGGAGTATAGAAGCATTAGTATGCATCTCAGTCCATGATGCTCCATTTATTTTTTTCCAGCCCCACATTTCCAGAGCATCTATCGTTTTTTTCACATTCGCCTATTGTCCACATCAGGGAACACTAATGCTGGAAACAGGTCGTCTTGCCATGGTAATATCCGTTCATATCTACCTCATCTTGTCCATAGTAGACCTAGTAATCATCATACTCCCTTTAATTTTATCAGTATATTAAATTCTCATTATGTAAAATGGTAGTGGCGATATTATATATCCTTGACAAACTTCTGCACTTAGACTGAAGTGATTTGATAATGCAATGCCTCTTGTATAACTGAGGCAGTTCCACTTTCATAAATTCCCCCGAAGATGTGTACAATATGAGCGTGCCTATCATATTTATAGATTTTGTATGTATGTTTCAAAACAAGGAGAAAAAGGGCTGAAGTTACTTTTAGTAGGTACTCAATTAAATTGCAAATATAATTGACGTAATGCATAACTTTGGGCCATAATTATTCGTAGCAAGAATACACTAAGCCCACATTAATATAACTTATAACCGTAAGTTGTGACGTTGACAAATGCGTGTATCGTCTCTTACCCATCACTCATTGCTTCATAATTATTGATCGCGCCCAACTTTCTCGTACGTGGGAAATAATTTACGTTCAGTGCAATTTTCTTTTGAATTACGTTAATGTTCAAGGAAAATTTATATTCTTCGAATTATGTTCTTAGTTGATTTTAAGTAGTAGTGCAAATAATACGTACTTTAAAACTTTAATCACATATATTAGGGGTTAAAGCTTAGTGTTCTCTAATATCGAACTGCACTTTAAGACGAGCTATAGATCTTGGCGACCAATTTACCATGGGATTGCGTGAATTGACACAAAATTAAAATTAAATATTTATCTTGTTTAAATTAAAAGTCACATCATTAACCACATTATAAACCATTTTTACTAGTAGCAACAGTATATGACAGAAGAAATTTCAGTTCCAAATGCTTTTCGTCAGCTCTCTAATGCAAATTATGTTATTCAAAAATACTTGTTGGCGGTTTGACTGACATTGCTTTAAAAATAAATAATATATATATTCATATATATATATATATATATATATATATATATATATTCATATATATATATATATATATATATATATATATATATATATATATATATGTATATATATATATATATATATATATATAAACATATGTATAAAAATATAACTATGACATTATGTCAAATATTTATTAACTTAATACGAAGATTACTTAAAAAAAAGGTTCAAATCTGTGTTTGGGAATATTTAACCTTAATTTGGAATACATTCAGTCAAATATTTTAGAAAAACTTAATATAATTATGATACTTATTTTAAAATAACGGTGATTCAACAATAAACGGTTACAAAAAATTAATTTTTTTGCCTTCGTTTCCGGAAGTACTTTTCCGATCACGGTTAAAAGTGGCAAGGACCATTTACGAATCAATATTACAATTTTCCCGTAACAATCCAATTAGTTTTTTGCAGGTATAGATTTAAAATTTTTTGTGGTATAACTTAAGGGCACAACAAATTACGAGTTCGGAAAACTATTGCCTTATTATTTCCGTTCAAGAGTTTCAAACAAAAGTAAATTCCTACTCAATCGGAATTCGCTTCGCTTGTTTTCATTATTGCCTTGGTAACTGTCGCAATCTTCAATTATTCAGATGAAAGTATAATTTATGCAAACGTTCGTAAATTTCATGTCGACGTAGTTTTACTTGTAAGACAGGTTTTTTTTTTTTATATTTTTATATCTTTATCAAATGATATGTTATCCTATGTATGCACATATATTTATCCTAAGTCACAATTTCTTTATATATAGAGTAAACTTTTATATTTCTTAGAGGTCTATTTTATCTGTCTTATATCAATTATATCATTGATGTTCAGAGAAGAAAGGTAGCTTTGTTGATATAGTTTAAACTTTATACAAAATTCAGATAATTGCAAAATGGTACTTAAATAATTGAAGTACTTACCAAATACTGGTCAATTGAAAACATGAGTAATGATATAAGTCTTGAATTTGAATATTTTATGACTAAAGTAATAATTATTAAATAACTCAATAAGTAATTTATTTTTACCCCAATATCGTAATCAGTTCTTAATTTTTTTTGAGTAATAACGATATATGTATATTATAATATATCGAGCGCGCATCAATATAAATTATATTTGAAATTTCAACGCTGATAGGCGAGCATACGGTTAGTTTGCAGTCACTCGCTAATTTCAAATAATTAAGCCATTTTTCGCTACCACAAATCCCTTATTCAACTCCTTAGCTTCATAACAAGAGCTTTTTTGAATCAACTGTTCTTAATGCTTTTGTAATTTAAATTTTTTAATTTAAATTTTTTTATGCGTTTAGCTTTTGTTCATGTAATCCTAATTAAAATGTCCTAAAGTCCTATTATTTACTTGGTCTTCCATAATCAGCCCTGGTATGATTACTAATAAAACTTTTGTCCTATTATCATGATTAATTCGTAAAAACTTCCATAAATTTTCAAATTAAGCAAACTTGTATTAAAAAACAACAAATATAACGAAATATTTTCAAATACTTATGAAATATTTGCCAGGAATGAAACTTGAAATATATTGGCACTTCAAAATTTAATATTAAAACTTATTATTATTTATTGCAATATCCGCCGAGATTTGTAAATGTGTATCAATATTTGAGTAAATCTAAAATTAAAATGGATTTATTATTAGCATTCTTAGCACTGAATTCACTTAAGCAAAGTAAGATAATATTTTGCAGGAATTTTTATTAATTCTCATTTTAGTACAACTTAAAATTATCAAAGTTAGTAAGCTTTTAATTTTTTTATTATTCACGTTAGTATTGATATCTACCCAACTTTTACGAATGCTTTTTGGAGCTGAACCTTTCTATCTGATACATTAACTGGGAAAAATTCACGTGAAAGTAGATCCGATATTTACTCCAACTGTCTGTGTTGTAAAACTATATGCATTTTCTGTGGCGAATTCAACAGGGAATAAATTTCCACTGCGTTTTGATATGTAAATAAAAGTAGTTTCTTTGCAGGGTGCAATCATATTCATTTTGAGAGGCACAAATCATAGTGCTAAAATAAATTTGACCAATGGAAGTAAGAATATAATTAAATCACAAAAAACTTATTATATCACACATATCTGCTGATGCTAATTATAGTCTGTAAAATGTTAGTGGAAATGTGTTTTTTATTAATAATCAAATTCCAGAAATGTTTATAAAATATTCTCTTTAACCTTAGACTTTCAATTATAGGTTTGTGTTGTTACTCAACTATTTACAATAAACGGCTACACATCATTTTAAACAATAAACGGTGGAATCGTATGCTTTTTTAAATGTTTCTAATAAAAATTATAAGTAATATTTATTTCGTCATACAACCTCCCAATAGTGGCCTCGGTTTAATAGTGCGGACAGATTTCCGTTAACCACTTGGTGGTTTCAGCACTAACGCCATTGGTTTCCGTTTTGAAACTTTACTTTATTAAATAAAAAACGTATTGCCAACTTTTAGTATTGAACTTTTATAATATCACTTGATTGGCGGTTAATTTTATTTTGCAAAGTTACCCAGATAGTTATTTAAGATCACATACTAATTTGCGACAAAAAATTGTTTAATATATTAGCGACATTTTATTAAACTTATGCCCTGAAATATATATTCAAGTGAACCATTTTTCAAAGGAAATGTCAAACTAAATTATGTATTATTGAGATACCGCCATGATTAAGGGCATACGTGTATATTAAATAAACTCTGGTTGGCACGGTTTACGCTCATGCATACATACTCACGCACGCCCGCACATACACTCATTACGTACACTCACTCACCATTATTTGCCCTATGCACGCACTAATACACGCACATGCACACGCAAACGCGCTCGCTGGCGCATATGCACGCATGCATTCAGGTACATACACGTGCACCCTTACCACGTACGTGCACGCGCACACATATATGTTTGGAAAAAACTTGTATTCGGATATAGTAAAAAATAAAATACTACAGCAAAATCATTATTTAATTGAAGGAAAAATATGTGTATCAGGTACTACTCTTGCATCTAAACATTTAGATTACACTATGAATCAGGAAAGTCACTTTCAGGATTATTTGCATTTTTAATTTTATAACGATTACATATAAATTTAAATTTTAGACACATATTAGCATACTGACACTCACAGTAATACGAGAGAAAGATTTAATTTGTTATTATCTAATCTACCGAAAAGTCAAAATATCTTAAAAAAGCTCAAATAAATTACACGCAAAAAGCTACTTTCTTGAAAACTAATTTAATTAAATTTTAATAAATCTTAAATTAAGTTTTAATTTACGTTAAACTTGGCTTTAGTTTACATCTTAACGTCCGTTTTTTGAGAAGCAGTTTGACAAGTTCTACATAGACCCGTAGTTAATGGTTTATTTTCACGATAACTTTTAATACGCTATCACTATCGGCTGTCCACATTCAAATGTTTATGAAGTCTATTATTTTATTTTAAACACTTACAATGTCAATATTTTTCATTATACATAAATTAAAAAAATTAATTTGGTGGAAGTCGCTTTCAGCAAAAATCATCAAGAAAACAGTGTAGCACAATGCTTAATCTGTGACAGTTTTTGTAATTATTTCAATTAAAGATCACATTAATTTCTCTCGGTTGTCTAACTAGGTCATCTGAAAAGGTTTCTTTAAAAAGCTTTGATGTTTATTACCGTTATTTTTCTCTCTGATGATACTTACCCTACTTCAATTGAAGAGACCTACGATAAATGGAATGCCGTCCAATATGGCACTAAATAAATGGGAGGCATTAGATAAAAGTTAAATTTTTTCAAATTGCTTGAAATTAAACATTCAAGGAAAAATAATTTTAAAATATGGCCCTCTTTGATAATTTATTTCTACATTATCTGTAACGGAATGGCATGAATATTTCTTTTCTAAATACTGTCTGTCAATGAAATTAAAAAATATATATAAGAATGAAATTTCAAAAATAAATTTTGCTTGGTCGTACAAGGACCCCAAATATTTTTTTTACATTGGCGTTTTTTTGCAAATTTAAAAGAATGAGAGAAAAGTAAATTATTCAGGAATTTTATTACTGTTTTCGTTGCTAAGATATTAAGTATTTCTATGGGACAATACAGCGTCCTCTAGTTTATTTCAACTTGACAATTAATTAGGAAAATTTTCGATAATGAATCCACTTAAATATGAAGTGAAAAATCTTCTCCCAAAGAAAGACTTGCCGTAACAAAATTACATGATTTGAGTAAAACATTTTAAGAGTTTATACACACACACACACACACACACACGCATATATATATATATATATATATATATATAACTTTAAAGGCTGGAAACCATGATAGATACTACATAATGTACAATCACATAATCTATTTATTTAAAAAAAGTTAGTGGAATCTGATTGATTTTTCCACAGTACAAAATTTTATTAAATATTGGGAAAACATTTTCGTTCAGTGCACTGATATTGTAAATAGTAGTTTGTCTCTGTTACGTCCTGTGAGCTAAACTGCTAAGTAGTGTTAATGGAAATTAGGCAATACTTTTTTACTATGCCTTTATGAACTTTCCATATGTTATAGCGAAATAAGGAAAATGATGCTAGGTACATGTTGCTAATATAATATGTTGAGGTGTTTTATACAAGAAATCCCCTTGCGGGTCATAAGAATCGAGGAGATATTGAGCAGTTGAATATTTTTAGAGGTGTAAGTTACGACAGTATCTTATGACTGTTTTTATTAAGGCTTTACGGCAAGAAATGCATAAATGAATTAGTGGAGATATAAGACAGATGTAACCATATTTAGCATGCGATTTAAGAAAATACGTATTAGTATCTAGTGATCTCAGAAAATGTTAAAAAATGGAGTGTTATAAATAAATAAAATAGAGTACGTATTATCAAAAATATTAAAATTATTTATTTTTATGAAGAAAAAAGAACTTTGACTTTGAACGTTTAAAAAAATAATAAAACTTTTAATCTCTCCTAAAACTGCTAATTTTTGGCTTAGCCGAGATAAACGTTAAAAAAATCCATACATAAGCAGATTCGTTTGTTCTACATTACCCTAAAGTGTTATTGACATATAAATTTATAACACTTTTTAGATTTGATTAGCCTTTTGTTTCTTTATAGAATATGTTGAACGGAACCTACGCTTAGCTATCAAATAATGCACCGCTTCCTTCACATCATGTACCTTACGAAACAGTTTTTTTTTTTTGGTGAAGGAGGGAAAGTATTCGGCTGAATGCGACTTTTGTGGCAATCTTCTATAAGCGCTGCCACTCATTTCTTCGGATAAATAAGATTCTCTTATCGGTATTTACTCCACGTTTGACCAATGAGCAAATAAATCTTCGTAAATCGGATGCCAATTTTTTTTTACAAAATGAAAAACGCAATCCACGTCATCTTTTGTAACATTATGATAAGTTATTATATTTGGTTTCAGAGTAATATTTGTTTCATCAGTTGTGCTGTCATTATGCATGTCGGAAAGTAAAACAATAGTTTTCCTTGGTTTGAGAACATGAGAAACTATAGTAATTTGATAATAAAACCCAAAAAGTGAAGTGAATTTCTGTTCATTTTTGTTTGATAAGAATTTAGTTTTTATGTTACAACCACTGCCTCTCGCTAATTCAACTAAACATTTTACTATGTCATCTGAAGTATTACATACTTAATTTCCTTTTCCTGGTTGTTTCTCAGAATATAACTCAAACTGGTACGAGTAATATATATTTGTGTCAGCCATGACGTGGACTTTTATGCCGTATTTGTTCGGTATATTAGGATGTAAGATTTTTCTCTAAAACGGTCACGAAACCCAGTCTCATTAATATTTAAATTCTCATCGGGAGAGTAAGCTGCTCTATCAGTTATCAATTTTCTATCTTTCCTCCCAGTATAAAGTAATATCCAACCCCATACATCTTAAGAAAAATAGAAAACGTTTATAAAGCATTTTTAACCAAAACATTTCTATAGCTGATCGATTTTGTGACTATATATCCATAATATTCAAGGGAAAATCTTTAATGGTTCCAGCCATAATAAATAAGCCTACAATTTGGTTATTTCCATAGAATCACCAAGAAGTCCACCTCGATATTGCTGGAAATTATCTTTTATCTTATGAATATACAGTTCAATAACATCGTTCTTTTAAATATTTAAAGTTTCTTGCATACTGTTTCCCTCTCAATAAATGAATTATAATATTTTGTGTACAAATTCTTACTGCATTTGATGGCGGTACTTAAGACTCTTTCGATTTCGGGCCATCTCTTTAAATTTGTTTAAGTAAAAAATAATGATAATTCAGGGAAAACTTCGCTATCTGCCGACTCTCCAGTTTTGTTTTCCGAATCATGGACACTAAATACAGCTATGTCGCTCGCAATTTCATTTTACGAAACAGAACCAGCAAAATCTCACTCATCGCTTATCGCACATCCGACTGTATATCTTTTTTGTGATTAATTTTAAGACTGAAAATAAAAAAAAATAAAAATTAATATAAATGAAGACAAAAATGCATAAAGTAATTATGGACTCTAAAATTAAATAAAAATAAAAAAAAAACGAATAACAATATTTAAATATAAACTAAGTAAAAACACAAAAATTATAACTTACGTGCGTCAAAAAATGTTTCGTAATTAGTCATATGGGGTTAGCAATCAAGAGCAGAGTAACACGTGCCTACGCGTTGATTACCTGGCCGTTACTAATTGGTGTACCCAAGGAGAAGGTGAGAAGCTAGAAAGGATACAAGTGCATTACGAACATTCTCATACAAATTTTTTTAAAATTTAAAATTGTCTTATCCCTATGCGCCTATTTAAGGATTACCTAATTTTAAAATTTTCTTAAAAAAAATACTATTATTATACTTAAATTTTGCAAGTGCTGAACACAAACATTTCACAAACTAAGAGAAAATTGAATGAAAAACTTTCACAAAGAAGTTCTGCAAGTCACTGATATGTAGACACACTTACGATGTTAACTCTCAGACTCAACTACGTGATTATATGTTTGAGTTTACTTCTCGTTTAAAGTGTTAATAAAACAATTAACAATATTAACCTTATAGCAGATTGTAAACAAAGCATTAGACGAAACAAAAACAGGTCGATATGAGACAAACATTTTTAAATTATTATAACAATTACACAACCAATATTACATAAGGGGTAAACGGTGGAAAATTCCTATCGATCAAAACTTATAGTCAAACAATAATATTTTTAGGGAGTTCGGAATAAGAAGGAACAAATTAGCGGTTATTCTGCAAGGTTGTTTCAGTATCACGGATGAAATAAACAGCATGTACGTAATTGATAAATGGTTTCTTAAAATTTAACCCGTGAGAGCCTGCCAATTTTTTCATTTGATGGAACCAGAAAAGCAGTTGGTCACTCTACCTTGAATGTTTCGTCCACAGCTTTTTTGTAGGATTCCTTGCATTCTTATATTGCATTCTTAGGAATATCCAAAAATCGATTATTGCGGGGTCGGGGATGTATTGCGGATGATCCATTTCTACACCTGATGATATAGTTAAATATAAGATCGGGACTGTTGTGACATAAGACGATTTTAACCTAAAAATATTGCTCTCGAACTTTTTCCATAATAACAGATAAATATTTGCCATTAAATTGGACTATGGCGATTGTCTTTTTATCTTTAAGAAAATGTTTTTTATAAAACCTCGTTCGATTAATAATTCGAAGATACTTATGGCGACTAGCAAACTCGAGAATAAAAACTTGTGGCAAAACTTCGAGCGGTAATTTGGTCAAGTGTAAGTAAGTAATAATTTGGTCAAGTGTAAGTAAAGTTGGGTATGCCCATAAATTCAGCCATTGCTGATTGGCGCTACTAAGGAGCATCATGATCCTCAGTGACTGGAAACGGCATTTATTTATAGGATAAAATTATAAAAAACTTCAACAATGATTTGAGAAAAGTTAGAAGAGTTAATCTGAAATGATAATGTCAACGGTTTTAAGAGATCTTCACTTATATTAAGATCATGTTATTTTTGGTATTTGCTGGATCTTCATTGGTTTATGAGGTGAATTCTGTTTAACATGTGATTGCTTTCTGAATTTTTTTATTTTAATTTTACCTTTACCCGAATCCCCGAAGCAAATTGAAGTCTGCTGTGAAAACTGTCACGTTTTTTCAATATCCAAGATATGTTTTTTCGACACATTGAGCATCTAAATGGCATAAAGATATCAAAAGATTCAAGAATGGATTATTCACCTAACAAGAAAAGCTGTATTATATATAATTACAATATAAAAATGAGTAAATTAAGTAGGATTACAAACTTAATTAGTACTAGAAATTAATACTACATAGTGTACGTAGTGATCATTGACGTATATAATACATATAGGTTGGTAAGTTTTTGTAAATATTGAACATAACATGTAATTTTTTTGGTTTATTATGGAAATTCCTTATTTCTAAATCCTAGACATGTGTTCATGTGTAAGACTGAAAAACGTAATAATTGTGAAAAATCCTTTTTGAAAAGAAGCTTTTATTTTAATAAACTAAAAAGCCAGAAACTACTAATAAGATTACTGTATTTGTAGAATTAGGACAAAGTAGAGTGATCGTCATAACCAAATTTACTAAAATTAAATTTTGTGTCTATTATGGTTAAGTAACTAAGATTCATATTTTGATTTATTATTTCAATTTCATTTGTTTAAGACTTCATGACTAGCAATACAGTTCTAAATCACTTAGTTAAAATTAAAGTGTAATTTAAAAATTAATTTATTAAATTTGCTTACCGAGGTGCATCAACCGTGGTAACTCGTAGATAAAACTGTAATAGTATATTCATTTTCTCCTTATTAGTTAGTGTTAACAAAAGCTTGTATTCGGGAAGGATCTTTGATAATCACTTTAACATGTGTTGCTTCAACACATAGATTTTCTCGTAATTATGTAACTGCGTTATGAAACTTAACGCTGACTGAAACCATTGATTGATTTAATATTAAGTTTCAATTTAGTTGTCACATTGTCACCCGCAAATGCCATAACTTGAGGTTTCTTCGTGTTAATTTGATGTTGCGTCATCATGAGGTGAACAATTAATTTCATGCCTTGAAAACATAATACAATTTAAAATTTTTACCCATTCTTAATGAAAATAATCTTTCCATATATTTTAGCGGTTACTTCATTTACGAACACAGTAACATGATCACAGACTTAATGAGGCCTGTAATACTATTAAAGCTGATAAACATAATATAATGAATTATTAAATTAAAATACGACAAATAGGTGGAAATAAGGTGAAACATGTTATTTACAAATTGATTTTAGGTAATATTACTTCTAACTAAAGACTTTAAAAAAGATAAGATCAAATTATTGTCTGATTAAATAAGCATATATCAAAATTTCTAAAGATAGGAAAGTTCTAGTTGAAGTTTTTGTAAAAGGAATAAGTTATGAACGTTATTATATTAGCATAAATGGCAGTAGCTTTGGTTAAAGCAAATTTTCATCTTTTTTTTTAGCTCTTTTTTAGCACAAAATGTTTAAACTTTTATACCAAACATCACAAAGATAATTGTGAACTTCAGACGTACAATTTAAAAGAAATAATTAAAAAGAAATATATTTCTCGTTCCAATAATATAACACTGCTAATCTTAAGTAGATAAAGCGTTATGTAAATTACGTTAAAATTAATAAAATCCCGATAAAATATTTAAATTTAACGTTAATGAGTATTTTTAACCTTATAGATTAAGAACACCATTTTAATGAACTGGGAACATTTTAACGTGTGAGATATTGTAACCCGTGTGGTACGATCTTTCAAAGAATCATTTTCAATACATCTCCCAAAAATTGTAAAATATGTCTCGCTAAACTGAAAGAAAAGTAAAGTTATTGAAAAACTAATTTCAAATCGTATGACCATAGGAAGCGGAGTGAAGTATTTGCCTGTGACTTTATTTGTTGTTATAAAGTTCTAATTTTTTTTTACGTGAGTGTATATCTTTTACAAGTCGATTTAAATACTTAAGATACCAGTGTATGTTTGTGTGTGTATACTGTTTTCACATGTTTTGGCAAAAATTTAAACCCACTCTATCATAATTTGCATTTAATTAAAAATTAATTTGGCTTAAATCTTCAAGAATCGTCAATCCGTAAACTTAACAAAACATAATAAATAAAGACCATTAATAAATTTAAATTTCAGCAAAATTATTCTGGAATTTCTATTTTTTTTTAACGGTGCAATATTTATTTGCAATATTACTTGGTTCCCTAAATTTTCTTTCTGACAAATTAGATTGATATAAATTTTAAATTTGTATTTTTTGTTAATTTTTAAATTAATAAATGTGCTTCTTAATGTTATGTAATTAATTTTTAAATATTACGTTTTTGAATTAACCTATAAGACTCGTTAGTTTTGCAGAAACTAAAGCACACTATCAAAGAAATGAAAGAACGAAAAAATTAATGGTAAATATATGGAATAAGAAAAGTATGGGAGATTTGTAAATGAAGATATTATTACGTAAAAAATTAATAAAATTTTAGACGTAGATTCAATAATTTTGGTTTTTTTTATATAAAAATTATTTATCAGCTTTATGGTTAATGTCCAATTTCTCAGTATTGGGATCGTTAAAAGATCCAATTAATATTAATAAAGATATGCAATTATATTATTACGATTTGAAAAAAAAACTTTTGAGCGAATTATTCTTTTCAATGTTATTCATTTATGTTGTATTTAGAGTTAAAAGACAAATTTAAAACACAATCTCTTTTAAGATGTGTATGAAAAATGTAGTCAAAAACTAATATTAAATATTAAAATTTACTTTCTGTTCTTTTCGTAATAATTGTAAAATTTAATAAGTGGCCTAATGTTTACATTGTTATGACAACAACTGTTATAACAGTGATTGTTAATGAAATGCAGAGTATTTATAAATAAGTAACAAAAAATTTACGAAAAATGATGCAGACATTTTTCTTCTTCCTTTGTATTAAAATAATAAGCTTATACAGTTTTAACCGACCTTATAATAAATGGGATCAAAATTACTACTGGTAATTCTGTTTTTACATCTTTGGTGTTAGTACTTATTCACGTATCGAAAAGATGGATAGTTTTATAAACTATATGTAATAGTAATGGCTTGGCATTTATTAAGGCTATAAAAATAAACAAACGCCAAGCGCGCACAAATTTCTGAAAATATTTTATTTTTAACTATTCTACTTACAACTAAAATTAAAATTTAAGGGTTTAAATGTGTAAACGCGTTTTACATTTATAGTCACATATAATCTATTAGCACTTGTATTATTTGTATACTTTCGACAAAACCCACTGCCACCCTTGTTCTTTCCTAATTTCATTTGATGTGTATGAACTATAGATATATTTGTATTATACAGCGCTGCAAAGTTTGAAAGCTTTTGGTATGTATTAATTTATAATTTTACTACAAACATAATATCTTGACACCTTTTTATACGATTAAAGATATGTGAACTCTAAAATAGTATCTATAGTTAACGTTATAGATACATATTGCAACTTTTAAAAGAAACTAACCCATTTACAGATTTATGTTCTTAACTTAGTTTATTTCAACCTGACAGAATCTCCTATTAATTTTCCAGTCGTCTCTGTTTATTTTCATTATAATACACCATCGATATCGAAATTGCTCTTATAAACCACATTAATATTGAATTATCTTCGGCTCTAGGTTTAATCGGCATTAATTCTTGATCAAGGTGTCGAAAATTATTCCATAGCCAATTAGATATAGCAACATTTTTATAAAATCCAACTACGATTAGCCAATTAGATATAGCAACATTTTCATAAAATCCAACTCGACTAGTACAACTTTTATGAATCATAACCAATATGGACTTCTTAGCACAATGAAAATTTAATATTGCCTTTTAAAATACTTAGGGAGATGTAGTACTACGAATATCGTAAAAACTGTAATAATATCTGTAATAATGGTTATAGTACATAAAGCAGCCTCCTAAAAACCTTAACTTAATTCTAAATTCATTTAAATTTAAAATGTCATTAAAGAGGGTCACATCCATTCTGGACGTGACACACTTTTTCAACATTTTTCAGAATATGTCTGAAGAATTACTATTTATATATTTTGAAAAAAATTATGAGCCCCCGGTGTGAAGTTTTATGAGGAGTAAAAGCAGAACTTCAGAGCGTTTGAAGTTCAAAGCCTTAAAAATAGTGTAAATGTTAGGTGGCCTCTCCACGTAATATTTTTGCGCATCCTTAAAGTGAGATATGAATATGTTTATTTGGCATTCTTATGGCATAATCACAATGACCGAGTTTTACGTACGTAATCTCGTATTAATAAACAAAACATAAAACAAGATTAAATCACGATTACCTAAGTTTAGATTGACATGAATTGTCGTATTATGTCTCCAACGATTCAATTGACGCATTTGAAATTAGTATTTGCTAATCGAGTTCGGAAAATCAAAGATTGGACCATCGAAAATGTATGTTTTGATTCAATACTTTGACCTGTGCAGTACGTACTGCCTATCAATCATTAGCTAATTTGAGGCACATCTTGACATATCAAATAATTTATTGACAGTTGTGAGTACAGATATTATACTAAAGTTTTAAGCGTCGTTCTTTTTGGCTGAAAGTATTGCATTTTACAACAAAGTAGTAAAATTAATACAAGAAAAGAAACTACACAGATATTGGTCCCAAAGGTGTAATTGAAAACAAACGCATTGACGGAGCATGCGTGAAGATGAAAAAAAACCCTTGGGACACTATTTCAGAGAAATATAATGCTAGTGATATTATTATTAAAAGGGTGAGTCAAATCTACACGTTTATTATTAAAACAGAACACAGAATTAATCTGTTTGCACGAATATAATATCTTTTTTTTTATTTATGTACAATGTTAGTTATTTTATACATTCTAAGACAATCGTATTTAAGCAAAAAATTCCAGTCGCGCGTTGAAGCTGACACGAACAACTTTTTTTGAACTAGCCCCAGAACGATACTTCATATTACACACGAAACTTTTCAGTGTTTTTTACGAGTACATAGTTGATTCACATGCATATAAATATATGAGTGCATGTGCATCTGTGCGTATGTGTGTGGTGTGTGTGAATATATTATAATCAGTGTCGGATTCTTTTATATATATACATTTTTTTAAGGACTCGTATTTAATTTTGTTAAATAATTTTCAAAAATCTTTATCCACGCAATGAGAAAAACAAGACGTACCCATAATATAATCTTAAATTAAAATATGTCAATAGAAATAACAAAGTACAATTTGAAAAATTGCAACATTGCGTAGAGTTGCTTAACGGACGTGCTGGAATTCAAATTATTGCAGGTGGGCCCCTAAAGGTCACATTTCATTAATTTTCATCTGTACGTTCAATCTATTCAAAGTGACGATAAAGTATTAGGAATCGGTTGGCTTATTACGGTCAGAAAAATTCAGTCGAAGGAGATTGTTCATTGAACAGAGTTGAAATATAAGAAAAAATTAGGACTCGGTACCCGACTTTATCACATTCGAAAGTATCTTATTCGAAAGTAAATTTTAATATTCTACTTGACTAGGAACTTCAAATTTAACATAAAAGAAAGTATGTCAGCCTATATATATCTCAAGAGTTAATATATAAAAATATTTCTACGATAATTCTAGTAGGAGGCGGAGAAATAATATGCTCCGAAATAATTTATAAAATTCCATATATAGTATGTTGTCCTTTAAAAAGAGGTAAATCTATCAAATTAATTCATAATTGTTTCATAATTTACACATATCTAAAGAAAATATTGTAAAAGTCCAAAAAAATATCTTCGCTTCCATCCCCATAAGAGCTAGATAAATTAAAATTTTCTTTTAGTTAAAATATCCCATGAATACGAATTGGCAGTACTTAAATTAGGAACTGTTCTAATTCATGTGCTGCCAATTTCAAAATGATTCACATACCATATCTTGCAGGCGGTGCTGCATTTTTTGGAAACCAAACAGGTAATCTGGATAATTTGGTTTTTATGCCAAGACTTTGCAAAAATATATTCTCGTGTGCTAATTTTGTTATATCATCCGGTAATATATAAATAAAATATGTGCTTTAAAAGAGATATTTTTGGTCTTAATCAAAACTAATTTCACCATTTTATATCCATCCATATCCTTTATTTCTGTCTTCAGTATCTTCACAAATTTTAGAAATATCATGTCACAAATTCTATGCTCTGACAAAAATGTATATTATCTACCTTTCTTTATATCTATGTCTGCGGGTTTGAAAAGAAGTTCTTAATAGTTTGAATTCCTACCTATCTTTTTTTTAAGATTCGCATTCTGAAATATGATGCGTTTTATTAGCATGAGGCAGTAGAACTTTGTGAGATTCTTTATTCCAAGCTAACAACATGTTCCAAGTACGGGAATAACTAGCTCCACTCGGTATAAACGTGCTTCTGCGTAAACAATTGGCTATAAGTTTAACTCATTTATTTATTATGTTCCTTTAACGATAATTAAATTTTTCTCAACTAAATGAAACTAAGTGATGTCGTATTATTTCCACTTTATTAAATTCTTTAAATTATTTACTTTATTAAATCTATTAAAGTCTTTGTATAAACAATTCTATAACCAACCAATGCAACGTTTCTGAAGTCATCGCAAGAATTGGATGCATAGCTTATTTATAAAAATAGCATGGCCATTTAAAAATGGCTGCTGTAGCTTTAGGATTTATACATAGTATGTATGGCTATATATGTATACATATACGCACACATATAAATGTGTTTGTGTATATAAGTGATTGCTCTACTATTATTTATGATATCATATATTAAGTAATCCAAATAAAGAATAATGGTTTTAATAGAACAAATTAATTCAATTTCTCGATAAAATAACATAGACGCAAAGACTGATGCAACCACCCAAGAACAAGTCTGAAGACTAATTTGGTGTAACTTAAGGTCATGAAGAAATGCTATCATAATATAAAATGTCGTATTTATAAAATTAAGTAAAAAAATATTAAATTGGCGTATATTTCTTAAGTATTTTTCTTGTAATGGACCAATACATTGCAAAATTGTGTTTGGTTACGAAATAACACTCAAAATATCTAGATATATTTTTATAAAACTTGGTTAAGTTCATGAATAAAAAAACCGGTAGATGATTTGTCAATAGTAAAAACAGTAGAATTTTTGTAATATAAAACTCGGTAATAAAACAAACTTAGTACTAAAACACATCTCAATAGATGGCACAAAGTGTTTAAATATTCGTATATGTTTAGCTCACATTTCTTGATAGCCCAAAATCTACATATGAATCGAAAATCTGCCCAATGAAACCTTGAACAAAACTTAGTTAAGTACATTCTTAAAAAGTATTTTATTTGATTTGAATCGGGTTTTTTCGCGGTAATTATATATTTAATGAGTAAACCTAGATATTATAAACTAAGTATTCACTATGTCCCGACGTTTCACACTGGTTGCACAGCCTGTGGTCACGGGAAGACTGAAGATGTATAGGAGTCACCGCTGCGACGCGGGAGTGTTTTTCAAAACTACCCCCACTTGGTTGATTGTAGAAATGTAAGGCGCGTTCACACTAGACCTACACACTAC
Organism: Druceiella hillmani; assembly: GCA_039881145.1. Classification (NCBI taxonomy): domain Eukaryota; kingdom Metazoa; phylum Arthropoda; class Insecta; order Lepidoptera; family Hepialidae; genus Druceiella; species Druceiella hillmani. The sequence continues at coordinate 13,032,814 of JAYKKI010000010.1, read as the reverse complement.
ACTAACGGTGTCATGACACTTGGATTTATGTACACATCGCAAACACCTAGTTGCAATCACTGGATTCCAAGCCGCCGAGAGTTTGAATCCATCTTCACGGTTGAAATTTGGATGTTTTTTAATTTCAATCGCTTCCCGTATAACCCTCTTGAAATAATGAGGCTCAGAAGAAATAACCTTGGGGTCATGAAGTTCGATCCAGTGATTGGGCCCCGAATCAACTAAGTGTTCTGCTATAGCAGACTTATTTATCTGGCGGTTCTTCACAGCTGCTATGTGTTCCTTCATGCGTTCGGCGATTGTCCTTTTTGTCTGACCTATGTAGGAAAATTTATTACATTTTCTTCATTTTCTTATAATTTAAGTACATGTAGATGGACGAATACGTGACAATTTTTCACTACAAGAAAATCTGATAAACCAAAACGGACGTCCACGCGAACGGAGTCGCGGGCACCAGCTAGTTTGTAATATAAATTTGGAATGCTATTTCTTTCTACATTGTGCACATATAGCTGATTATTATTTTGAAAAATTCTTATAAAAATATAAATTATGTTTCATGTTATTATTATTATCACACTCTAACAGCACATCGGTAATACGTGTAACTGCATAAATAATTAAACGACAATTTAATACAAAACAGTTAAGTAAAAACAATTAACAAGTAAACTCAACAAAAAGCTTCCCCTAACTGGATTGTCGGGATCGACGTCCTACCCTCCTGTTTTGAAATTTAATTTCAGATTTCAATGCGAGATTAAATCTAATTGCTTTAATTGTTAAATGTATTTTGAATAACTTTAGGCCCAACTTTCAACTTTATTATGGATTTTATTGCACACCTAATTTTTGTGTGTTTAACATTTGTGTATATGACTAATTATTAAATTAAATTAAAGAAATTATATCAAAAGTTAATTGCCAATTTTGTGCTCTCTTTTTATGCAAAAATTTTGTACCCTACCATGCAATCAGAAGGTGTTCCTCAAATACTTATTTTTAAATAGAACTATTGCTTTGTTTCTCATAAATTTACACATTAATAAAATGGTCACGAAGCTGTGTCTTTTAGTGCATCACACAGAAACCAATAAATGAATTTTAATGAAAGTTTTAGTTTCATATCTAAGAAGCTTTGTCAAGTTTTTCAATCGCTATATACATTTTATTGACGAATGTTTGTAAAACTAGTCAAAACTGAAATATTGTATACCATAAAGTTATATAGATAGCAATATAAGTCATGAAATGATATTCCAATAGGTTTATTTCTTATCGAAAATAAGTGCTTCACAATATCGTAATATTTAAAACTTGAATATTCAACGATAATAGCAAAGTTTGCAATTAGGACCATTTGTAAATTTTCCATACTACACACAATTCTGGGAAAATTATAATTAAACGACCTGTATATTATTTATTTAATACATATATTTGTGAAGATTGGCAATAAAAAGATGTAAATTATTTGTATTACGCATACATCTACAAATTTATTTCTGACAAGTCTTTAAATAAAGTTGGATGATGTTATTCGATAGCCGTTTGACGATCATCCTTATTTCATTACATAGTTTTGGTGAGTGGAGATTTCTGAGTAGTACAATCGGGGATCCAATTTTCAGTCGATGGCAGCGTAATGGCATTGTTGGTACGTGGAAAGAGTTTAGAAAATTTGTGGAGTAATTTATATTTTCTTCAATGTTTACCATCGTATCGATCGATTTGTATATGCTCTCTTCATCGGGAATTTTCTTTTCAATATTAAAGTTTATATCGTTGAAAATATTATTTTTAGTTGCCAAAATTTCCCTCTAAAATGGCCACTCCGGATTGTTATAACAGTGAACAATGTTTGAATAAATTTGGTCGATGAGTTCGTTCTCAGTAGCGGCTATGTTGCAAAAATCACTTGTGAGTTCAATGAGGCTGGTCGCCTGATCAGTAGGATATTTCCCTACGCCTATTTGTAAAAGTTTTTGAGCAAAATTTGTTGTTGTTTAATCTTTTGATAGTTCAATTCTCATGTTTTTCGTCAGTCGCAGTATTTTTTTATGTGGCCAAAGATGTGGTTCTTTTAAGCACACATTGATCTCGTCTGCTTCTGTTTACTTGGGGAGAACTGGAAATGTTCATTGATAATCCCCTGAGAGTGTGACTAGAGCTCCTCCCATCACTTCAGAGTTTTTTTCGTAAGTCTTGTAATCTTCTGTCCATGGCTTTGAGTGAATTTTTATTTGTCATTTTGAATTCGTTCTAGAATATAATATTAGTTTGTTCTATAAGTTCACCCCGTCCAAATTTTTTTGAGATTTTACATACTGGGAATCGTTCTTCGGCTATATTCAGTGGTAGTTTTAGAGCGGAATGGGCAGTTTATCCTCCTTCCACAAGTGTGGCGCCAATGCTGAATGACGCCAGTGCAAGTGCGATGTGTTGTTTAACCCGTATTTCTGCCAATAATAGATTTATTAAAAATAATTTCCCGGTGTACCATGTGCGTCCAAGTGAATAATTCTGCCAGTGTTGCAATTAATCCGGTCCATGATATTTTGTAAATTGTCTTTTATTGTCATTGAGAAGCGGTTTGTTGTGAGCAATGTATTGAAGTAGTTCGTTGATGTTGTAGCTTTTTTCCTTTGCAGTTTTGAATTATAGCACAATGAAAGTATCTTGTCGTGGTACTAACATCAAAAGTTGTACCAAGGTCTGGTTGTTTATTGCTTAACATTTATCTTCTAAGCGAATGAGTGTTTCATTGCAGATGTCATCGTTGAATTGATAGCCAGTTTTGGATGAGCTTTTCGGATTATGTACAGTATGTCATCACTCATACTTTCTTCGAAGGAGTCCCATAGCTGTTTTGGATTCGATGGGTTACATGTTGTTAATATTATTCCAAAAAAGTCTCGGATTTTTTTCAGCTGAGGCTGCGAGTGAGGCTTCCTTTAGTATTAATTCCCAATGGTTGTCGTTTTCCAGTAGTCCTAAGCGTTAATATACTTCTCTGTACGTCTGACATAGGTGACTATCAATAATCTTGAGATCCGTGAAATTAGTTGGTCCCCCTATTTCGTGTAGTGACAGCCGGAGACAGAAATATTCGGCGTTGTTCGGATGTACGGTGTATACTCAGCCTAGTGAGTCAGTTTTCATGCTTCTTGGATGATCCCCTACTTGAATTCCTTGTTTTCCTAGTTGAAATATATTTTTGTTATGTTCCACGTATAATAGGTAAGGACGTCGATATATAATAATGTTTTCGCGAATGGGTCCTTTGACACAGTTGGAAAAAATATGTTAATGTTGTCTTCTTAGGTGGTACGCTGGCAATTTTTCTGGCGGTGTCTTTTGTGAAGTAAGCTCTCTATCCATTTTATAAATGTACTGTCAGATTTTGTACAGTTGGTTCATGTTCATGTATGGGAAAACCGAAAATGTTTATGTTTTATTGTCTCTGATCATTAAGCCGTAAGCATAGAACTCCTTGGAAGTAACTTTTTTTTTGTTTCTACGCCTATTTTAGGTTGGATTTTTTTTACATTAAAATTATATCCGTCCTCTCCGTGCAAAAATATTAATGGATATTAGAGGGCATAGTATGAACGGTGTATCTCTGCAATGCGTTGCAGTCCTTCTCTTCTTCGCTGTAAAATTATGTCACGGCTTGTGTTTTTATTGTCCGCAATTCCGATGACGACTTCGTCTATATGAGGCATATTAAATTTGCGTTCATTTTTTCAACGTGGCCTCTTATCCGCTCGAATTATAACCATATAGTCATCAATAATCATTCGGTCTAGTGTTGTTTTGAATATGCGAATAAGTTGATTGTATTTATGTAAGATCCACTGTACATCTTGGATAATTTCTCGTCTCAATCCACTGATGTTTGTGCATCGTAGATCAATTTCTATTTTTATATATACCAATGGATAACTCCACCCATATAAAAAAGGCTTCGAAAGGTCCACAATGTTCCAGAACACTCCCCAAAATTTGAGAGTGGTCTGGGATATTCCACAATGACCTGGGATGATCCGGGATGTTCTCGAAACTTTCAAACCATTCATAAACATTCCAGAATATCCCAAGATATTCTGGAATATTATGAAATGCTCTCAAATACTTTCAAATGTTATGGACCGTTCTAGAAATTTCTAGGGGGAACCTTTCAGCCCTTAAGCACGTCCTTCAGGTGAAAACGTGAATCTTTTTCATATATGGGGATATAAGGTTACCACAACATATAACTCCCTTGATCGTACCGGAACTTGTTTCTGAATTTTATTTGCACGTACATTGTACACTTATTTTATATTATATATCGATTTTATTGTTGTCATTCGTTACCTTACTTTTGGTTCAAAAGGAATCTTTAAACGGATTTAATTAATTACCAGAATCCTCAATAAATAGAAAATATAAATCATTTATTCTGGAAGCAATATAGATATTTTTATAACAACTGAAATATGTTAGAATTTGTTGGTATACAAAACTGTCTTCAATCTCTGTTGCACGAAATTTTGCTAGACAAAGTACAATTTTCTCTGGAACTGATGAAAATTAATACTAAGAATGCCTACAAGTTTACAAAATCAAAATTTTAATCACTGTTCAAAAAATGTGAATTATGTTATTCAACGCAGAGAAATTTGTAAGAGAAAAACAAGTTTCTGTAATTCTATATTTTCTGTCTATGTCTATATTTTCTTGGTACATGCAGAATACATATATAAAGGTATAATATATGTTATATTACATTGTAAATTTGCAGAATTTTTAGTATATATCAATAGATTCCTAAAAATATAAACAAATGTGATCCATTTGCGCATACAGTGAATCTAATTGAGAAAAATTAAATTATCACCACCTTACGAACGAGTCCGATAATATTATTAATTTTTCCTCTTTTACTATAGAAAAAGTAACACTCAAAATACTATATTGATTTTGAGTGCATACATCTTAATAATCTGAGTTAAAGAATATTCCCGGAACCAGAGTTGCAAATTATTTCACAATTGTAAATTCAAATCCGCCTGATTCTCTAATGTGGTTAGCATAGATTCCCTAATGTGGTTAGCATGGCTCTTTTTACCGAAAAAAATAAGCAGGAATATAGATAAATCTGAATATAATTCAGTTAAAAAAAATTATTTCTCCGATAGGTTGTAAAATTATATTTTCAAGGCTAATATTTTCTTCACAAATTAATTACGAGAACAAATTTTCCTTATTTACGCAAAAAACTTTCCCGGTAATAAAATACCTAAATGTCATGTTAAAACCTGCAAGTCATCTTGATATAATAAAATACCGAACGCAACATATTAATTTCCATTTCATGTAAAAAACATTTGAATATTTTTAAATTTCCATTAACGACTTCTACAATATGTCCCCATATGATTTGTACATAAAATTTTGTTTATGCATAAAATCCTTTCGTGAGATCTTTTCCATAGAACCTTGAAAACATCGACTTAAAGGAAAACATCCCCAAAGTCAAAAGCATATGAATTAAATTCATTTTAGCTCCTTTAATGTTGACGTGTCGTTTATACTTTCAGGATACGGCCCAAAATCTTAAATAATAAAAGAGAAAGTCGGAATTTTTCTGCACCAAAATGCCCAGTGAAATATGATAATAATACGGTACCTTTTAGGTGCGTGTAGCTTTCTGTCAAATAAAAACCGACTCTAAACTAATTCTTTATGATTAAAAATACTGAAAGTTCATTAAGCCAAAACGACTTCAAAATAGCATTGCTTATTTACTGTCTGCCGTAAGTTAAATTATATGATGTATTCATCACTGATGAATTGCATTTATTGCTGATAAATATTGACGTGTCGTTCATACTTTCTGGATACGGCCCAAAATCTTAATTAAAAAATGAAAGAGAAAGTTGAAATTTTTATGCACCAAAATGCACAGTGAAATATAATAACGATACGGTACGTTTTAGGCGCGTGTAGCTTTCTGTCAAATAAAAACTTATTCTAAACTAATTCTTTATGATTAAAAATACTGAAAGTTACTTAAGGCAAAACGACTTCAAAATAACATTGCATATTTACTGTTCGCCGTAAGTTATTTTATATGATGTATTCATCACTGATGAATTGCATATGTATTCATCACTGATGAGTTGCATTAATTACTGATGAAACACATATGATAGAACTATTGGTTATTAAAGCCAGTCTTAGACATAAGCATACTTTCATCCATGTCTGAAATCAATATTCTCTTTTATTCTGCTTTACTTTCCTCTTTCAAAATAAATTATTTCAAAATGTTTTACAATCTCTTCATCTGTCTAATGGTGTAAGTGTACTTACACAATTTTTCAAAATTTCCAGATTGATGAATAATTTCTATTTTCGCGATAACAGCAAATCTAAGGAAGAAATATATTTTCACAAAATTTTCTATTAATCTCAATGCAATTCTTTCTTGGTAGACGCCTTAAAGGTTTACTTTCGAAACAACTGTACAGACGTTTCTTATGAAAAGCTTTTTTTGATATGAACATAGTTACACTTAGGTCTTCATTTGAACTTAGGATGCTCAAAGTTTGCGCTGGTATATATGGTTCTAAGTGATCATTTTTTTTTATATAAAGTAATATCATTACATTCGTGATATTAGAAGTTCGTCGTCCAGTTTTAAAAGATTGTTTATTTTGCAAATAATATTTAGGCAAGTTAGACGTGTACCAAGTAATAACTTTTGAGTTTTGTTTTTAGTTTTCATACGGAGGTAAATTTAATTCCTTTTTAACACCTCCTTTTCGTTTCTCTCTGAATAAATTTATATACCACGTTAAGATGTTTTACATCTACGTTTTCCCCAGTTTTATCCCAATGAAAGAAAAAGCTATTATTTTCCCTATGCAGTTTCAGTATAAATCATATTTTTAGTGGACTAACAGCAATACTATACTCGTATTTATAGACTGATTCCCTTAAAATTCAAGGTAAGTTTTTAAAAACCCATGTTTTTCTTATTAAATAAGAAAATTGAAATGAATTCGACGGAGGGATTGGCGGGTTACCATTTTACTTTATGTAAAATGAATTATGTTAATACAAAAGATGAATAAAAAGTCAATTCAATTTTAAACGACGCCAATAAAGCATAGTCCTTTAAGTGGAATGAAAAGTTTCACTCTTTCCGACTAACGAATTTCCTCGTTCATTTTCTAGTGGAAAAGTAATTTTCGTTCGGTCGTACGTTGAATTGTGGCCATTAATTACGGAGCAATACCTCGAAGCAAATTTAATTTAAATCTGACTAGCGGAGCGATGTCGCAGCATATTTTCGTGGTCTCTTTGCTAAATCGATAATGATCGCTTTCAACGAGAAGTCATATCAGTATTAGACATGAGTCAAACTTTCGGCTCTTGGCCAAATCTTCGTTAAAATATTTAGAGCAGAGCGCGCTCAGCTCAATTTTAAGGCATATATTTTTTCATATAAATTTCATTGCGTTTGCTTAAGTTTCTATTTAATTTTTTTTTGAAGATAGGTAAGAAAAAAATAAAAATTTGTTTCTTTACAAAAGTACAGGTGGCCAGAAGCACGTATGTGACTAAACTGTAAGTTTCCTCTTTTGCAGTTTGGCTACAGAAATATTAATATATATATATCAAATGGGATGTCAATGTTCAAATCAAATTTCAGCAATGGTATATAATCCTATTAATAGAGCCTGTTTATGGCTGCTCCAAAATAAACTTTGATAAGTTTCAAAATGTTTTTTGTTCAGTACGAATAGTTTTGAATGAATATGAATATGATATATTTAGAATGAATATAAAAAATCGTTTTTTTTTTAATTGCATAAATACATTTATATATTGTAAGAACAACAAAAAAAAACCTTTCTAGTTTAATTCCAAATATTAAATGGATATATAACACACATTCATAGAGGTATGTTAAGTAGGTAAGACGTGACTGAGAAACTAATAAATATGAAAACATTATTAAGCTGTCAGAGTTCCATAGAAACACTATATCTTAGGAATGTAAGACAAAACCGAATAGCTCATGAAAATTGTATTAATCCCAGCATTTTTCTCAAAGACCATTTGAAATAGAAAAATTAAACTTAGCATACTTGTAGAAAGCAGCGGCGCAATTAAAAATTATATTTCTACTTAGGCCGATTTTCTATTTGATGGGCGAGATAATGTTTTCATAATGATTGATTTTGGTAATTAACGAAAGATTATCGAAACGCAAGTTAGAAAATACTTTTCAATAAAATTTCATTGAAAATAAATTCTTAACAAAATTTCATAAAAAAAATTGTGAAAAATGCTATCGGTATTTTGATTAAAAATTATAAGTGTAGCATATATTGAATGTTTTTTCATAATCAATTTTAATCTAAATTAGGTTTATGAAAGAACAATAAAAAGGTTTATAAAAGAACAAAATTAGCCCAATATTTTTGAAATGGTTGTTTGGTTTTTCAGAATTTTATTCTTACAAATAAAATTCTGAAATGACACATTACTGTTTTAGTAATGTACTTTAAAAAATATGTAAAAATTCTAACAATTTATTTCTAAAAATATTTTCATTAATATATTGGAAAAAAAATACTCTAAAATTTGTTCACGGCATATTTATACAAACTTATTTCATTTTGTTAGATTAGCTTTGAGAAATGTTGCGTTTAATTTTACATTTAAATGTATTCATCAAGGAAAGTTGTGAAAATTAATTGAATAACATTCATTTTATTTTCATATGGCGTAGAGAGATCTTAAGTACTAACTGAAACTGAATATAAAATTATGAATTGCGAATGTAATGATAGTACTTAGTTTAATCTATTGAGTTGAACGTCGAAAGGTAAAGTTTGATTTTCCTCTTTTATTATTCTGTAAATATATTTCGTTTCATAAATTGCCGAGAAACTGCAAGTAAGTGTTTGTAAGTCGTTGCTTCAGCACGGTATAATCATATTTCAGTCTTAACTTTTTTTAAGTTTTTACATATTTGCATTTCTATTAGCAGCCTAACTCAAAAATTACTAAATGGACTAAATTTATATTGAGAGTCATAAATTTCAATCAAATAGCCTAAAACCGAAAAAAGTAAATTGATACAATTTTCTTTAAAATATCTCAGTTAAAGTTAAATATTGGCTAATTCAAGTAAAATTATGAATTGCGAGTGTAATTATAGCACTTAGTTTAGTCTATTAAGTTGAACGTCGGAAGGTAAATTTGATTTTCCTGTTTTATTATTCTGTAAATATTTTTCTTTTTAAAAATGTTGGCAATCTTAGTCGTACTAAAGTATGATGAAAATCATCTTTTGCATTAACTTAAATTTCTAAAGCTCGTTATATTCAACCCTATTGTCAGTTTTTATGTATGCTCATAACAGTCTAGTAATGTAAACTTTTACGAAATTACAGTGATAAATAATATAAATTATTTCAATTAACAATGACACCGTAAAGGCAATTAACATTTTGCCTAAAAAATACTTCTTCAGAACAAACGCTATCGGTAAAGAAGGGTCATTGAATTTCCAAAGCGTACACTTGGCTTAGTTTTTACACAGATATTATATTTATACACGTGTTATTACATGAAATTATGATGTTGAAATAAGTCTTGTCATATTAACTTCACCATTATTTTATTAACTGGAAACCTTAACCATTTATTTGATATTAGTGCAGTATTAGCCAAATAAAACTGTAAAATGTGGTGTTCATTTGATAAAAGCATTTAAGCATTCAAGCTACGTTAGGTGTATCTTTTTCATTTGAAAAAGATACACCCAACGTATGTGTATCTAGAAATATTCATATAAATTAAAACTTCTACACAGATGTGTTAAAATTGTATAAGCCTCAGTATGATATCCACAAGTCATTATGCACCATTGAAGAAAAGCCGCAGAAAAGAATTGTGATGATTTTCTTATCTCTGTCGATTTTCTACTAAATATGACTTTAAACATGGTGCAGTTCAATTCTATTTATATGGCAAGAGTTCCTCTTTACCACTTATTTCGTAAAATTGTCCAAATGCACATATAAATATTTTTTCGGTTGTAGAATTTATTTCATTAAGCATTCCTGCATAATACTTTGTGGCAGAATGCATCTACCATTTTCTTTATGATTTCAAATTAAAAGTTTAAAGTTATAATTTTCCAGTTGGGAAATTTTGATAAAAATTAATTTTCAATTGTTCGGAAAAGTCCAGTCTTTGTCAATTTATGGTATTTAAAATATTTAACATTATTAATGAATATAAAAAAGGAATTGAAAATCCTACTAATGGAGTTATCATCCCATTGTTCGGTTTACATTGTTCACGTCCCGCTCTAACTTGGCAAGTCAAAAAGTTGAACCCGCTTCTTTTTTAAACACTCCAGTACATTCATTAATTTGTTGCAGTAATGAATTTAATCAGAAATTAAATATTTTGTCGCAGAAGATAAATATTATATTTTAATTCGTAAATACATTTCACTAGATAAACATCTATTGTAAGGCATGGTAAGTGTAGTAACCTGATAGTAACAGACACTTTTAGAATCTTATTAAGCTAATGAAAAATTCTAAGGATTATTTGAAATGTACATGCATTTTAATGAGTATAATATCGACTTACTTATAAAGACTCTTAACAGCTAGAGAAATTGTTATCACGGTTTTTCTAAAAGGATTTAAAATAAATAAATATAACATGCTCGAATGGTCGATGGTTCTCTAAAGATTTAGATATATGTATAAAAGTGAAATATTTTGAGTGTATCAGCAAGGGGTTAAGGGGGTAACATTTTTATCTAGCGAAGGAGAAGCCACATAAAAATCGTTATTAAACGTTTTCGATTTCATTTTAAAAGACTTTTTGAATGACGTTACAAGAAACGATATTTATTCGATGTCTACAAAAAACGATATTTATAAAGAAGTTCGATGTATGAGAAAATAATAAAAGAAAAAGTAAATACCTTTATCCGTCTACTTCGATTAAAGTTGCATCACAAAAGTCTTAAAGAAAAAGAGTTATGACACTCTTATATACGGATGTGCTGATAGACAGATATTTTTAGATTACGAGGGTGTCATCTGTCTCAGTTTTAAGATTTTTGATAATGCTGGGATTAATACTTTCTCCCAATTAAAAAAAATATCATCGTGGTAAAGGTAATAGTAATGTCGTGGTAATGGATCGAAGTCATGGAATAAGTCCTCCTCGACCTTTATTTGATATTCTTATGTAGTTTTAAAACAATGTTATTGATTTTGCATCTAAGTATTTACCCGCTACATTTTTTTTTTTTTAGCTTGGATTAAAGAATATTTATGTCTATCATACGCAAGTATTTTTTTCTACCTATACTTGTTCTATTAATTAATGTTGAACTTGTAATCCGTTTAATTATAACTTCGCTTGTATCGACCGTTGATAAGTATCGAATATGAAATGGAGCTGTCACTTTTGCAATACTTAAAGAAAATTAAAGAAGATTTATTTCTATCATACGCAAGTGTTTTTTTCTACCTATACTTGTTCTATTAATTAAAGTTGAACTTGTAATCCGTTTGATATTTTGATAAACCATCATTTACTATTAATATATTTAGATCAATTTTTTTATTTAATAGATTTGGATGTAGTATTTTAATACTTAAAAATTAATTATGGTAGACTCCAAAATTGTTGACTATATTCAAATAAAATATTTACAATTTTTTTTTTGGAACTGTACTCATTTTTGTGGCAACAAATTTAATTTGTAAAATATATTGAGGTTTTTGTACGGTACACAATTAAGTTATTTTGTAAAAGTAATTATAAATAAGGATTCACCTACTGAGTGGACAAGAAAAGACATTTTTAGTATCTTGGTGCACAAAAACAATTATGTACTAGCACAATTATATCTTAATTTTTATTCGCAACTAAATGAAACTACGTGAAATAGTATTTTTTCCACTTTATTTAAATTCTTAACTACGACCTAGGTTTCGTTGTATGACAACAACTTCAGGGGATTAATTTATAAAGATTCTTTAGTTATGAATAAAAATTAAATGTTAATGAATTTCTACAAAATTAACGCCAAGTATATTCAACAGCTCAATTATTTATCCAAAATTATAACTTCGCTTGTACCGACCATTGATAGGTATCGAATATGAAATGAAGCTGTCATTTTTGTAATACTTAGGGCATAACAAACATTTATTTAGTTAGGGATAATACACATTTGGGAATACGTGAAAATGGAAAAAGACCATATCGCATAGGTTATAAAATCATTATATAGTAAAATATAATGATTTACATTATGAAAATAAACAAACCATTATATGGACAATTAATTGTTCATTTTCGATATTGACTTCAAATATATCATCAGATTTAATAAAGTATTTTATGTATGTATTCTCTGTATAACACAAGTCAATAGGTATCAAATATTAAAAACCAACTTAAGTGCCAAGAGTCGTATTCATGTTGGCAGGCCACTCTCCTCAATGCGCGTGCGTCGTGACTGACCGCACTTGCGACTTGACAATATTTATTATATTAGTTTCCAAGTAGCATGATATGTTTAATGATAGTCTTGAAGCCAACGATTCCTGAAAATCTGACCGTTTACACGGCAGGAGTTAATAACTTTTTATAAAAACCATATTGGATTTTGATTTAAATTCTTTTAAATTTATTTTCATTCAATTTTCCCGAGTGTAGCTTTGAAACCTTTTTTTAATTAATTGCTTGTGAATTTTTTTGAAGCCATTTCGGTTCAAAATTAAAACGGGCTTGTACGAGACGAGAGAGATATTTGTTTAAAGACTAATCTCTTCATTTGTTCAATATTAATGACTTAGTCCGTCTAAATAATTTTCGATTGGAAAGTAACTAAAGTTAGCGAGAGATTGCGTGTAATCTTTTTTAAAAATCAGTATGTATCGCGTCGCAAAAGTGTCCGACCGATTATTAACAAATAAGCGATAAATTTGGTACTGGTTTTTGTAAAATATTTGTGTATATTTATGCATATTCGATCGTGCAATTCTTCGACACGAGTTATTACATGGATTATGGTTTTTACATTTAATATTCAAAACAGTTTACTACATATATCAAAGCATTCTAAATTATCGTACAACTATTTTTAGTCATATTATTTGTGTCATTTTTCATTTGTAGGCAGTATTGTACAATGTTTGTTGAGATAACACTGCCTACGGATGAAAAATAAAAAACTGCAAAGGATTTACTTCTACATTTCACTACACAATTTTATGAAATACCAATCAGATAGTGTGGAAAATTGGTACATGTGCACATGAGCACCAATTTGATTGCCAACTCTGCTTTGTAGCTCTTTAGTATGAAAAAATCTAATTTGTTTTGAATATAAAAATATTTCGTCTTATCGGTCTGGGAGAAAATCAGCGGTCTGAGAGACCAATATGCAAAATATCCAAAATTCAACTAAAGCCTCCTTAATTACAATTAACTTTGGTGTGTTTTCAATAAATTTGGTGTGTTGTAGATAAATAATTTATACTTTTTCTAATCCCGCGAAAAATATTTGACAGAGTGCAGGTATAGGAAAATAACAAAATTTATAAAGGTCTCCTAAATTAAAATAATGTTATTATATTCTCAAAGACTTCAAAAATCGTATGGATTTTGAAGTAGATAATTAGTAGTAGAACCGTATAGATTTTATGTAATTGTCCCACAGATTTTTCTTATGCAAACAACAACCAAGACAAAATCCTAGAAAGGACAAAAATCATTTACAAGAGCTAATTTCCTATACAAAAACATTAGGAATTGAACAAAGGAAATGAGCAAAGTTGGAACGATTTCTCCGGCGCGACGTTTAAACCATCTCCCATTTATACGACTAAAGGTCTCTTGGGATAATATTGGAGTGGGATATATTCAAAGTTCAAAAGCTCGCTCCGTAACCGAATTTAGTTCGACAATGTCATGTTTGCATAGTTTATCCGTATATAGTTTATAATCCAGATTTATCATAGCACTTTCCTTCTTTTTTTCTATTAGTTTTGATGAAATTAATTATTCATTTACAAGTAGTGATGTAACGGTACTATATCTGATGAGTAGCTTTATGAGAATATTATGAGGTATTTTAAGCCATCAAGCTTTGTCGTGTGACCTTTGATCTGCTGCAGGGAGTTTTAATGACTATCTGGTTATAGACTAGAAACGTCCATAGTAATGCTTTGCTCAGGTTATGATGATTGAAATTACACTAACCCGGATATATTCCATCACCAGAAATGATTTTTTTTATTTTATAAATAAGTTTCGCCCTTGATTAATCTCAATGGCGTTCAAAAATTATCCTTTGCTTTTTTCATTTAGTTTATAGCATAAAAACCATTTTTTGGCAACAATGGTGTGGAATGTATAAACATGGGCATGTATGTGTATATATATATATATATATATATATATATATATATATATATGTATATATATATATATATTAAAAGTTTCTTAATTTTCAAGACTTAACTAAAATTTTACTAAAATTTTTTAAATTTACTTTACTAAAATTTTTTAAAATTCTTGCTGCTGTCTCAATATTCTGGATGTCACGGCTACAAATGAAGTCTGATTGTTATTTCTTGTGGTTATGAATATTTATATAAAACACCTTTTGTATTAATTCAAATATTTTAGGATAACTAATACGGTTCTTACAAAAAAACAATTCGAAATATACTTTTGAGGATTTCATAATTCTAGATACCCAATTTGACTATGCTGAAAAATAAATTTATTATTCAGAAGTGGCAAGCCATTTACAAAATTGCTACATGTAATCGAAAAGTAATATCAATGGAAATCTTCCTGCCTTTAACTATGAACAAAAATGATTTCAAAATTAATTACAGGAGACACCCATTTTCAAGCAATTATGTGTATATTAAGTCCATGTGTGAATTTTCCTATGAATATATATTTTTTTTCACGGAAACTATTAAAACTTCCAAAAAAGTAATAAAAGCGATGTAAAGTTAGAAAAGTTTTAACAATCTCTTAAAAAAATTAAGTTAAAATATTTTTCTATAACAAATTATCAATCTGCCTATAATTGGCTCTAATGCATGTGCATCATCAAAGCAATAAAAGTCATTTATAGTCAGAAAACATTTTAGTTTTGGTTTAAAATATTTGAAAATTTAGCAAACCTATTCCATCACATTTTCTTTAAACATCCACATATCAGAAGGAAATGTACGAGTGAGAATAACAACATATACGTGTTATTCGTTTATGTGTAGTTTAAACATATTTTGAATTTTGTAATTCCGAAAAAACTGGATTTTTTTTTATTTATAAATTATTTAGGTCAATGTCCTGTCATGGAAAGTTTGTCATGCAATTTTCTTATTTCTCTTGTGTCCATGGTTCATAAACTATAATAATTTTTTTGAGATAAATTTAATTCTTAAAAGTAGAATGCTCGTAAAACCAACAAATTATACATTAAAAACAATTTGTAAATAATTGAGTAAAAAGGCCTTAAATTTTTATAACTTTAGCCTCACTTACGGCATTCTGTATAGCTTCATTTATCTTTAATAAATATTAATTCTAAAAATATTTAATTAAATTCAATATTTCAATATATGCATAACAAAAATTTCACTAATTAATTAATATTTATTATTTCTCGTACTGCGTAGGTTAGTACTCCATCCAAAGTTTTAATAAAATTTACTCTTTGTTTATTGTTTATTAAGTTATTATTTAGTTACTAAAATAATATTTAAGTTTTATTAAGAAAAGTAATTAAACTTGTATTAAAACTCAATCAAATGGTGTTATATCTCATTTTAATTTTTATATTCTTTTATCATAAATTAAAAATAAGGGGGCTTTTTGAGAATTTAAACGTACAATTTTTTGTTCTCATATACTGTTTTTTCTGATATGAATTTAAAAATATAAGACATCAAAACTATACGAAATTTACCTTTACAAATGTTGCTTGCTTTATACTAAACTTATAGGCACAAACAAAATATACTACTGATGTTTTTTTGTCAGAACAATCATAAAAAAAAATATGTCTTGGTCTAAAAACGGCCCACTTGTTCTAATAGTTTATTTAAGCTTGATGAAAATTTACATTCGCTGTAAAGAAATTTAAAATTTGTTTATTAAAATTCTGAATTAATTTCATTTAAAACCTGAATTAAATTTAGTTCCATTAGGTAAATACATTATGATTTCCACGACTAAATCCGTAAGAAAAAGGAAAAAGTTTTCTGCACCTACTTTAGAATTAATTAAATGGTAAATTAATGTCCAAATTAAAGGAGATGGTGATTTTTAAATATGCACATTAAGAATACAGTTTATTGAAAGGAACTTATGTCATGTTGCTTTGAAGTTTTCTGCTAATTTTAATAGCATCATATCGGCTAGAAAATATATCATTGTACATTTTGTGATTCAAGACAAACTTAAGGAAGTGTTTATATTTTTGACGAAAAACCATAATTTTAGCCATGTTTGCTCTAAACTCTAGGAATATGTTGTACAATTATTTTGTAGTAGTAGTAAAATTATTATATAGAACAATTATAATATGGCAAAATAGACCAAACCTTCGACTATAATTCACGTTGATAACTTCTTAGTGGTTTCATAAATGTGTTTCTTTACAATCGGCTTTTTGCCACTAATTCCTAGCCAAAATCTCAAAAGGAAAGCAAGCTTAGAAGATTCATTCCAAACAATACGCATTAATTCCAAGGTCAGAAAGAAAATAAAAATAACTCATTTATTCCCGCTTAATTTATATATAAAGTAATTTAGTTTGTCGCAATAGCGAAAAAAAATATTTAATCAGCAAAATTTCTGCGTTCCTTTTGTAACACCAGATTGTCTTTCCGGCCTGAAATGCATCCAAAGGCGATTGGATTCGGTCGCTCTAATTAAAAGTATACGCGATGTATTTCTACGCTATTGGTGTAATAATGGTCGGATTGGACATTCTTAGTCATGATAAACATTTTATCCAATTGAAATATTTCTTTTGATAGCGTATATTACCTTAACTTTATATTTATATATATATATATATATATATATATATATATATATATATATATATATATATATATATACATATATATATATATATATAGGTGTGTGTGTGTGCGCATATGTGTAATTCAGACGTAATTAAAGACACTAAGAAAGAAAAACGATTACAAATTTTCATCAAAGCCTCTTGCTTATTTTGACGTATAGCCATTGCCTAAATTAATTAAAAACGAACTGTAAACAAACATTGAAAATTGTTCTAAAATGAATGGCTTTTTCCTTTTACGAGGTTTATGTAAGTATTTTTACGATCCTGTCGAGCCTGTGAGCATCATAGATTAATATGGTACATCTGTGGATGGAGGATATAATGAGACACAATCTACACTTTATTTTATCTCGCTAGTTCAAAGAATTTTGTAGAAATTATATTTACAATATGTTAGGAAAAATACCCTAACGTTTTATGAAAAAATACAAGACTTGTTTTTTATTTGACGATTTTGATAATACTCTTAAGGAGCTTATTTTTTTAATTTTCTTTATATAACAGTGTCATTTTTGTTTTTGTAACACCTGGGCCCAGCACTATATGGATGTTTACCAGTCTCTTCCTTCTATAACACCGGACTTTGGCCGATCCTGACATACAACTATATTAACCCCCACATACTTCAAAAATATTCATATCGAAATTAAGTACGCATACCGGAGGAATACGTACTCAACTTTTTCTTTTAAATCCATGTGTTATGTGGATTACCATTTGAAAAGCCTAGATATAAGGGTAAGCTTAACAAAAAATATGCTGGAACGGGCGCATTATTTCCAATGATAATACAAATATATGATAATAAAAATAATGCGCCCAAATTCTGCGACAACTGAACCTAAAATTATGAAAAATCGAGATTTTAAGAAACCGACACAAATGCTGTGGGAAGGCTAAAGCGATGATTTTTGATGTCATAATTTTCTAAATAAACATCGTGATTTTGCACCTGTGAACCTGTACTAGGCAATATATTAATGTTTATCTACATTCCCAACTGATTTTTTCAGATACCATGCGACGTAAAAGCTTTAAATTAGCATGGCAATGCATTTTATTAACCCATATATTTTTTAATAACTTTTATTAATTTTTCAATTAATAAAACTTAAATTTAATAATAAAAGTTTTTTTAAAAACAAGATATATAAGGGCTTTAATTTCTTTTAATGTAATATTTCTTATTGGTATAATTTTTACACAAATATTTTAAATTGTAATTTATAAAAATATTCCGAAAACATGTAAAATTTCACCATTTCCCATTATTTACCAAACTACTAAATATATTTATATTTTAAAAAATTTATATTTCTAAATAGTTTAACATAAATATTATTCACCCTTTAATGTTTATAACTGCATATATGTATACGGAACCCTCATAGCCCGTGTTATATTCGAGCTTAACTGACTTTCATGTAAATACATGTACTTGTCATAATTTTAAAGTTTCTCTGCCTCAGTGATTCTAGCATTATATTCCTTATTAATTTAATCATTGTTCAGTCTTATTATCATTGGTTTCGATTTCATTACTATTACTGCACTATGCATTAAGCATTTCAGTTACTCGTTCAAGAAATTTACTTTAGTAAGTAAACTCTTAACAAGTGTTTGAATAATTTCATTCATTCTTTGTTAGCTTTGAACTGAATTTCGAATTTTTGCAAATTAATGAAACGCCACGAATCCCGTTCAATTTTATAAATGTTTCAAACTGACATTCTAGAATTACACATATTTATTAAACACTTTTATATATAACTTCAAAAAGTAGATCACATTTTATCTCTAAATACTAACTTTTGCCCACAGTTTTGCTCACGTGGCTACAATTAAAAACTTATGGGGAGGAATTAAAACATGCAGCTCAATTCAGAATTATTTGAGGAAATTAAATGCTAAGCCTATGTTCGTAACTTTGTAATACAAATGACCAGGAAAATAAAAATATTTTTCTCTAAATAAGGATATAAATGGAGTAATTCTGTTGCTTAAATGGCAATATCAGATTTCAGTGTAAATTATAATTATAAAAAAAGTTAAGTTTTATCATTTTTATAAAAGGTGGCATTACATGTATTAATCTTATTATATATACAGTTGACCTAATTATATGTATAATCTAAAGAGGGCAAATGTAATTAGAAAATGCATCGTTATCCGCTTTCTTTTACTGCCATATCATTAAGTTCAAATATTTGTAACTCTTTTAACTGCACCTATGAACGAGGAATGGGTAATATCCAAGGTATATAAATATTTTATAATAGGTTTTATTATTTAAAGCTAATTCCCAAACTACAAAGATAGTTTCGAACATTTGATATATAATGCTGTCTTATTTTAAACATATTCGAGAGATGAATTTAAGGCAGTGTCCCTGAATGAAAGCAATGTATGTGGCATTTGTCATCCCTACGATATTGATTTATTGATTATTAAAGATATCGATGTATGCTAGAACACATTAGTTCACAACAGGCTGACCCTAAAATTATTGAACCCTTAATTGTCAAATCTATCATTGATACTCAATTCAATTATTTATATTAAATAGACACTAAATTGTTACTTCGGGACTATACTCATTTTGGAAAGGACGTAGGAAGCAAGCACCTCAGCAACTTTAGAAAGTATTAGAGAAATCACTCTTATGTATTTAAATTCTTATTCACGTAGAAATACGACATTTAGTAGTTACACTTTTAAGTTGTGTTTTCAATTTTCAGGCAGAAAGTAATTAATATTTTATCGACATAATTTTAATAATACAAAATAAATAAAACTGGTTACCAAACAAATATTGGGCACATATTTTCGTTTTAATCACGATGAAGTTAATGCGAACATGCTATAAATTTGTTTCACAAAACAAGTGTCATATCACAAGTGTCGCTATGCCTGTATTAGAGATTTAACGGCCAGTAAATATGCGTTGAGAATTTGCTTGAGCAAAAAATTGCTTGAGCAGCGGGATTATATATATATATATATATATATATATATATATATATATATATATATTTTCTTGTCTGATTTTAATGATAATAACGCTCATTACCTATTGTCCTTTAACAGCTTTAATAATATTGTAGAATATCTTAAAACATTTTATTTCAAATGTTCTTTTATATGAAGGGCAATATTTTATGAATTTTTGCAATTAAAAAAGTAGTTATTATACGTGTCCATAATTAAAAAGAAGTCAAATGAACTTCTAGAACATTTTGTCTGGCTATATGTCTCTATTGCATACAATGATCACACCAACGTTTTTCATTGTAACAGCGTTTTGGTTTAAATTCAGACTAAGATAAAAATTATAGACAATCCACCAGCTCTACATTTCGGTTCTCGATTCTAAAAGTAAATCGTTTTCCAATTTTCCTCGGAGTATATTTTTCACTAAGTAAATCGATGTACGTTAATAATTCCAATGTTTATTATGAGTGGGTTGGCAACATTGTTTAAACAAATATCGTATTTTAGCTTGTACCTAGTATCACACGCACAGTTGTGAGCTGAATTATAAAATACTTAGAATATAAGATAGTTTCCTTAAAAATATTAACGAGACTTTACAATGTGATAGTAATGTTATTATCTCATAGGATTGAAATACGTCGCGTTCAATAAATAGTCAAAGTTACTGGCGCAGATATTTATTTTATTACCATACTATCTAATATCCACCCTAAATGGGAGAATATATCGTTCAATGATACCACCATTTCAAATGGAACTATATAAGAGTTGCATTATATAAAAAAGCAGCTTAATCCATTTCAAGTTGCTGACTTGAAACTATTCTGAACTTTCAAATAACCAAACTTTTCCAATCGATATTTTTCACTGCAGCTTACGAGCAAAAGTCCATGTGGCGCTTGAATGACAATCGACATTATACGTTGTTTGAGAGAATCTTTGCAATGGGGAAAATAAAATATCTATATTTTTACTCTTTCTTATTAATTGGATATTAATAATAAATTTTACTGAAAAATATAACATATTTTCTCTTCTTATTATTAGTTTATAATTACTCTTTATTATTAATAATAAAATTTGCTGAAAAATATAACATATTTTCAGAATTTCTGCGGTAGTCAAAAATTTTTCGATTCCTTACTTTCCATGTTTTAAGAACATTTATAAATTTGCATAAAAATTTTAAAATAGGTTATTGTTGTGTAATTATAATTACGGTAAAGATATTCAACTCTTAAATTTTTATTGAACGAATACGTTATAAAACATTTAAAATTTCATTAAGGCGTTAGTTGCTCTTTATAAAACAGGAATCGTTAATTATGATAGTCAAAATTTTTCTTGGAAACGTCAAGATTAATGTTAAGAAGAAAAATTTGCAAAACATATAGTTTGAACATCTCTGAAGAATTTCCAATTAAAAAAACTTTTTACTACTCCTGGTTGATATTTTTGTCTTAAATAAGCTGTAGTCGTATGATTAATGTTCGATGAAAAAAAAAGCATAATTTAAAAGAATAGTATTTTAATCAATACCGATGTCTGGATTTGAACTTAAAACTTGCACAACTGCTTTAATATTCGCGCTTAATCAACCAAACTACAAGTTATCTGGAAAGACTTGAATCTTCGTCACATCAAATATAATATCTATTTGTGAATAATGACACAAAAGCGATATAAGTAGTCATAATTTCTTCTTTACTAAGACGTGACTCCTGAATTATTGATTACTTATATTTTTCTACTCTTTCTTTTGTTTACATAAATTTTCCGAATTAAGTTACATTGTAGAGAACCATGTGGTTTCTTGGTTACATTTTTGGAGTAAAAGTAAGACTTTGGATAATTTTTTTATGTATTTTCAAACCTCCAGATTTTTCATCAATAACATATTTTCAAATCTACTGCCGAAAATCATGAGTTCGTGTGCAGAATATTTTTTGGAAAATTTTGCATCAAAAGATACCCTAGGATCAGATAGAAGCAAAAATACACTTTCTTTCTAATTATTTTCTGGATTTCTGTTTATTTGTTCATCAAAGAACGTAAGAATTATCAAGCTTTTATTTATTTATTTAGCTACTTTAATGTATCTAATTGATACATATGGTGAACTTATTGCTGCAAGAGCAATCTCTTACAGTCAACCACAACACCAATCCATCCCCGTTCGACGAACGGCCGGGAATCGAACCCGGGTCGCCGCGGTGCGTCGCATCGTCAAAGGCTTACCAGTTGAACAGTACGCCATGATCATGGCTTTTGCTGAGGTGGTGCTTAAAGTTGAGGTTAAAATCTGTATTAACTTTTGTCTGGACATAGTACTCTCAAAGATGCTTAAAATTTAATTTTATACGTGAAAGGCAATCATTGGCGTTCAAAATGCACGAGCTAAAAAACCGTTGATAGACAATGTAAAAAATATAGCAATTCAGTTTATTATCATATAAAATATCATCGTCAAAGTGACTTTTGAATAGCAAACTGAAAATGTTTACCATAAAAAAGTTCGTCATATTATTAAAAACAATAAGAAAGCCGCGGAAAAACGTATTTAAACATATGGTAATAACGAATAATAAGCACATTATCCAGCGACTTTTAAAATATTAAAGGAACTCGATCATTTATGCTAGAATATTAAGCGAAGAGTATGGCATTCGATCTTCTGATCAGCTAGAGACTAATATCTGGCGAGCAAAAAACAAACAAAATATGAAAATTTCGCAACGATGGATGAAAATTTGTTCCATGTGACTGCCAAATATCGAAAAATGCAAGGAAGGAAATTTCGATGCTTCTAGTAATCGTCATTTTGATTGATCTTTCACAATAAATTTAGAAATATTAAACCTTCTTGAAATTATCAGCTCAGGTATTCCAGCTCGGGTTATGTATCAAAGCTACTCTTAACAATTTATACTGGAATGGAAAAACCATATTATAATTCTGGGAATATGTGAAAATATTCTATTTGGTTACCGTATGGGCTGTTGTTGATATTGGCGTACTGTTCAATTAGTAAGTTTATTAGTTGCCAACTTAATATTAGAGATAAGTAAAAAACCGCCATACGAAAACCGAATTACACATTCGAGGCAATTTAATGTTTGTAACGGAAAAGTTTTATATCCACTTTTTCTTAAAGGTTTTATAAAAAAAGTTTTTAAACACATTTTTTTCATAAAATCAAGCATTAAAAATATAATTAATATGTCATTCGAGAATAATTACGGGTCCGAGATTATGCCAACTTTTAATGTAATATTATTTTATATTTACATTTGTTAACATATATACTGAAGAATTTTAGCAAATTTTTTGCGTATTATTTTATTTTCCAAAAATAATTACAGTTCTGAAAAATAAATTAATGTTGGTATAAAAGCAATTCTAATGCGTTAGTCTAAAACATGTTATTAATTTTTGCATATTCTACTTCAAATATATGTAAATTTTTCATACTTTTCACTTTTCGCCTATTCGAAATTATTTTTGGAAAATTTCTATTAGTAAAATAATCTCAATGTATCTATGTTATAATGTCTCATCCGACGGTTTATATTTAGAGTGTAAATTTATTTAACTGGTTATAGAGTAGAATTTATTAAGCCTTTTTTTCCAAGCTAAATTAAAATATGGTTTGTCTTGTAATTATTTTGTACATTAAAGATAAATTTGTGTTTAACTGAGTCTGTAATTAACTTAGTTTGAGTGAAATTATGAAAATATTATATCAAATAAACTGTTTACTCACTTACATGTTGTAATAACCTATATTATGTGTTTGTTGGTATAAAGTTTATTGTAACATATTTGACACGGTCAGATTATTATAATTTATGGATTACTTTCGGTGTAATCTTCATATTAAATTTCCGAATTGTAAATTTTATATCCCAAATTATTTCCTCTGATATCAGGTATTATGGCATATATTGTAATAGATCGCTTCCATTTCAATTAGCCCCAACAAAAATATTTGTCTCGACGTCAGTTAAGTTAGGAACTTTGTCGATTAATCTTAAATCTATTTGTGTCGGTTAATAAAGACTAAACGAAAATGAACATATTACTTTCATGTTCTGTTTTTAAAAACGAACAACGTTCACTTAATTAAACTTACATTTATCAAACTATGGTAGTAACTCTAAACTGGTGATGGATTCCAATTTTGAAATAAAAATTTTTATAATGCGGAAAATGTTTTATATTAATTAGCGAAATACTTTTAAGCCAAATTTTCACATATGTGAATTGTAAGCACCAGCCATATTCGAGTGCTTATGTTATTAGTTATAATATATGCTTACATTATTGTGTATAAACAGTTTAAAACTGATTTGATCAACGATTTAGTTAGTAACTTCTTAACTTGCAGTTTGTTATTTAATATTAATTGAAATATTTTTATTTTTAAAGGAAAAGCCTGTAAATTTTTATTTCACAATTATATAGCTGTAATCTCTTACATGCATTGTTTTCCATTAATAATAAGGGATTAATCTAATTAATATTGCATTATATTCTACAATTTTGGTTGTAAATTTTGCAACTTAAAAGTTTATTCAAATTTATATTGTTGTTTAGAAAACAAGAGAGATTGTAAATATTAATTACAATATCACTTTAAACAAACATTATCGTAACAAAATTAAATATATTGACTTTTATTTTTTAATTATTTAACACAACTAACACAGAGAAGACACTTGAGGATAGACATATGAAAACACATAGTACGGTTAATAAATACGTACGTAGCAATAATTTTTCCGTGAATGGAAATTGGTACCTAATTTTTTCTTTTTAGGGATATAAAATGTAAATAGTAATTTGAAAAATATCACCAATAATCTTTATCTGGGTTTCACAATTATTATTATTGGTATTATTTTAAAAATTAAACTTAAAAACACTTTTAACAGGAAGACCTATTTATTTGTTCCTACTAGCAACACTAACTTGTTTACGACACTGATATTTAGTGTAAATGTTGTTTATACGTCAATCAGGTCATTATAGTGGATGAAAAAGATTAGGGGCAAAGTTATTTTATTTGTTCCATTAAAATAAACAGTTTTTATTTGTATTCATAAATACGGTAAAAAATAAACTAAAATCTTTTTACAACATTCTCTCAAGTGACATGTCGATATGTCCTTGATTTTCAAGGTATATTTAATTTTTCAACCTGTTTTTTTGAATAATTTGTATGAACACAATTAAATTTTTTCTGATAAAAATCTAAGATTTATACGTACTTTTAATCTTGAAATAATTTCACAAACCCTCTATTTTAATTACAAAAGCATGAATCGCCGTTTCGAAATAAATGTTTTATAATTAATGTGTGATAGAATGTCAAAATTTTTCTTTCAATTAACTTTCCCGCATATTTCAACTCGGGATGAAATAAGGAAAATTATAGTCTAAAAATAACTGAAAAAACTCAATTTTGCAACAACATGAGCTAAAATATAAAAAAAACTGTCTTAAAATATAAATATTTTGGTGAAGAGCAAAAGGATGTTTCTGATGACAAAAAAAATTGAATTTAATGTAAAAAAAGCGTAGGGCGCTCTTGACTCATATTTTCATAATGGATCCAACTTTACTAAGGACCAGCGGTAAACAAATTTACGATGACTTTTGTCAAGTACCCGAGTCGTCGAACGAAGTTGTGGGCCAATTACAGAAGTTACATAAAAAACTGGAATTTACATTTGAATTACATTTTTTGTGACGAGAAAGTAAATATTTTTTTTACTATTACAGGAATGAGATTAACTGAAATGCGAGTTAAAGAATACATGGTTTACTCTTTTAATTATTTGTTTTCATACAAATTCCCGATAAAACTGCCTGGAAAATATCAAATTAAATTTAAAATCTTTCGGAAAAATGTGAAAAATCAAGTACATTGTTAATGACGTCAATGTCGACAAAATTTTGCGTTAAGTGAGTAACATTTATTATAATAAGATATATAATTAAGTACGCCAAACCTTTTGACGTTATTAAAAGTTAATGATAAATATTAGTTCCTTGTGTTAAAAAACACTTTATTAATTATTGTCATTTAATCGTATGTACTTTATTTATCAAGTTGTAACAATCTCAACGCATAATTATTGATGCGATCGCTGCTAGCATTAAAGTTGTTATTTCATCACAAGCAACTTACATGGATTGGGCGTGTATGCACGATGATACAGAACACTAATTGTACAAGTTAATTTATTTTTTTTTGTTTATACCACGTGACGGTAAATCGTTCTAATACATCGTGATACATTCTATTTGCAAATTCAAGAAATATTTCGTTTAATCCCTCCTCCATGAACCGTACAAATATACAAATTAAGATTAGTTTTTAGATAAACCACTTGCCAATATCATTCCTGGAAAGATATTAAAAGTGATCAAACCATATAACCTTTAGTTAACACCACTTTCCCACTAGAGAAAACTGCCTTTAATATGTAATTTTGAAGGTTACGCATCCACATTAGTATGAAGTATCCGACTTCGACTTGAGTATTGTAACTACCGTCATGTGCGCTAAATTTAGTTTACTACTCCTTGACAAATACTCAAAAATTATTTCTTTAAAGATTTAAACAAGATATTGCTGACAATATTCACGTAAATATGCTCATCGCGCCTACTTCTAGAACTGCTAAAGCCAAAACCTTAAAAAAATTACTGGAACTTTACCGGAAAGCGGTAGCGGGGTTTCTATACCTTATCGATTTTTAGAATTAAGAAAATGATCGTGAAAGATATGAAAAGTTTAAATTTTAAATATTTTTGTTATATTGCGGTAATCAATATTACCGTGTTATGAAAAATATTTTAAGTTATATTTATTAAATATTTTACACGGGTAAAAAAGCCCACAATTATATTTATTGATATAAATGCTAGATAATATTAAATGTTTACCTGTATTTAATAATATTCTTCATTCAATGAAATCAACAACTAATTCTTCCCTTATAACACAAAATTAGCTTAGAAATAACCCTTGAATGTAATTTACATTTAAATTCGATATCATATTTCTTAACAGAACCCTTCCTCGAATTACCAAACAGAAAGCCCTTCCTTGTAAAATACATCGCGAACGTTAAAAGAATGAGCAAACCCAAAGAACATTAAAATAATCTATTTAGGTTATTGAGACTGTTGACCTCATTTTATTTTTCGTGTAATGCTATTAATTGTATTAACAAAATCTCATTACCCGCGAACTTGCATTCGTTGACATTTTGATTACCGGCTTAAGCTTTATTAGATGTTATGTTTTCAAGGAGAATTTTGACAAATTAAAGTTAAAAATACACTTATGAAACTAGAGCAGAACTACGAGGATTCTGTACATATTTAGACTCGTATAGATATTTAAGGCTATACAGTACTTCCATTAAACTATTTAAAAATATTATTTTTCACTGCCTAAATATATTGCCTGCTAAAATTTTTCTGGTGTAAACATAGTGCATATTTCAAAAATTATAAGATTACTATCTTTTTACCGTGATTCGGAGTTTTTCAATCAATCCAAAACCCTTTAGTTTCTGAAACAAGGTGGTAATACTGCGTTTTCACATTTTTTTTGGAATATTTCTTTAAGCGATTTAAGACAATTACGTAGTATAAAATATTTACTTCAGTAAGACATATTACTGGGCCAAATTTTTGAAGATTTATCGCGTTCAACCTCCTATATATGATCAGTCTGAATTAATAAAGATTTTTAATACATTTTTTTTAGATTAAACTTTTTCGAAAAATTTCAAACCCATCTTCTGCGCGAAATCGGCTTACAGTTCAAAATACGAACTTCGCATTTTATCTTGTTTGTGAATTCTGTTCTAGATTAAAATAATATTTTCTTGCCAAAAATATTTGTATTCAAGTTTTTAAATTTAAGATAAAATAATTTCTTAGAATTAAAGCACGTCTTAAAGAGTAATATTCACGTTTAAAATCAGTTTTAAATTTTTCTGTATTTTTTATGTCCTAGAATATTATGAACGGAAATAAAATTTATTCTAATTTCAACTAAAATATTTTTAAGAATTATCAAATGTTACAACTTAAAACACATAAAATAAAAATTTGGTTTATTTTAATTTTTTTATTCAAATACATCTTATCTACTTGAGATAAAACTCGTATTATTCTTCTCTTGCCCCCTTCTTTGATCTCCAACTAAGATCTGATGGAAGTAACTCACACGCCAGTTTGCTGTTGTGGATTTCACTGTATCACGAGCTTTTTGAATTACAATTATCCCTTCTTTTCGGTCTATGGCCCTTGCCCTTGTTATGGATTTAACTGATCCGTTGGTTTCTCGGTTTTTATTTTCCAATTTGTTTCATTAATGCTATTTTTAGTGCTCAGCGCCAGATCTTTCAATTTTTGGACGGATTTTCCAGCGACGATGGCAAGGTATTCTGGATTCATCCATCAGGTGGTGCCTAAACGATTTCATCCAAAGGTGTCCAAATGATTTCAGGCGGTATTGCTAAATCTACGCTACGATAATTAGCGTCATTCTCGGATAGTATCGTCGGTGATGGGACTTCATGGAAACGTCGAGGGTCTGTTTTCTATTATGAGTTTTGTGAATACTTTGTTTTATGTAAAATGTTGGAAATAAAAAAAATTTTATTTTTTTCCCTTAGTCAATGAATTATCATTTGAATTGTTTTTTACTCAGCTTGACCGTTATGTTATTTGATAACTTAAAACTTAAAACATTCGATAATTTAGTTAATAGGTTAATATCGAAGTATCCTCATTGAACTATTGACGATAATATTGAAGTAATGTTTACTTCAGTAAGAAGAAAAAATATATCGAATGCCAAATAATATTATATATCGTAAAATATACTCAGTTATAATGTGACTATATAGGTGTTACAAATATATAACTAATATTAACGCAATTTTTTTCTTGAAAATCTTACTTATGAATAATAATCTTAATAGGGTTCCACACCTCAAACAGAAAAATAAAAAATTTATAAAATGACAATGTATGTAAACACATAAAAATGTTGCTTAGTATAATAAAAAGAACGAAAAATTGTAATCTTCATTATCGTATTTTGTATGAAAATAATTTTTAGTACAATCAAGTCAGAATACGACGTAATCTGATAACTGTCAAAAATCGCGTTCCGTTTTTAGATTGCTTCGTTATTTTATACTCACGTTGAAAGTTTATGTCCCAACATGGTAGAGCTATTTCATGATATGTTATATTGTTTTTGCAGATTCCAGCACTTGTTTTTTTATTTTCTGTTTACAGAGCCATGATATGTTTCAAAGAAATTTTACAACAAAAGAAACGCGCTATTCTTACCTTATTAATAACACATAATGCTCCCAAAGCATATCTAATTTATATGAAGAAACTCTTTCTCACCAATGGATAGTATTTCACCTTTATCGTTTACAATGAAAACACAATATTTACTCAACGCGGAAAAGGAAATAAAAAAGAAAATCTTTGCAGGTTTAATAAAACAAAACAATTTTTTCTTAAACAACCGTCTGCTACTCGCCTTATCTGCGCCGAAGGCCACTTTTGGTTGGCCTTTGTTTATTATAGAAAGAACGCTAAGATACTAAGCAAGATTTTGTTACAAAGAAGTTTTATTTTTCTTTAGAGAATGAAGGGGAAATCGCATTATTTGGCCAGGGCAGGTGTCATAGGTGAATTTATAATTGAGGATAGATATGATTTTTCTTTGTTAAGGAAGTACTATATAACAAGAAGGTATATAATATTAATGAATTAAATTTATTCTAGTAATCTAACCCAGATTACGGACGAGCACGGGTAACATTTAGAACAGAAAGTAATCGTTAAATTCATAGATATAAATTTGTATGTGTTGCTGTGTCCGCCAATAGCATAATTTTTCTATAGCTCATTTAATACACAAAGAGCCGAACGGTGATTGTCAATAATTTGCGATATTGTGAAACGTTAAGGGAGTTCGTAGTTAAGCCTTTACCTCAATTTTACCTGTTATAATATTTTACCTGTTATAAATTACCTGTTATAATATTTGTTAATTTCAATGTCCTACATTTTAATGGGAATTATTTATTTACATTTATTCAGCATAATAATATTGAAACAAAAAGTTAAATAATTTAAAATACCATAAAAAATAACTGTCTTTTTTTTAAATCATATTTTGATTGTTATCTGTAGTATTATGTAAAATACATATATGTAGTAAAGCATATTACATGTAAGTAGAGAGAACAGTAAATGCTTCGGTAATATACAATTTTCAATTTTATAAGGGTGCTTGATATTTCCATTGGATGACTTAAATATATATTATTCTTTTGAATCTTTAAGTACGTAGCTTAGCAGGTACTTCACAAGGTATAAAATAGTGTACATCACTTTACACTACTAAGGTTGCGTACATATTGACGTATAAATAATTGAGGGTTTTTATTATATTTATTTAACTATTTAACAAAAAATGTTTCTCATAACTTAAAAATATGGGGCATATTTCAATTAATTAATTTATTCATTGTAAAATCTACAATAGTCAGTATAATTTCCCTGTAATTTCCTAGTCAGATTTTTCCAACCCTATTTTTTCATTATTTTTGCTTTTAGTACTTTGGAAATGTATTAATAGTCTAATTTTTTGTATCCACCTAGCATAATCTTAGGGGAAATTGGCTACGACCGATGAGCAGATAAACAGGTGATTGATCTTATAGAAAATACTTAATAACCATATTGGGATCAATTTTATACTTAAATGGAAAAAATCCACTATTTAAAGATGTTTCTAGGAGTAAGTATTTGTTAAATTAAGCTTCTTTTAAGCTTCTTTTTTGTTAAATTAGGTTTCTTTTTAACGTACATGCCTACTCAATTATGACTCATTCTCTTTCCGGAGCTCCGTTCGAGAACGCGTTTGCATTAATGTACTGTTATACTACGCGAGAGACGATGATATTACGATGAAATCGATGATATTCGTGGAAGTAGTGCGTATAAGAATTTATCTAACATATGGAATAATATTAGCGTACTAAATTTTTTTAGACTTTTCTTTAGCCTTGGAAAACATATAATCTTCATTAATTCAGAAAAAAATTATTAAAGTTAATTTTTTTTAATTTAGTACAAATTTTGCTTAAGTAATATTATGCTCAAAATTAAACTTGACAATAAGCTTTTTGAACTTGTTGCCATGATTTTTACACAAGTAGTGCTCTAATTTTAAGAAACGGAACGCTAATTTCTTTATTGTTGAACTGTTTATTATCACTAACAGATTCAAATATACTCGGTTGGTTAAATTGAAAAAAAATAATAAAATTTGCTTCTCCATGCCTTTTGATACCGTTTATTTCATAAAAATATAGCTTCATTATGATAATTCTTGTATGAACTACGATATAGGTCAAAAAGAGTAGCTACGTCGTAGCTTATATTACCTCGTAGTCTAACTTTCTTAAAAATAACTATATTTAAGTTTTTAATTCATTTAATCCAAGACTATTCAAGGTTACATTTTGGAGGACCATTAAAAAAACGTATAATGAAAAACTTTTATCTGGGGGAAAAGTAGCAAGACAATAAACTAGAACAAGCTTACCATTTTTCACGCAGGCATGCTTGACCTGCTCCCACAAGCATGCTTGACCTGCTCGATCTTATCCAATAGCGGTTGTATCTTTATATGAATACATACTTTTTATATGAATGGATCCGCTTATACATATTGATCGCGATAATGACGCGTTAGATCACAATAATCGCGAATATTATGAAATGCTGCCTTAATAATTATTAAGTGATACGAATGTGTTATATGGTGTACAAATATTATACTTATGTGAAAATTTATTTATTTTCAGGAAAACATGATTTATTACGGTTTATTGAGTGTAATGAACTTCACTGCGAACAAGGAATAAAATATCAGTAAGGGAAAAAGGTTAAAAAAAATACTGGCTAAAATAAAATAATAGCATTAATAGTGACGACTATACGATCTACATTTCACAAAGTAAAATACAATTGAATGGATATTTCGAATTTTTTTATTTCCACTGAACTATTAATTAAAATCAATGTATTTATTTAGTTTTGACCTCGTAAATATCATCTCAAATTTTGGTTATTGAATTAAAAGTAACCTCATATAATCGTAAAATCCGTCCAAATCTAAATATTCATCCGACCTTAATATATATTTTCAAACTTGACTAACGAAACTCGTACACAGTATATCCAAAGACAAAAAATTGTTGTGAAACATAGGAAGTGAGGCATATCTTTTTTTAATAAAAACAATTGATAAATATACATAGTACCTTTAATACAGACTTAAAAGTATTAATAAATTGATCACAAAATTATGCCTAACTTAAATATTACTTAATCCAGTTCCGGCAATAAGAAACTCGCGTGGGTTAACAGCACACTAATGCAAACATATTCTCGAACGGAGCTCCGGAATGAGAATAAGTCATAACTTAGTAAGCATATACGATAAAAAGAAACTTCTTTTCTTTATTTCCATATAAAAATGACTTTATGTCCCTCTGAAGTATCGTACAATCACCACAAATACATACTCCCAGAAATATCTTCAAATAGTGTATAAACAGAAAACATTTTGCATGTTATTAACAGAAATAGGATGAGAAATAATTTACTATCCTAGCTTATGCTAGAGTTTATAATTTGATAATTTGATCTAAAATTCATTCTTTGAACACATTGTTTCCGTGATTACTGACAAATCACCAGGCGTACGGCCTTTAACGGCACAGCGAATCGCGGGGACCTGAGTTCGATTCCGGGCCGTTCATCGAGCGAGACTGAACTGGTGCTATAGTTGGCTGCAAAGCTTTGCTTTCTTACTTAGCTGTTGCTTTCTTTTTGTATCTTATAACACTAACGATCTCCGTATTTTTTCCTTTACTTGCGCCGTAAGACCTTGCTTCTTACCAATTTTATGATTCTAGGTCAACGGGAAGTACTCTATAAGTTTTGACTTATTTGCGAACGACAAAATATCCCCACAAAATGTCCCCACGTAAATTACCGTTTTGGATTGGGTATACTTAGAAACTTAATTTTTTAGGGGTTCAAGGAAACGCAGACCTTAGAATTGATATACATTTCAACTTGATACCTCCATGCGTTCTAGAGAAAAAGGGTCTTGACTAACAGGCAGACAGGCAAAAAAACGAATTAATCCTGTAAGGGTTCCTTTTTTCCTTTTTAAATACGAAACCCTAAAACTGATGCAATTTTGGCTTATGTTTTAAAAACTTTCCAAAGATACCAATGATACCAATGATAGGAAACTCGCGAAAAATTTTTGCCTCCATTCTATATATGAAAAGAAACATTATTTTTGATACCTTCAAAAATTCATCCATGTACATAGATGACAATTTTATATGCCTGTAAACAACATATTGTTTTCCTTTTTATTTTCCAAACCCGCCGGCTATTTCTCAATGGAATTTAAAGTATTTTTTTTTCGTATTACTTTGACGTTAAAAGCTAACTTTATGAAGGGATAGAGCGTAAGTTAATTAAGTTACAGCCGGAAATAACTCCCTTTTCACGCTT
Source organism: Druceiella hillmani (assembly GCA_039881145.1). NCBI lineage: Eukaryota > Metazoa > Arthropoda > Insecta > Lepidoptera > Hepialidae > Druceiella > Druceiella hillmani. Next base: position 12,998,985 of record JAYKKI010000010.1, on the reverse strand, counting down.
GTCATTCATGGTGTGTATATATGTCTGTTTATTTATATTTTTTCTATTTATCTGCGGGCCTTTCAATTTCGTTTCGACAGTTACGAGTGTATTAAGTGATTCCTACCAAACTATTTGAAATTCTATACCATGAGGAAATGAATTATTTAGTTACAATTCTTAACTATCCTGTAATACATGGCAGTTACAATACCATAATAACACAATTATCTTATTGCGTCGTTGTCGTTTATCATGTCTGTTATAATGCAAAGTTTTCAGTTATATGGATTGCATTTTTACATTTGTTTTTAAATTAAGTGTTTATTTAAACACAAAGTTTGCTTTATTTCTAGCATTCATAGTCCAGACGTGATTTGTGTTTCCTTGACTTTTATATTTTTGCAATGGTTGACGAGAAAATATTTTCGAATAATATAATAAAGTTAGAGTCGAATAAAACAGTTAATTTTTTTCAAATTAATTATTTTACAGTGTTTATAATAATTTTGATTACGTATATTTAATATGTACTTCTTGTTTTAATAATTTGAAAATTTTAAAATGAATAATTACGAAGTTAGAACAGGAGGTACAATGAAAAAAAAATCCGGAAACTGCCAGCGCGCCACTAATTATAAGCATTTACTAGCGAGCGTAAAAATACTAATTACATTATCTTATGAGATAAACCTTTTCACTACAACAATAAACCAAATTTGTAGATAATATATAAAATGAAAAAAGGTGATTTTTAATTTATGTTGACTTTAATAATATATAAGGTTTTAAACCTTATATTAAACTATTCTTCATTTAAATAAATTTGTTGTAAATGAAAGGAAAAAAAAATATACGTACGAAAATATTTCACACTACGAGGATTCTCTTTTTACTTACAAGCATAAAAAAGTGTGAATACTTAAGTTTACATAGTTTTCTTTTGAAATGTTAACAAATATCAATAATAATTGTGGTCAACAAAAATATAACTTAGTATCGAAAAATGTCGCGAATATCTCAAAAAATTTTATCTTCTAGAAACACAATCATTTTCATTTAAAACGTTTCCTTTAAAGTTTCTAGAAACTCTAATATTACCATATCTAAACTTCAGTAATTTTGTAAAATGGGCATTTTTTTCCGTTTCCGTCAATATTTCTGTAGAGTTACGAAACTTAAAATTATCAAAAACAATTGTTGTCTTTATAACAAGCCATTTTAAGTAATACCCACATAAAATTTAAAGAAAAACTACCGGAAATTCCTTTATAAATACTTTTGATTTTTCCTTTTGAAAAATTCAATGTGCCAAAATTAAAGTTTGTTAGATTTCTCCTTACCTATACCTGTACCTCCTGTACCTTGTAAGATTTCTCATAAAAATCGCTGTGAGAGCTAAACAAATGACCGAACGGACAAGGTTCGTTTTTAGTTTTTATTTCTACAGTAAATAACGAAAAAGGGAACCCTTTTAATTTTTATGTCACAGCATCTAAAACTCTTTTAATTTAAGTCAATTATTCAAACCATTTTATTTCACATAAAATGGTGGATTAAAAAATATTTTGACGATGATTTAAAATTTTTCATCGAACCCTTTTAAGTCAAAATTGATCCTTTTAAGTGAAAATTACTTTTTTCACGGACTGAATCGAGGAATAGCCGCCCTTTCCCAACAAAGTTACGATAAATGGTGTAAAAAAATTGTTTTGGTTAAGTTGTATTAATAAACTGAAGAGATATTACCAATCGACATATTTTCTTATGTCTCTGAAATAAGTGATGTAAATTAAGAATAATATTAAATTATGTAATTAGAATAAGATTAGATTAGGTAATATATTTACATAGCTGAAGGTAAAATTGATATGGGAAACAGTTTAAAAAAATGACTATATGCAGTTTATTATTTATATTTTGATTTTTATTTAAGTGGAAACCGAGAATCGCCATGTAAATATTATTTAAACTTTAGCAGTTTATTTATTTTTGAAGTACGGAACCATGCAAAACTAAATGGTTTTGTGCCTTAGTCACCATGCGAAACGATGTAAAACTAAATAGTTTTGTGTCTTTACTTTAATTAGATCTTTCCTAAATAAACACTTATCTAATCACCTATTTACAAGAATTACTTATTTATTTCATGATGTTCACTAATATTTTAGCTGAATTTCCTTTTTTCACCTGTCGTGTAATTAGTTTTACGGTGAAGAATTAACGAGTCAATCATAAGTGTCGTTTGTGATAATTAATTATTTTGTGCAAACATTATGTAATAAAATTGACGAGTTATTTGTTTGTCGAAAAAATATTTCCACTTTTTCGCAGGTTTTAGAAAAATTTTATTAAAAAAGCCTGAAAATATATTGAAATGCATGAATAGTTTTGAATAAACAAAAAATTTAGTAACTTGCTAATTGATTTATATTATGTACTAAGATAATTTTTATCCCATCAGAATGTACACACTTATATTGCATTATTATTGCCTATTCTAACCCTTCTTATATTTTTGACAATAGTCGCAAGTTCAATCATTCTAATCATCGGCCAATATTTTTAGCGGTTTTAAAAACTTATGAAGAGTAAATAAAACTCACACTGTTAAGATCCCGTACATTTTTAGGTCGTTATGGAAATTTAGGGGCACCTTGTTTTTCTGGTAAATTATTTACAAATATTAATTTTATACAAAGTAAATTTCCTGTCTGGTATATCCATCACAGGCGTAAAATATTGATATTATTTAAAAAAATATTACACCTTGAATCATTTTAAATTGTGTAATTAATTTAAATTGTGTAATTTCAGAGAAATAGGAGGAGGAACCTTTCATATTCTGCATATTTTTCAGCATATCTCGAAGATATATATCATATATATATATATAACTATTTCAGAGACCCTTACTCTTAGCACTTTCAAGTAATACCCCGCACTACATATGGAAATGAGAAACATTCCTTTCCAAAACTTGACATGCACCACCCACTCTCCACTCTGAAATTTCTATATAAATATATTTGAGTGTTAGCTATTCAGATATGTGAGTTTTAATATGTTTTATCACTACGCCAAATTTTACGTTTCTACGTCAAGCAGTATCAAAAAAAGACCTACCCAGAGCTGTCAGTGTCGCAGCTTTCCGGTGTGCCACGGGCCACGACTACCTGGCGTGCCACCTGAAACGTATTGGTGTCTTGGGGAGCAATTCCTGCCTGCTCTGTGGACGTCCAGGAATGTATTTTGACCATCTCCACGTTTGCCCGAAGATGAAGCCCTACCTTGATGATTGGGAGAGTAGGGCGCCCCCTGATGATCACCCTGCCTACAAAACAGCTTTTCTCTACTGGTCGGCGCGCCACCTAATGGCAGACATGCCAAGGGTGGGCGTTGGCTAGTAGTAATAGTAGTAGTAATATCTAAAAAAGAAAGGGCTGTAAGAGACAGATAGTAATGTGTGTGATCTTGGAAGAGTTCCATTTTTTTTCTTTAAAAAAGGGTAAATAATTGAGCGCTTGTCATTGATTCCAAAATAGCCTGGAGGAGGAAGTTACTTATATATGCTAACAAATAATGAATTACACGTTTGTATAGTAAACGCAATTAAAAGCAATTAACAGTATAAAATATCGATACGTTAATAAATCGACATTAACAATGTTGTATATGGTAAAAAACAGAGGTAGAGGTTATGTCTGAATGTTGTACTAAAATTGTTTTAAGTTATTGAAATGGGTCATAATGAATTATATATATCTAATACCGAGTTATTTTACCTGCAAGCAGTTAAAAATACACACCTAACACACTGTTTCACTAATTAAAGCATATTGTTGCACTAAGATAATATGTTTAGTGTTGCTCGGTAGCATCATTATCATCGCTTTGTTTGGCTTGATGGAAAAAACGTGATAACATGGGTATTCGAAGAGAATAAGTGCTCTTGGTGAATAAAACTTACGAAAAGGAACAGAAAATACTCACAAATCATTTCCTTCCTATCACTTTTCTTTTGTTTTCAATGATGGATATTATACTGATACTTTGTTCCTCTCCTCTCCAGGTAACATGATGCTTAAGGTTATGTACAAAAGCGAATAAATTGAGTGGTTTATTCAAGTTCTATTCAAATATCAGCTAACTTAATTGCGTACAAATTTTTTTTAACGGCAATCGGTTAAGAGCACTGGGATCGATGCCTTGACTCGGTCCCGATCATAAGAAATCTACGAAGCATTTAATTGACGAATTAAATCGTAAAATATATCAAAATACAGTTCAAGATGGAGACATCGTTTCATTGAATCAATGATTTTTAATATGTCTTAAGCTAGTTGTAATTTACCTTGAGTGTATCAATAAATAGTTTAGTATGTATGTGAAATACTTATTGGTATATCTTTTAAGATGCTTCTATTTTTAGTGGGTAAGTATGCTAGTGCATTCTGATAAATATATTAAAAAGTTAAAAAATTAATACGTGTATTTCATGAGGTCTTTAATTAAAAGAATACTTATAGATTTATGAATATGGATAATAATTGGTAGAGAGTGGTTAATGGGTATCAAATTGAAAGTAATAGTGTAAGATTAAAGTTATTGGGAACAAATTATTATACATAAAATTTCATAACGACCTAAAAATGTACGGGATCTTGACAGTGTGAGTTTCATTTACTCTTCATAAGTTTTTAAAACCGCTAAAAATATTGGCCGATGATTAGAATGATTGAACTTGCGACTATTGTCAAAAATGGAACAAGGGTTAGAATAGGCAATAATAATGCAATATAAGTGGGTACATTCCGATGGGATAAAAATTATCTTATTACATAATATAAATTAATTAGCAAGTTACTAAATTTTTTTTGTTAATTGAAAACTATTAGTGCATTTCAATACATTTTCAGGCTTTTTTAATAAACTTTTTCTAAAACCTACGAAAAAGTGGAAACATTTTTTCGACAAACAAATAACTCGTCAATTTTATTACATAATGTTTGCACAAAATAATAAATTATCACAAACGACACTTATGATTGACTCGTTAATTCTTCATCGTAAAACTAATTACTCGACAGGTGAAAAAAGGATAAATAAGTAATTGTTATAAATAGGTGATTAGATAAGTGTTTATTTAGCAAAGATTTAAATAAAGTAAAGACACAAAACCATTTAGTTTTACATCGTTTCGCATGGTGACTAAGGCACAAAACCATTTAGTTTTGCATGGTTCCGTACTTCAAAAAGAAATAAACTGCTAAAATTTAAATAATATTAACATAGCGATTCTCGGTTTCCACTTAAATAAAAATCAAAACGTAAATAATAAATTGCATATAGTAATTTTTTTTAACTGTTTCCCATATCAATTTTACCTTCTGCTAAGTAAATATATTACATAATCTAATCTTAAAGTGAAGGGAATTAAAGTGGACATTTTAAAATTAATCATTTAAACAATTCTAGTTAGGTTGAAATAAAGTTTGAATATATTATGTACAAGGCAAAAATCTAGAAAAATATTTCATGGTATATACTGAAAATATAAACAAATAATTTATTATGACCCATTTTCACTTACGAAATAGGAACAAAGAAATATTTTTGATTTATTTATTTTTTGGTTTATTTAAAAGAAGAACAAAAAAAATAATTCAGGCCACTAGTAATATCTTACAAACAATAAATTATGTACAAACTTATACACTGATATTTCCTCTAAGAAAAAAAAAGAAAAGTAACAGTTACGGTATCTGAAAAATGTGCAAGTTTTAAAATATGCTAAAATAATTTTGACAATACGATACACAAATAATTATTTAATTAACTAACTGAATAATAATCACCTCTCGAAAACTATAAAATACCGCGCCGTACAATTCCGTACTCGAATAAAGTGTACAATGAATAATCAGTAGTTGAAAACAACACTATTAAATTATACGCAAATAATTATAATATAAAAAAATTACTGAAACGCATCTTATTTTTGGTCCCGCATTTGCCCGAAAAAACTGGGTCGAGTAGTCAGAAAATAATATTTTTTTCTAACCTCCCGTGACTTTCCACTTATTTAAAAACTCGCAGCAAGTTCATAACAATATAATAATTAATAAATATGTATCATTATCATTCATATAAATTTCTTTTAAAAATGATTAATATTCCTATATACATTAATTAATACACTGGACAATAAATTTAATCAAAATAAGGGTCGGTAATGATTCATAGTCGTTGTATAAATTAGGCTAAATTGGCTTATTGCTTACAATGTGCTGAATCAGACCCACAGCGGACAAAATGGGACTCCCTTAAGTCCCTTTGCCCATTATAATTTATTGCATGGTTCCCTGCCCTTTTACATTGAATTATTACCCTTCGTTATGTCCTTTCGGTTTTTCTTGTTTCCGGCAGGATGTCTCAAGTAATTAAAGGGTTGTAAAATTTAATAAGTTTTAAAAATTCTTTTGAAAATGATTACTAATAAATTAAATTTTTTAAATTAACTTGGAATGGAATAATGCAAAACTAAAATGACAATAAATCAACACTATCATTAGATCGCATTTTATGTAGTCAGAATTCACTTATATTCAAGGGTTTTCTTTTTTTAATACGATAATGTAAGTTTATCTGTCTTCAACGGTGTCCTCAGTAGTAAAGAGGACTTCAGATAGATGGAGTTTCGCCCTTCGCTGACAGTCGTTCAGCATGTCAGTGAATATTATATCGCCGCCCGTGTAATTATTCATTGTGCTGGAGTCGTAGTAGAGAGTGTATCTTTTCATATTAATTTAGGGACAATTAGCGTAGACGATATTATATGCATATTTAAGAATATTTAAAAAATCTAATTTGGGAAATTTTCTTTCCTTTTGTTATATGTTTATACTCCATTTCTTCTCGAGAATGAAAAAATATCAAGAAATTTAATTTTCAACATATACGGCGATATCTCATCTCTTTTCCATTTAAATGTCTTATTTATTTCTCTTTATGCATCATACAGCTTACAATTTATTATCTTCGCGAGTAATAATAAATATATTATAGGAAAATTTTGGCCTTTGTAGTCAAGTAAATGAAATAAAAACATATTACATACGAGAACCACTCATAATACGAGAGTTTGTGTACATTAAAGTGTTTGTAAACAATACAGGATATATATTATATGTATTATATTATTGAAAATATACATTTTTCGCAAGCTAATATTATATCTTTCATAAATGATATAAGCATATTTAAAAAAAAAAGTATAAGATCTACGATCTTTTGGTTATAGGTAAACGCTATAGTTTTTCTGAGATTTTCAGATTTGGAAGTAAGGTGGGGAATACGTTATTTTGATATTTTTATTTTGTCGGAATATTAGTTTAAACACGCAATTTAAAATCATAATCCTTTTGTACTACTTTTATATAGTGTTTCAAATGGTATAACATATGGCATATAAAATTAAAAACAGAGAATTAGTATTTTATTAACTCCCTTCCGCCATTCTTTATATTTCTTACTCGAATATTTTAAAAAGTTTGCAAGTTCAAAACATGTAGGTTAGCATGATATAATGACATACATTTTTTGCAATTTTCAAGTTTCCATATCCCATAATTTCTGACAAAATCGGCAAATGACAGACGGACTAAAAGACACGTGAATTATATTATTAAGTTTGAGGTACAGAACCTTAAAAATGATATTTTGATTTTACTTATCTTTCAGTGACTCCAATTACGATTTGCAATGTAATATTTTATGTGTTTATAAAATAAAGAAGAAACTTTTCACTTTAAAATCCACAGAAAAGGAATCTCAAGAAAACAATAATTTTAATAAAATTTTGCAAGTTCTTTTCGGATTATTCTGTCAACAATAAAAAGAGAATTCTGAAGCATTACCAAGTTTGTATAATACATAATTAAACATTTCTGGCTTGAAAAAAATTTGCTAATTACAATATATAACACATGAAATATTTTTTTTAAATTTTTAAAAATCTTTTTCACTTCGACTTAAATTCATTTATTGGATCCTTTAGTTACATTTAAACTATTGGAATTAGTTAAGCCTTATAATATAAGAGACTACAGTTTATTAAAACGACGACTTTAAAAATCATGTCTTTGTTTAAATGATTCAAAAGTGGCAGTAAGTGTATTTGTCAGTTACATTAAATAAGTACTACTAAAATATTAATATTATTTTTCCAGCTATCAGTTTTAAAAATCAAAATTAAATTTTCATTGCAAAAATAAGACACCCGTATTGTTCCAAAAAGCAATATCTCAAAACAAAGATTCCATAAGTTCCAAATTATAATTCAATTCAGAATCTCGAAGCGCGAAGACTTAAGTCAGATAAAATCTCGACGTAAATTTTCAGATGGATTTATTAGACGATATCAAAGGATATAAACTGTATGCGAGGAAAAGTCAGAAAGGCACATATTAGCTTATCCGCTGATGTGATTCTTTGTGTTCGAGATGTGGGATAAGCGCCAAAGTGAAACGCCGTTCGATTTCCTTCGATCACACATAGCTTACGTCGCCGGAGATTCTTTTGTTTCCTTCCTCTGATATTCATGCAAAGACATGCAGAGCAATATGTAATTGTAAAATGTATAGAAATAGAAACTTACATAAATAATACTCTAAGAAAAATAAAAGATAATAATTCACAATTAAATGAAACTACGTAATGTAGTATTATTTCTACTTTCTTTAAGTTCTTTAACACGACCCAGGTTTCGTTGTGTTAAAACATCTTCAGGTGGGCTATAAGCACATAAAATAGAGTAAATTTTACCTGTTCTGCTAAGAAATTGTTTACATTTGATTATTTTAGCTGTTAAAGGCCATTTCGTTTCTATATTAGAAAATATTTAGAAAGGTTTTTTCAAGATATATTTACTGCATTTTGTACAAATTGATCATTGATTGATTTATTTAAACTAGTTATTCAAAACTGTTCTCGAGTACTTGCCAGTAAACTATGTAAAAAGTACAACGAAGAAAAAAATACAGTGAGGATTGAAATTGGGACGCGTACAAATAATATTGTTATTTAGTATTAAAGTGATGATTTTCAGTAATGACAAACCTGTGGTTAAAAAAAAATTATCAAGTAGTAACAATTCGTGAACTGCATGTTATCTTTTTCGTTGATGTACAAGATAATTTTAAATATTTCTTCTGCATTTTTACAAATCTATTTTTTCTTTGTTTCTATTATAAAACTTCATTTGAATCTAATTTACGAAATTACGAAATTTAAATTGTTTTATGAGAAGTTTTAAGAATAAAACTGAAAATAGTTATTGGAAAAAAAATCTGGAAGTGTTCATGTTCTTTGCCAGAAATTAAAACAAAGGGGAAAAGTTTGCCGATAAGAATGTGCTTTTCTCTAAACGTTAATCAGCATTGCTCGTAATTTTGAGTGTATTTGTAGTAATGTAATGAATTATGCAAATTAAGATAAGTTTAGAAAATGTTCACCGTTTTTGAAAATCAATTTCACATTTGTCTCTGTTATGAAACTTCATTTGAATTTAATTTACACAAAACTAATTTACATGAAATTGAAATATTATTGGATGAACTTAGGGGTATAGTGTAAAGATAAAAATATATATTTTAAAAAGAATTCACAAAGTGTTCATATTAGGTACTAGACATTTGACCAAAGGAAGGATTTTACTGATGAGAAAATGCTTTCCTCTAAGCAGTAATCAGCATTTTTTGTAAAATTGTGTTTTTTGTACTGTATATCATTAGTAAACTGACAGGAAATGTGTAACGAAATTTATGAACGTTCGTCGACCAAAAACATAAGAAGCTCGATACTGAATGCAAAGGTCAAGTATTAAACGTACTTGGAATACAAAAAGTAGAACAAAGTAAAAGAAAAATTAAATGCACTCCGTTTATTTTTCATACGACGATACTAACATAACAAAAATAAATAGTAATGGATGTTTGCGGTTACCTTGAAACGCAGCGCACCAACACTTTTGTTTGACAGTTGGATATCAAAATCGCTGTTAGGTTTTTTATATTTTTTTTTATAATTATAATTTATTGTGTTTGAATAACTACAAAGGGTGAAAACTCTTAATAGTATGTAATAATACATGTTATGGTTGGCTGTGAAAACCGTATGGGTATTTAGTAAAAAGTTGACACTTAAATATCGTTTCATTGTTAGGTTTGCTTTTACGATTCTGTGAATATTTAAATTAATAGATATTCAAGATTTGAATTATAAAGTATGCTCAACGAAATTAAATATTTCATATTTAACGTACTTCGTAACGCCGTGCAAATTCCAACCTTAATCCACTGTCGATAATGAATATCATTATGCAGAATATAATCCATGTTAATAGTATTTTGCAATCACAGATGTCGTTGTCATCATACTTAAACGGGGTTTTCGTAAAAAAGAAGTGGATTATCAATTCGATAAGAGGTAATGAAAAAAAACTTAAAATTCTGATGTAGTGCCAACATTTATTTCTAATTATCTTTCTTACACTCTTACTGTTAAAAGTTGTTTACTATCAAAAACTTGGATGTATTTACTAACAAATCGAAAAACCACTATTGATTAAAGGAATATACCTGAAAAAAAAAATTTTATCTTGTATTTATTTCACCCAAAACATGTTTTAGTTTATTGAAAAAATTAAAAACATTATTGAATTTTAATACGGGGTCAACTTAAATTTCTATTATTACCGATGATAGCGGAGAAATAGAAAACATGGTAACTGGAATGTTAAGAATTTAATTTTTTTCTCTTTTCAATAGAAAATATTTTCTTTTGTTTTCGGCCTGAAACCATTTTAATAAGTAATATCGTAAATACGAAATCTTTCTAGCTACGAAGTTTTCAATCACGCATACTTATTTTGAAAGATAAAATACGCAGGTAAAATTATTGAATTTTCTTATTATGTTATTTGAGTTCCTTAAATTTTGTCTCTGAATTCCCTTATTAAATCATTTGCGATATTTATATTTTGTCGATTGACTAATGTTTTTTTCGCCATTTTGCAGTTTTTGGACACCGTATAAATACGTATTTCATTCTACTGGAATTCTGAAAATTGAGGTGCATAAAACGAATAGTCAGCTTAGACAAAATACCAAAATTTCTCAATATATCATCAATAGTTTGCTTACAGACCATCGAACTTTTTTCTAAAATATCTTTCGTGTACAGAATTTTAAATTATTGTTCTTTTATGCATCCATGGTCTACATGCGTCAATCACGCCATATTTGCTCTTAAACTGGATGGTTTGTACGCTTTCTCTGTTATATTTGTAAATATTTGAACTAGAGTCAAACGTAAATTACTTTTAATATTTTTTTCTTGCATATTGACGAAATAAATCATTGTTGGTTTTAACGATGTTTTTAAATTCTCAACTCCCGTTTTAACATTAATTGAATTGAGAAATAAACTACTGTGCCACTTTTTGCAAAAAATATATTTAAAATAACAATAGAACTTTTTAATATCTATGTAAATAAGAATATTTTCGAAGAATACAATTATTTGTTCATGCAGCGGATATTTAGTATTTAATAACAACATACACATATTAACAACATACCAAAACCGACTTTTATTCTTGATTTTTATTTTCGTATACTTTACGAATGTAGAAAGCTATCAGTGACATTTGAAATTGTAAAAAATTACTATACGGAAATTAACCTATTTAAAAGTTAGTGTTAAGGATAGGCCTCTTCATTTCGCCGTTCTATTATATATTTTATGATGGCAGGAATGACTTACTATTGCGCGATACTAACAACGAAAATACACGTTAATTATTTTGGTTTTAAGTGTAGTAATTTTTAATAAGGCGACATAATTTCAATAACAATTTATAAAATGTGACTAAATCTTGCACTAAGAAAGTTCCATACACAATCAAGCTTTTGCATTCTTATGGGAACATAGTATTTCTGTTAAACTATTTAAAAATGTTAGTTTTTACAACATAAATATATTATATATTATACTATTGATGGGTGGAAGAGCATAGTGCATATTTAAACAGTTATGACATATAGAATCATTGCTATAATTTTTTATTTTACGCAGGTCTCTAAAATCTTATTTCTTTCTTAATTATACGTTTAGTAGTTTTGGAGGGGCTGCCTATTTGTTGGCCTATTTTTCAGTATATCTCTGAAGATAAATTACCTAAAATTATGAAAAGAATTACATATGGTAATTTTGAGGGTCTTACAATTAGCCTGTAGTGGCACTTACCGCCACCTACCGGCGACACATTGTTAAACGCTGAAGATGACTTCAAATTATTAAATTGCTCAAAACAATGTCAAACAATAGGCAGTACGCGGCAAACAAAGCCTGCAGCCCGCACATCGCAACGTAGTTTCCGAAGAGCACCTCTGAATTCCTCGATGGTCGACGGCAAACTGTAAAACACACCAGCGGCGGGGCCGTTTTGTTGACTGCAGTGCGGGACGCGGGACTTACGGGGTATGTACCATCGTTCGACCATCGTCCATAATTATCGCAGCGCTATGTCCGGCTTTCATATATCGCTCTCTCTCTTCGAATCGTGTTAGTGATGTATAAAGGTGCGTGACGCAGAATATAAATAACGTAGTATTCGCTACCTAAACTTATGTTAGATTTCATTCGTTTCCACATCTGAACAAGTATTGCCTTAACCCTCACTTCAAGCCTTTTTACACGATACTCCTCACTATGCATGAAATTTAAAAAAATATTGAGTACTTAATGCACCCTCACTCCTGAAATTTCCATATAAATATTTTTGAGTTTGACCTTTTTAGATTTGTGCGAGATAAAATATTTTAAAGCTGTACCAAATTCCAAGTTTCGACATCGAACTGTTTCCTAGAAAAATGTTTTTTTTTTAAGATGGTCATACGAGGCTTTCATTTTTCTTTTTGAGTTGCGGAATACTAAATAAATTTTAAAATATGGTGATATAATTTAAAAATAAAAAATATTATTGGTATTTTAATGTTTTCAAATTACTATTTAAGAGAAATTACTCTGCCGCTTTGATTTAAAGTAAGAAAACAGGTAAGATGAAACTACATTGAAACGATCTGTGTGTATTGTTATGAATAGAAAAGTAATGAACTTTGCTTTTAAAATAAATTTTTTTATCTATGATGTAACTATGTTTTACAACATAATTTTCCCTTTGTTTAAGGTTTGCTTTCAGTGTCTTCACGTATTTAACGAACGGTTTATATTAGAAACGTTTTGAAAGTAAATTTTAATGATGGAACGCTAGTGAAATTTAAGTAAAGCGTTTTGTCGTGAATAATTGCAATGACATCTATTTCAGAACTTTTAGAATATTAGTTATATTTAAAATGTAAGAAAATTAATGGCCAAAAATGTAATAAAAATTGTATCAACAATAAAACTAGTGATATTAAGTATTTATTTTTATCTAGATTGCAATGGTGTAGAACTTTTTTTATTAATATACAAATATTTATTATTAGTAATTACTTAATCTATATCGGAAACATCGTAATGATTATTATATTATAATAATTATTATATGATAATATTATAGTAATGATTTTTGCAGAATGACGTATCGATTATATTGATAATATATGAATTTTCATAGGTTTTTGTTCGCGAAGGTGCTGTTTGTTGCCATTAAAATCTTTAAATATTATCATGTTCGAAAATATAAGGTAAATTTAAATATTTTTTTATTGGAAAATAAATTATTTCACCGTAATGAAAGCTCAAATAAAAAAAATATTGGATTATTTTTGTCTTGTAATTTAGAGACAAATCCAAAAACACGTTTTGCATTGTGTTGTGTATTAAAAATATAACCAGAATTCGGAATTCTCAGGTTGGTGTAGGTCTCGGTGGTGCTTGTCTTGCTGCAAGACACTCACCTATAAAGTGCTGAGCAAAAACCGGAACATACACCCAAGTGTGCGGAGTTGGGTTTTATGTGTCACCAACAAGTTCATCATACACGTCCACGCTGCCCTCAGACCGCCGTGGCGGGCTGGGGGTAGGCTCACTACTATACCAGTGAGTCGTCTCTCCTGGGCAATGCTACAGTCCTTAGGACCGCGCACATTCCATCTACTCCTGGACTGCAGTAGCAAAATATGATGGGCGAAAGCGAGCCCTAGGCGCTTTAACCTAGTATACAGCTAGGGGAGACAACCCTGAATTAAAAACCAGTGTGTAGCTCAAACGAGCTGCCCCAGACCGTAATCCTGTGGTCATGTATCGCAGGAACGGGGGTCTCAGCTTCGCCACTTGGACCGCGAGGAAGGCCACCTCTATAAAAAACCCCTAAATGCTAAGGTGTGGTACGTGCCAACAAGACTATTTGGCTGACAGGACAGATCAGTCACTAGCGACCAAACTCGACTGGTCGATCTATGTAGCCCTCTACCGGGAATAGGCATCACCCTAGGTATCAGGATGATAGGACCGTATTATCGTCCTATTATCGTGGGAACAAAAATGAGTGACCCAATCAATAATAAAAATAATAATAATAAAAATGAAAACTGTACCAAGATTAATAAAAACCAACCACAGCAGATAAGCCATAATGTTGTATTTGAAAGTCGACCTAGAACACACTCTTTGGGTAACTATCCAACCACAACCTACCCAAAACAAAGTACTGACCAATAACCAAGTACAAATAAGGAAGATGACTGGAAGGAAGTCACCGGTAAGAAAAGACCGCACTCAAGCCCTGAAAATGTTGGAACACAAAAACAAACAAAACTGGATACATACTGGCTATCTCAAACTCAACCGATACCAACAACAAATAGTTTTCCTCAACTAGCAGAAGAAGAAACCCAAGTAGACAACACCACTACTGTAGAAAAGACAACAAAACCACCTCCAATATTTGTTGACAAAATGGGTAATGTCAGACCTCTACTTAACATGCTTAATGAACATGTTCCAAATATGTACGCTTTGAAGGTCCTCCACAATGATCAAGTCAAAAGTATCAAACAAAGAACAACAAAGAAGCCATTGCCCATGCGGATATATGAAGTTAACAGCCTAATGCAGTGTATGGTATCCTATGAACCTCCACGACCAAAACGGGAAATCCCACAGTGTCCGAAATGTCAACAATATGGACATACCAAAGCTTATTGTCGCCGACAACCTAAGTGTATCAAATGCGCTGGTGACCACCTCTCCATTGACTGCCCAAGGAAAACTAGGTCCGACCAAGTCAAATATATACTCTGCGATGGTAACCATCCTGCAAATTACAAAGGCTATAAAATCTATCGAGAACTTCAAAATCTGAAATTCCCAAAAGCACCAGATCGTAGATTCAGGAATAAAATTCAGTTTGATAAAACAGAAAGTCATGAACAAGAAACACTAAAGGCTCATAAAGAGAACTCTCAGAATACCATACGACAAACATATAGAGACGTATTAACCAAAGGACATCAACTTCCACAAAATAGCGACATACGTACAAATGATATGCATGAAATAATGGACTTATTGAAACAAGTGATGCAGCAATTGACTACATTGACAAACCTAATAATAGCACTCACGACGAATCTCTAAAAAAATAGCTCTACGGAATGCCAATGGGCTGCCACAACACACCCTTGAGGTTCAATCGTATTTGCAGACACATAATATTGATATCTTGCTAGTCTCTGAAACCCACTTTACAAAAAAGAGTTATTTCCAAATACAAAACTATAAGACTTACCACACAATGCACCCTGATGGAACTGCACATGGGGGGAGTGCAATAATTATAAAAAATAATATTAAGCATTACGAAACAGTACAATATTGTACTGAAGAGATCCAAGCAACAAATGTGCGAATCGAAGACTGGATAGGATCTTTTGTAATATCGGCTGTCTACAGCCCACCGAAACATAAACTTAAGGAAGCAGATTATGTAAGGTTTCTCGCCACACTGGGCCACCGATTCGTTACTGGTGGAGATTATAATGCGAAACATCATTACTGGGACTCGCGTACAATAACAACAAAGGGACGGCAACTAAAAATGTCAATTGACAAACTAAATCTTAGAGTTGTCTTGCCTGGGCAACCCACTTACTGGCCCACTGATAGAAGAAAAATACCAGATGTGATAGATTTCTTCATAACCAAAGGATTCCCTAGCAGCTTTATCACAAGTAGAACTATCCTAGATTTGTCTTCTGATCATTCACCTGTAGAAATGACCCTCAAAAGGTCCATCTCATTAGCTCCAAAACCATGTAAGCTGCACACACGCAAAACTGACTGGGATCTCTTTAGGCAATTAATGGCTCAATGCCTGGACGAGTCACTACCTATGAAAACAGAAGAGAACATAATGGAAGCTGTTGAACACCTCAACTATTGTGTACAAAGGTATGCCTGGGCTGCTACCCCAACACTTACAGACACAAACCGTAAACTCGAATGTCCTCCGTCTATTCGTGAACTCCTGGCTGAAAAACGTAGTGCTAGAAAAAAATGGCAACAGTCTCGACATGCATCAGATAAAAAACATCTAAACTACTTGCAATCTAAGCTAAAATCAGCACTTAGCGATAACAAGAACGAAGGCATACAATCCTTCTTAAAAAGTCTAGATGTGACATCGGCTACTGATTACTCACTGTGGAAAGTCACAAAAAATATGAAACGTCCAGTCTCAAACCAACCCCCTCTACGCAAAGAGAACAATGAATGGGCAGCCAGTGAAGCGGAAAAAGCAGTGACATTCGCCGAACACTTAAAACGCGTCTTTGTACCAAACCCCGAAATAAATTCCTCCAAAACGCAAGAAGTGTCAACTTTTCTGAATCAATACCACCAACTCGATCCCCCTATTTCGAATTTCACTAAGAGAGAAATAAAAACTGTTATTGATACACTTGATATCAACAAGGCACCTGGCTATGACCTAATAACTGCCAAAATTCTAAGAGAGCTCCCAGAGGAAGGAATTTCATTCCTCACAATCCTGTACAATGCAATCGTACGTACGTGTTCGATTCCTCCCAGTGGCAAGTGGCCCAAATAATAATGGTCCCCAAGCCTGGCAAAAATGCTGTTGATGTGAAATCTTACATACCTATTAGCCTGCTACCAATTACTTCCAAGGTTATGGAAATTTTATTTTTGCGAAGATTAATGCCTCATATCTATGATAATAATCTACTGCCAGATCACCAGTTTGGCTTTCGTCAGAGACATGGAGCCATTGAGCATGTCCATCGATTGGTCAAAAATATCCATAATGCCTTTGAGTCAAACCAATATAGTTCTGCATCTTTCTTGGACATATCCCAGGCATTTGATCGGGTATGGCACGAGGGACTGCTGTTTAAAATTAAAAAGAACCTACCCATAAATTACTACAACTTCATCAGATCATATCTACACAACAGACACTTCTACGTTAAACAGGGAACTGAAACTTCGTCTCTCTATCCGATCCAAGCAGGAGTTCCCCAGGGAAGCGTTATGGGCCCAATAATGTACCTGCTTTACACAGCTGACCTCCTAGTCACAGAAGGTGTTGTTACGGGCACTTTTGCTGATGACACAGCAATTCTCGCAGCAGGCCACCGACCAGACATAGCCTCACAAAAACTCCAAACGAGCCTTGACCAAATATCACAGTGGCCGCAAGATTGGCGAATCAAAGTTAACGAAATCAAATCAATACAAGTTACTTGTACTAGTAAACGAGATACGTGTCCGGCAGTAAACCTAAATGGAGTACAGTTACCGCAAGCCGATTACGCGAAATACCTTGGCAGTATCTCGACAGACGTCTGACATGGCCCAAACACATCCTGACCAAACGGTGTGTAGCTGGTCAAAAAGTGCGAAACATGTACTGGCTCCTTAACAAAAACTCTCAATTGTCGCTCGAAAATAAACTATTAATTTATAAATGCACGATCAAGCCTATATAGACTTATGGCCTACAACTGTGGGGAACCGCGGCAAAATCAAATATTTAAATACTACAAAGGTTTCAATCAAAAACGCTAAAAATGATAGCTGGTGCACCCTGGTATGTCACAAACCACAGACTCCATTTGGAGCTTGGCATAAAATTGGTCCAAGAAGAAATCTCAGAGATGATACAGACACACAGAGACCGAATCGCTAATCATCCCAATCCACTGGCTATAAACCTGACGAACAAAATAACGGTATCCAGAAGGCTTAAGAAAAAACTTCCCCAAGACCTTATACAGGGGCAAAATGAAATGAGTTCAAAAGGACGAACTCAGTACAAGACATGCTAACATATGCACTAATTGCTGAATGTCCCAAATGACAGATTCCAATAAAAAAAAAAAAAAAGTTCGGAATTGTATGTGGAGTAAGTTGTGTAAAATTTTAGAATTTATCCCACTTTCTTTTCAATTTGTTTGTTTTTTTTTCGATATAGATTAAATAATTACTAAAAATAAATATTTGTATATTAATAAAAAAAGTTCTATACCATTGCAATCTAGATAAAAATAAATACTTAATATCGCTAGTTTAATTGTTGATACAATTTTTATTACATTTTTGGCCATTAGTTTTCTTACATTTTAAATATAACTAATATTGTAAATGTTCTGAAATAGATGTCATTGCAATTATTCACGACAAAACGCTTTACTTAAATTTCAGTAGCGTTCCATCATTAAAATTTACTTTCAAAACGTTTCTAACATAAACCGGTCGTTAAATACGTGAAGACACTGAAAGCAAACCTTAAACAAAGGGAAAATTATGTTGTAAAACATAGTTACATCATATATAAAAAAATAAATATTAAAAGCAAAGTTCATTACTTTTCTATTCATAGCAATATACACAGATCGTTTCAGTGTAGTTTCATCTTACCTGTTTTCTTACCTTAAATCAAAGCGGCAGAGTAATTTCTCTTAAATAGTAATTTGAAAACAGATTAAAATACCAATAATATTTTTTATTTTTAAATTATATCACCATATTTTAAAATTTATTTAGTGTTCCGCAACTCAAAAAGAAAAATGAAACCCTCGTATGACCATTTTTAAAAAAAACATTTTTCTAGGAAACAGCTTGATGTGGAAACTTGGAATTTGGTACAGCTTTAGAATATTTTGACCCGCACAAATCTCAAAAGGTCACACTCAAAAATATTTATATGGAAATTTCAGGAGTGAGGGTGTATTAAGTACTCAATATTTTTTTTAATTTCATGCATAGTGAGGAATATCGTGTAAAAAGGCTTGAAGTGGGGGTTAAGTCAATACTTATTCAGATGTGGAAACAAATGAAATCTAACATAAGTCTAGGTAGCGAATACTACGTTATTTATATTCTGCGGCACTCACCTTTATAAATCACCAACACGATACGAAGAGAGAGAGCGATATATGAAAGCCGGACATAGATGGACATTGGTCGAACGATGGCACATACCCCGTAAGCCCCGCGTCCCGCACTGCAGAGTCAACAAAACGGCCCCCGCCGCTGGTGCGTTTTACAGTTTGCCGTCGACCATCGAGGAATTCAGAGGAGCTCTTCGGAAACTGCGTTGCGATGCGCAGGCTGCAGGCTTTGTTTGCTGCGTACTACCTATTGTTTGGCATTGTTTTGAGCAATTTAATAATTTGAAGTCATCTTCAGCGTTTAACAATGTGTCGCCGGTAGGTGGCGGTAAATGCAACTACAGGCTAATTATAAGAGTCTGAAAATTACCATATGTAATTCTTTTCATAATTTTAGGTAACTTATCTTCAGAGATATACTGAAAAATAGGCCAACAAATAGGCAGCCCCTCCAAAACTACTAAACATATAATTGAGAATAAAATAGGATTTTAGAGACCTGCGTAAAATAAAAAAATATAGCAATGATTCTGTATGTCATAACTGTTTAAATATGCACTATGCTTTTGCACCCATCAATAGTATAATATATAATATATTTATGTTGTAAAAACTAACATTTTGAAATAGTTTAAGAGAAATACTATGTTCCCATAAAAATGCAATAGATTGAATGTGTATGGAACTCTCTTAGTGCGAGATTTAAGATGTAACATTTTATAAATTGTTATTGAAATTATGTCGCCTTATTAAAAATTACTACACTTAAAACCAAAATAATTAACGTGTATTTTCGTTGTTAGTATCGCGCAATACTAAGTCATTCCTGCCATCATAAAATATATAGTAGAACGGCGAAATGAAGAGGCCTATCCTTAATATTAACTTTTAAATAGGATAATTTTCGTACAGTAATTTTTTACAATTTCAAATGTCACTGATAGCTTTCTACACTCATAAAGTATACGAAAATAAAAATCAGGACTAAAAGTCGGTTAGGGTATGTTGTTAATATGTGTATGTTGTTATTAAATACTAAAATATACGCTGCATGAACAAATAATTGTATTCTTCGAAAATATTTTTATTTACAGATATATTAAAAAGTTCTATTGTTATTTTAAATATATTTTTTTATTTCCTAACATTCACTGCACCTACAGTTTTCAAAGTGGGACAGTAGTTTCTTTCTCAATTCAATTAATGTGAAAGCGGGAGTTGGGAATTTAAAAACATCGTTAAAATCAGCAATGATTTATTTCGTCAATATGCAAGAAAAAAATATTAAAAGTAACAACGATTTAAAATTCTATACATGAAAGATATTTTAGAAAAAACGTTCGATGGTCTGTAAGCAAACTATCGATGATATCTTGACAAATTTTGGTATTTTGTCTAAGCTGACTATTCGTTTTATGCACCTCAATTTTCAGAATTCCAGTAGAATGAAATACGTATTGATACGGTGTCCAAAAACTGCGAAATGGCGAAAAAACATTAGTCGATCGACAAAATATAAATATCGCAAATTATTTAATAAGGAAATCCAGAGACAAAATTTAAGGATCTAAAATAACATAATAAGAAAATCCATTTATTTTACCTCCGTATTTTATTTTTCAAAATAAGTATGCGTGATCGAAGATTTCGTAGCCAGAAAGATTTCATATTTACGATATGACTTATTAAAACGGTTTCGGGCCGAAAACAAAATAAAATATTTTCTACTGAAAAGAGAAAAAATTTAAATTCTTAATATTCCAATTACCATGTTTTCTATTTCTCCGCTATCATCGGAAGTAATAGAAATTGAAGTTGACCCCGCATTAAAATTCAATAATGTCTTTCACTTTTGCCATGAACTAAAACATGTTTTGGGTGAAATAAATACAAGATAAAATTATTATTTTTCAGATATATTCCTTTAATCAATAGTGGTTTTTCGATTTCTTAGTAAATACATTCAAGTTTTTGATAGTAAAAAACTTTTAACGTTAAGAGTGTAAGAAGGATGATTAGAAAGAAATGTTGGCACTACATCAGAATTTTAAGTTTGTTTTCATCACCTCTTATCGAATTGATAATCTACTTCTTTTTTACGAAAATCTGGTTTAAGTACGATCACAACGACGTCTGTGATTGCAAAATACTATTAACATAGATTATATACTGCATGAAGATGTTCATTATCGACAGTGGATTAAAGATGGAATTTGCACGACGTTATAAAGTACGTTAAATATAAAATATTTAATTTTATTGAGTATTCAAATTTTTGTTGAGTATATTCAAATCTTGAATATCTATTTATTTAAATATTGACAGAATCGTAAAAGCAGACTTAACAATGAAAAGATATTTAACTTTCTGCTAAATACCCATACGGTTTTCACAGCCAACCATGACATGTATTATTACATACGATTAAGAGTTTTCTCCCATTGTAGTTATTCAAACACAATAAATTATAATTATAAAAAAAATATAAAAAAACCTAACAGCAATTTTGATATCCAACTGTCAAACAAATATGTTGGTGGTGCGCTGCGTTTCAAGGTGACCGTAAACATCTATTACTATTTATTTTTGTTATGTTAGTATCGTCGTATGAAAAATAACTACTTTTAATACTTGACCTTTTAAATCAGTATTGAGCTTCTTATGTTTTTAGTCCACGAACGTTCAGAAATTTCGTTACATTTTTTCCTGTCAGTTTACTAATGATGTTCTTTGGTCTTATTTTGTTGTGATGAGATTCTGATACTCCGACTGATAAAGTTGTGTAAATTTTTATAATAGTACATAAACACACAATTTTACAAAAAATGCTGATTACTGCTTAGAGGAAAGCACATTCTCATCGGTAAAATCCTTCCTTTAGTCTAAATTATAGTACCTAATATGAACACTCCGTGAATTCTTTTTAAAATAACTATTTTTACTTTAACGCTATACTCTTAAGTTCGTCCAATAACATTTCAATTTCATGTAAATTAATTTTGTGTAAATTAATTTCAAATGAAGTTTCATAATAGAGACAAATATGAAATTTTTGTTATTTTTAAAAACGGTGAAATTTTTTTAAACTTATCTTAATTTGCATAATTCAATATAATACTACAAATACACACAAAATTACGAGCAATGCTGATTAACGTTTAGAGAAAAGCACATTCTTATCGGCAAACTTTTCCCCTTTGGTTTAATTTCTAGCAAATAACATTAACACTTCCAGATTTTTTTTCAAAAAACTATTTTCAGTTTTACTCTTAAAACTTCTTATAAAACAATTTAAATTTCGTGTAAATTAGATTTAAATGAAGTTTTGTAATAGAAACAAAGAAAAAATAGATTTGTAAAAATGCAGAAGAAATATTTAAAATTACCTTGTACGTTAACGAAAGAGATAACATGCAATTCACGAATTTTGACTATTTGATAATTTCTGTTCATAACCACAGGTTTGCCATTACTGAAAATCATCACTTTAATACAAAATAACAATATAATTTGTACGCCTCCTAATTATAATCCTCACTACATTTTTTCTGTCCACTTTCTTAATTGTACTCTTTACATAGTTAACTGACAAGTACTCAAGAACAGTTTTGAATAACTAGTTTAAATAAATAAACCAATAAATCGTACCAAACCGATTTGTAATAAATTCCGTGCATATATCTTGAAAAAACCTATCTAATTATTTTCCAAAAGAGAAAAATAACACCAATGGCCTTTAACAGCGAAAATAAAAAAAATGTATACAATTTTTTAGCAGAACAGGTAAAATTTACTCTATTTTGTTTTATTTACATTGAACATAACTTCAGTTTTATGTTTCAAATTAGAAAACACAAAGCATCTAAAGTTCGTACTTCCTATCAATAAAGGCCAACACAATTATCAGAACCAAGATCGTAAAATAGTGATGATACCGCCAATAGGACACTCTTACCAGCAAGGGACAACTAGTACGTGAATGTAAAAGGTTCGGAAAGAATACGTACGTACTCGCATTGTAACCTAGATTCCATTGTATAATATGAATAGACAGGTCTTTACTGATGCTGTAAGGTAGAGCGGATAAATCTTACAGCCTTTGTATTTCTTTACTTCAGTTTAGTTTGTAAATATAATTTTGGTCATTCATTTTGTTTATTTAATTAAATTTAAGTGAAACCGTCATATTCCCACATTCCTCTCATAGTTGACGCCCGAAGTATGCTGGTGCACCTATTTATGTTTTCTTTTCTTTAAATTGTTTGTATTTATCGATTTTAATGTAATAATTTTAGGTATATTTGGCGTTTCACGTATTATTATGTATTTAATGTCGATTTCCCTAGATATGAATTTTTTCCAATAACTTCTCGGATTTTAAAAAAATATGAGTGAATAGTCATATTTATATTAATACGTTCCTCTTAATTATATCTTCATAATTTAACGTGATAATTGTGTCATTTATATGGCACACAACTTTAAAATATTTTTAAGCATCGTCCTAATAATACCTTTCATGGCAGGCTTGATTGAAATCTCAAAACAATAGACCGGAATTCAGAAATAGACGTCTAGTTGAAAGAGGAAATAATTTATTATCTTATATTTTTCTTAGAGTATTATTTATGTACGTTTCTATTTCTATACATTTTACAACTATATAATGCTCTGCGCGTCTTTGCATGAATATCAGAGGAAGGAAACAAAAGAATCTCCGGCGACGTAAGCTCTGTTTGATCGAAGGAAATCGAACGGCGTTTCACTTTGGCTCTTATCCCACATCTCGAACACAAAGAATCACATCAGCGGATAAGCTAATATGTGCCTTTCTGACTTTTCCTCGCATACAGTTTATCTCCTTTGATATCGTCTAATAAATCCATCTGAAAATTTACGTCGAGATTTTATCTGACTAAGTCTTCACGCTTCGAGACTCTGAATTGAATTATAATTTGGAACTTACGGAAGCTTTGTTTTGAGATATTCCTTTTTGGAACAATACGGGTGGCTTATTTTTGCAATGAACATTTCATTTTTATTTTTAAAAATAAAATGTGACTGCAAAAATAGTTTTAATACATTAGTTGTATTTATTAGAAGTAACTGACAAATACACTAACTGCCACTTTTAAGTTGTTTAAACAAAGACATGATTTTTAAAGTTGTCGTTTGAAAAAACTATAGTCTATTATATTAAAAACTATAGGCTATTATATTATATCATTAGTTCAAATGTAGCTAAGAGAGCCAATATATGAATTTAAGTCGAAGTGAATAAAACTTTAAAAATTTAAAAAAATTATTTCATCCGTTATATATTGTAATTAGCAAATTTTTTGAAACTAGTAACTTTTAAATAAGTATTATGTAAACTTGGTAATGTTTTAGAATTCTCTTTTTATTGTTGACTGAATAATCCGAAAAGAACTTGCAAATTTTATTAAAATTATTGTTTTCTTGAGATTCATTTTTTGTGGATTTTAAGTGAAAAGTTTCTTCTTTATTATACAAACACATATAATATTACATCGCAAATCATAATTAGAGCCACTGAAAGTTAAGTAAAATCAAAATGTCATTTTTTAAGGTTCTGTACCTTAAACTTAATAATATAATTCACGTGTCTTTTAGTTCCGTCTATCATTGCCGATTTAGTCAGAAATTATGGGATATGAAAACTTGAAAATTTGCATGTTATTATATCATGCTAACCTACATGTTTTGAACTTGCAAACTTTTTAAAATATTCGTGTAAGAAATAGAAAGAAGGGCGGAATGGGAGGTAATAAAATACTAATTCTCTGTTTTTAATTTTATATGTCATATGTTATACCATTTGAAAGACTATATATAAGAAGTATAAAAAAATTGTAGAAGTATATGTAGAAGTATAAAAACCTACTTCCAAAACTGAAACCAAAAGTTATAACAACATAGCCGGTAAAATCTTAAAATCACGGAAAAACTATAGCGTTTATCAACAAGCAAAAGATCCTAGATTTTATACTTTTTCTTTAAATATTCTTCACTCTTGTGAAAGATATAATTGACAATATATTTAACTTGCGAAATATTTAAATAATATATTACATATAGCATATACCCTATAAAAACTTAAATGTGCACGAACTCTAATAGTGTGAGTTGTTCTCGTATTTAATATGTTTTTATTTCATTTACTTGACTACAAAGGCCAAAATTTTCCTAAAAGATATTTTTATTACTCACAAAGATAGTAAAATGTAAGCTATATCATGCAGAAAAAGAAATAAATAAGACATTTAAATGGAAAAGAGATGAGATATCGCTGTTCATGTTGAAAATTAAATTTCTTGATAATATTTCATTCTCAAGAAGAAATGAGGAAACATATAACAAAAGGAAAGAAAATACCCCATATTCGATTTTTTAAATATTCTTAAATATGCATATAATATCGTCTACGCTAATTGTCCCTAAATTTATATGAAACGATTCACTCTCTACTACGATTCCAGCACAATGACTAATTACACTGGCGGGGATATAATATTTACTGACATGCTGAACGACTGTCAGCGAAGGGCGAAACTCCAACTATCTTAAGTCCTCTTTACTACTGAGGACACCGTTGAAGACAGATAAACTTACACTATCGTATTAAAAAAATAATATCCTTGACTACATGAAATGCGAACTAAAGTATTCATTTATCGTCATTTTAGTTTTGCGTTATTTCATTCCAAGTTAATTTAAAAAATTTAATTTATTAGTAATCATTTTTGGAAGAGCTTTTTAAACTTACGGAATTTTACAACCCTTTAATTACTTGAGACATCCTGCCGGAAACAAGAAAAACGGAAAGGACATAACGAAGGGTAATAATTCAATGTAAAAGGGCAGGGAACCATGCAATAAATTATAATGGGCACCGGGACTTAAGGGAGTCCCATTTTGTCCGCTGTGGGTCTGATTCAGCACATTGTAAGCAATAAGCCAATTTAGCCTAATTTATACAACGACTATGGATCATTACCGACCCTTATTTTCATTAAATTGATTGTCCAGTGTATTAATTAATATATATAGGAATATTAATCATATTTAAAAGAAATTTATATGAATAAGGTATTTTGGTCGAATGAATGATATATGTTTATTAATTATAATATTGTTATGAACTTGCTGCAAATTTTTAAATAAGTGGAAAGTCACGGGAGGTTAGATTAAAATAATAATTTACTAGCTTCTCGACACAGTTTTTTCGGGCAAATGCGGGACCAAAAACAAATTTCGTTTCAGTCGTCTTTTATGTTGTAATTATTTGCATATAATTTATTAGTGTTGTTTTCAACAACTGATTACTTATTGTACACATTATTCGAGTACGTAATTGTATAGCACGGTATTTTATGGTTTTCGAGAGGTTGTTATGATTCAGATAGTTAATTATTTGTGTATCGTATTGTCAGAATTATTTTATTATATTTTAAGACTTGCATATTTTTCAGATACCGTAACTTTTATTTTTCTCTTTCCTTATTAAAGGAAATATCAGTGTTTAAAGTTGTACACAATTTATTGTTTGTAAGATATTTCTATTGGCCTGTATTATTTTTTTGTCCTTTTTTAAATAAACCAAAAAATTCAAAAATGTTTCTTTGTTCCTATTTTGTAAGTGAAAATGGGTCATAATAAATTATTTGTTTATATTTTCAGTATACACCATGAAATATTTTTCTAGACTTTCGCGTTGTATATAATATCTTCAAACTTTATTTTAACCTGGCTAAAATTGTTTAAATGATTAATTTTATAATGCCTACTTTAATTCCCTTCACTTAAACCGTTATTGCTCATTTTTCACAAGTCCTGAAAAATTATAAACTCCGGTGTCCATTCGAATGCTATAAAGTAGAGTTCTGGTATAAAAACGATAATCCGGTAGCCATTTTTCCCCTAAACTCTAAACAACGAAATAATGTTGTTTTGTTTTCCAGATACAAACAAATGTTGTTAAAAAAAATTTTGCACACCAATTTGGCTTGTGCAAAAAATCTTCTGTACCAAAATGACATTTAACGGGCCATTTTTTAAAATATATTTTCTATCATTTTTATGAATATTTGCCTAATAAATAACGCTAGTAGTCTTAAAAAACATTAAAAACAAACTATTTTTAAGGTTTCAAAGCGGTATTACCCATTATATTCGTTTACTGCCTACGATTTTATACTTGTGTATTTTCCGTTTTCATTGCATTATAGTTTTGCTTTTTTTAATGGTTGAATAAATTGGAAAAATAAATAAAAACGTATCAACTGAAATAAGTTTCGTTTTCATCAAGGGAAAGTCAAAAGAGATAAGATCGTTTCTGTGAAAATTATAGATAAAGCGTAGAAATCGTACATTTAGATGAAATGGATTGTAGGAAAAAGAATGTTATCTTTCAAATCATTCCTTGGCCGTCGACTAAGGAAACATTTGAAAGAACAACGTAGGAAAAGAGCAAATAGTCGTAGTGGAGAGTAGTAGGAAAAGGAAAAGAGAAATGTAAAGTGTGAATGTAAACACATAGAAAGTATTACGTTATTACGAAAGGATTTGTTCTACATTGGCCTTGGCTTATTGTGCATTAGTAAGAGGCAAATATACAATAATTGTGGTACTACTTAAGTAGGAAAACAATTTTATTCATCGAGTATCTTCATTAATGTGATATCAACTAAAGTGTCATAAAATGATTTGGTTAAATATCATTAAAACGCAATAATTCAATTACATAGATTTTGAAAGCAAATTTTATTCAAATTTGTTTTCACTTAATTTTTATTTAAAACTAAATGAAACTACGTGATATAGCATTATTTCTACTTTATTTAAACGCTTAACCGCGACTTGACCGCGCCTATAGATTCTGATTTTAATCCTTCCAATTTGCCCACCTGAAGATATTGTCATACAAGAAACCTAGGTCGCAGTTAAAAACTTAGATAAAGTAGAAATAATACTACATAGTATATATATATATATATATATATTTATATATGTATGTATATATATAATACTATATAATGGATTCCTGCAAAATTAACGCCACACCTATCCAATGTTATTTTATCATAAAATGAAATAAGATAAGATTTATTATTTTGAAAATGAGTAAAAATTATTAATAAAAAAATAATGATTACACGCTTAGCTTAACTTCAATTCATGAATTTCTTTTTGCTTTTCGTATTACAGTTTAATTTACTAAATTCTGGAAGGGCCCTAAAGAGAAAAAGAGATAAAACGGTAAAGTGAGGAAATGGAGAAATAATTACAACAGAAGATAAAGAATGAAGGAAGAAGTTCAAGATAGGAGAAAACATAATTTTCTGAAGCGAAAGATTCTTAAAGGAGACGGCAAAAATCGGCCCGACCTTATATTTATTTATTTATCACCTTTTATGTATAATATTTATTGCTACATGAGCAATCTCTTCCAGTCAACCATAGCAATTGATGTTGAAATTTGTCAATAGACTGGAAAAGATTTTACAACGAAAATTCTTTATAGTATATTATACAAGAAAAATTTAAAAAATACAAAAATATAAGTAATACAAACTATTGACATGATTTAGGATGGAAAAAACAGAAAAGGTCAAGGCTACAAAGGAAAAGGTTTCAGGAGAGGCAGGACTTTTTTACTCGATCTTTGAAAACGTTTGAGGTGATTTTCCTGATGCCATGATCCAGGTGATTCCCAATTTTTGCTGCTTGGACAGTAAAGGATTTTTCGTAAGTAGTAGAGGTATATTTATGAATAAGTAGGGTGATTGAACTTTCAGATGGTCGCCCAAGGCCGTGAGCGACTATCTGGAACGACAAATTTTTAATTTCTCAGTAAGATAATATGGGCTCTGAGAATTTTTTAATATTTTAAAAAGAAGTGCAAGTATGTGAAGTTGGCGTCGACCTTCCAACTTAGACAAATATTTTTCGTTAATATCAGAATAGCACACATCTCCATCAGCGGTAACAGGAGTGTTTGACGAAAGTAGATTTTCATCAAACGTTTTAAAGGTTGTATCCTGTTGAAAACACGACGACTAACATTATTTACTTGAGGGCGCCAACTAAGATTAGTAGGTTCAGGTTTTTAACTTTTGACATATATGGTACTATTTTACTATTCAGTACCAATTTCGGTAAACTAGGTGGGTTTACTTTAGAAATCAGTCTTTGATTATCAATGATGATAGCTTGAGACTAGCTTGGGTTAAACGAAAGCCCCATTTAATGAGCCCACTGACCAATTGAAGCGATATCTCGACGAAGAATATCGATGGTTTTTGAAAAGGAATGGAGGTCCGAATACGCAAGATTTAGAATATAAAAAACTAAACAATTCAGAAATTGACAATCACGAAAGAGCAAAAAATGGAATAAAATTTAAAACCATAATATCTAACAAAGAAAAGATGTCTTCATAAATGCGTATAAATAATGTTTTTAAAATATCAAGAATTATTAATTTTAAATAAAAATAACAAAAGAATACCTAATAGAATACATAACTTTTTAGAAATTATTAAAATAAATTATCAGTGTCTCTTGATTTCTTTAATATGAAGCCATTGCCCAAATTACTTAAAACTAAACTCTTAACAGACCTTGACAATGGGTCTATTGTTGTCAAAATAAACGGTTTTTTCACTCTCATCGAGTTTTACGTAATTTTTTTTTGGACTACCCTGTCGAGTCTGCGAGCGACATGAATTAATACGGTATATCTGTGAATAGCATATACCACAAGATCCATTCTGTACTCTCGCTAGTTCAAATAATTCTTTAGAAATCACATTATTAAATAAATTATTATGGAAAATAGCCTAACTTTTCAAGAAAAAATACAAGATTTATCTTCTCCCTGATTGACGATTTTGATAAAACTTTTAAGGAGCTTATTTATTTTAATTTTCTATTTATAGCTGTGTCATTTTTATTTTTGAAATATCTGGGCCCAACACTATATGGACTTCTGCCGGTCTCCTTTAGTTTCTTCATAAACACCACTTATCTGATTTTTCTTTCCAAGTTTCATATATTAAGTAAATCAATTAAAATAAAGAAAATAAATTTATTGTCGAAACAATTATATTTTTTATGTTATCAACTTTACTTTCGTTTTTTTTTAGTTTAATTAAAGGGAATATAGTATTCAGAAATAAGAATAAAAAAAATCTGGAAAAAAACAGAATTTAAATATCTGCAACTTCTTGCGCCGGATTTGAGCATTTTTAATATTTGTTACAAAAAATATTTCGTCATTTCTGCTTTTCGGTCCGTTCATCATTTTTGTTCATAAAATTAATATTCATCTTAAATAAGTAAATACTAGTGTAAAAAATACAAACAACACGGTTTCAGGGTTAGAAAATTTCAAAGTTATATGTGATTATAAATTTAGGTTCGGTTTAAACTTTAAAAACCGTTTCTCTCCATTATACCACTATAAAATATACATTTTCTAATATTGTAATTTTTTACTAAAGAAAAAAATAATTTTAAAAACTACGTAACGTAAATACGTAATTTAATTTTAATAACAATTCGTCAAAACAATTCAAGTTTTAATATATTCCATTCAAAAAAATTAATTATTAAAATTCACGACTTTGTGTTACAAAAAATAAAAACTGAAATTTGTTGTTTCACGGTTAAGATTATAAAAGCCGAAGAAGAATATATAAATTGTGACAGAAGTTGGTGATTTTTTTTTTATTATAATTACAGCACGATCTTAAGGTTTTATGAAATTGCTACGATGACGAAAAAAATGATATCATCATTATTGACTCTCCAGGGCTTTCACCTAACTCCTTAGCCTCAGAAATGGAAGCATCTTATTAAATATCCTTAAAAATTGTATAAAGTACCTACGAAAATTCATGGGAATTTTCATAAAGTACTAATTTCATAAAGCAGTGAAGAGGATACGAAAGGTTTTTAAAGGCTTGGAATAATATTTTTTCTTTTTTTTTTTATTTTGGTGTGTTTGTTGCTCTCCACTGATTATTAATAAAGCAAAAGACCGTTAAGTTAGAAATTTGTCTAAAGAAATAAAAAAATCCACGCACAAAAATGTAGGCAAATGTTAATATAAATTAAAACAATAATTAAAATGGCCAGAGTAACTTATATTATTTCTCCTAAATACCTATTACATAGATAACAAACCTAATATTAAACAAATTTAAGGTTTAACAGTATTTCAAATTGCAGCAAAGTCCAGTTATGTTTTAAATAATATTTTCTACGTAATTAGAACGAAATGTTCATTACACCTCAATGACGCACAAACTCATCGTCTACGACGTGTTTAGAATAAGCCTACAAAGACAATTAGCTCGTTTAAATTATGTTTGTAGTTTAATGCTTTCCATTTCAATTCTATTTATCGATGATCAAATCTTTAACAAGCAACGATTCGACTTGTAATTTTTCCTTTGAACATCGATCTGAAAGTATAAATTAAATTTCGTCTTGGTTATGTAATAAATATGCAAACATTTAAGCCCTTATTTAAATATAAACGAAATACAAATTGGAAATGACGGTATGAAAAATAGATGTCACCAAAGTTAAGCGATCATTTGCATGTTAGAATATGAGAAAGGTAAGGTTCCGTAATTGTCTAAATCTCCTCAAATTGTCTACTTCAGTTAACGGAAACGATTTTATTTTAAAGATCTAATTAAACTTTTTTTTAATTTGTTAAATTTATTTAAATCAGAATAAAGATAAGTATTAGAAAATACAAAAAAAAACAACATAGATAACCAGAACTTCGTTTTGAAAGATTTATTCCCTGATAACATATTCAATGACATTACAAAAACTAATAGCTCCCAATTTAAGTGTATGAGGAAATACATTAGGAAACTTTTTGTTTTTAATTTTTCCCTTAACTTAATTTTCCCTTTTCCACAAACCCATGAAATAAAGAACGAAAAAAGCGAATATATTTATTTAATTAAAAATTTTATAGGTGCGGCCGTATAAGTTTCTTCGGGCATTTTGCTCGACTTTCAAACCTTTTGAAAAATGCACAAATATATATATATATATATATATATATAGATAGATATATATATACATATATATATATATATATATATATATATATATATATATATATATATATATATATGTGTGTCCTCTGACTTAAATACCTTAGTATTATTTACATTTTTTGCACCACAAAACTTTATTTATGATACCTAATTAAACTCTCATACATTCTAATCATTTACTCTAAATAAATTACCAAACCTTAGATGTCTGAGTCAGGCTAACTGACATAGGTCGAACCTTTAGTTTTAAGTTTCATTTAAGTTGCATAACGTATATGATTTTGAAACCAGCGCATTGTCTAAGAGACAGCATTAGAATTTGATAGTTTCAGCATAACAAAGTTTTGAAATTTAAAATGCAAAGAAAACTCGGAAATAATATAAAAATCTTACGAAAACAAGTCTAAAGTGTCGCAAAGTATGCTAGGAAGATGAATGTTATGTTCCATTACACGAGGGGGCGTTTTTAAATTCGCGGAATGGAGGATAAGGAGTGAGAATAAAAATACAAAATTATTTTTCTTTTTAAATACATTCGCCTGCTACCCTAATACATTTTTCAGATCTTTCAATTAGCTTATGTGCACCTTCATAAAAAATGTTTCTTCTTTGCAAGAAAAATAAGCTGAAACTGCGTCCTTTACTTCTTCATCGCTTGAAAACTTCTTTCCACAAAGTTCTTTTTTAAGGTTTGGGAACAAATAATAATCACTGGAAGCCAGATCAAAACTATAGGGTGGGTGTTTTAAAATATCGAAGCCCACCTTGTGCAGGGCGGCCAGGGCAACGGGGCTCGTGTGAACGGGCGCGTTGTCGTGCAAAACCGGGACACTTTGGTAAATTTTCCCCTTCTTATTTCTTTAATTGCTTCTTTCTACCCATCTAGAATTGACGTATAGTATTCTCCGGTTATGGAAATACCTTTATCTTTATAATCCGTCAACAGGATTCCTTCTGAATCCCAAAAGACTGTCGCCATAATTTTTCCAGCCGACTGTGACACCTTAAACTTATTTGGTGGTGGTGTGCCTTTTTTGTGCCACCGCATTGAATTTTGTTTGGACTCCGGTTCATAATGATGAACTCAAGTTTCGTCTCCAGTAACAATTTGACTCAATATTCCGTCCTTGTCTTCACTTCAGAGGTCCAAAAACGTGCGAGAACACTCCTCGCAACGTTGTTTTTGAGGCGGTGTGAGCATTCTCGGCACCCATCTTGACCTGACCTTTGTCATGCCAAGATGATGCTGGAGAATTTTAAAAATGTTTATATTAGATACTCCAACCATCTTTGCAAGCTGTTTCTTCTTTAGTCTGGCATCTTCCAACACGAATTTTCCAACTTTTACAAAATTTCCGAAGTAGTCATTTCGATCGGCCAACCGAGGCGTGGGTCGTCTTCAAGTGAGTCTCTACCCTGTTTAAAAATACTATGCCGCTTGTAAACCATGGTTTTACCCGGGCAAGAGCCCCGCAAACGGATGTCATGTCTTTCATTATGGTTTAAATCAACTTTTCTTGCTTGGTACGTAACTTTATAACGGGCCGGTACTCGATTTTTTCCATAGTTCAAATTTTCTTCAAGATTGAGTTGTTTGTTCGACGATAGTTCAAAGACTAATAATCCGATTATTATAAAACTTGGTATTTATACTAATAATGAGTTACTTAACTCGGTATCTTTCCATTATTCACCTTTGCTAATGGGCTACATTTTCATTCTGCGAACTTAAAGATGCCCCCTCTTAGTTGTTACCGACGCTGCGATGGCTAATTATCATAGTGGTAGGGAGGAAAAATGAGATCATACCATTTTTTGTCCACATTTTAGTTTTATGTGTAAGCAGAATACTCTTGGTAATAGATACTTCACAAAGGTGTATTACATTGTAACAAATGAATGTTCTATATATCAGTGATATAATTTTGATCATCACAAATCAAAATCCATCAAGGATACTGTCCTAAATAAGAAACCGAAAAGTCATTGTGATTTAGAAGCTTCGCAAATATTGCAGTTCAGTCATTTCTTTCGGTCGTTTAATATTACTGTAAAACTCTTGCATTCTTGTAACGGTAATTAATTTAGAAATAATGTTGAACACATATACTCAGGAAGCTAACTAAAAAAGGAATTGTGTAATACACATAGACTTTTATTTTTCTAACAATTATCCAACATATCACCCGACTGTGGCATAATCAAAAGCAGGCCGTGCGTTTGGGTTATATATTACATTCATCTCATCTTTTCTGGATAATCAAAACGATTTAAAAAAAATGAATACTTTGGATATGTTTGGATTTTCTTGGATGATTTGTGAATTTATTTAATAGTGAATATGGGCTAATTGAATCAACGATATCATCCACATAATCGCTGATAACAGCAAATGCCAAATAGCACAAGTACAGCAATTCCACAATTCATTTTCATTATGGTTCAGTCAATTGATTGGTTCCGAGACTGTCGGTCCGGTTTAAATATTATGTAGTACATAGCTTTATATATAAATTATATATCAAAACATAGGTTTGGAAGATATTTATATAAAAGTTTAGAAAAACTAAAAAGAGGCAAACATTTTTTTTGTACGGAGGTAGAAGCTAAAGATTCCTTATATATATATCATAATATAATCTATGACAACGTGTGTTTAAGAGGTATTTAATAAATTAAAAAATTATGGGAGAAGAGAAATATTACAAAGTGTATTTTTTGTTATTACAGCTTAGCTGTTCTAAAAAGAAAAATAACTATCAAAAATATCGTAAAAAGATTTTCTCGAAACCGTATTATTTCGGATATGCGTTAAAGGATTGGATTTCAATAGCAAACTTTTTATTTTAAAATCACTTTTTGACTTCGGCAAAATAAAGTCAAATATTTAAGGGAGTATACAATTTAAATTAATCTATTTTCAATAATATTACAGAGGTAAATTAAATAAAGTTCTGGAAGAAATAGTTTCGTAATGTCTATAATTTACATTTACAATGATATTTTCAAAATAAGATGGAAAAAAAATATAACTTTATACGTCCCCTCCAAAAGTCCCATAACAATATTTTTGGGAATTAATTATTGTCTTATATAAATGTGAGTAAATTCAATTGCGTGTAGAATCTATTATGTCAAACAGTTTCTTAAAGTATATATGTCGGTGATCTTACAGATTACCTGTTTTTTTGCCTTGATGTAAAAATTCACTGTACAAACTGATTGAATCACTGATTTTTCCAAAAAATCTCGAAGTTTTCTGTTTATAGGTAGAGTACTTCGGTGCATATTCCAATTGACATTCATTATATTGCTGCAAAGTACACAAATATATATACAGAACCTAAGACCCCCATAATTATAACGAGACTTTCATTCGTCCTCGGCCACGTATAAAAACATTGAGTGGAACGTGCTTCGCAAATAAAACTGCGAAAGGCGGTGGCTAGCTGACCTTGTGCCTAATTTGAACTAATATAATTTGACGATAATGGTTTGACTCTTGCTCCATTTAATTGCATTATTCACATATGCTAGCGTAGGTGTAGGTTTATGTTATTTCTAAACTACTACAGTATTTCTTATGCCTGCGACAATTTAAATCAATTACACGTAGTGGGAATAATTATATAATTTTCATGGATATTTTTATTTTATAATTACAGATATTATTTTAGTTTTTCTCTTCATCAACTCGAAAATCTCATTATATATTTATGATTTTCCATTTCATTAAATTATTATTTGAACATATTTCCAATACATTTTTGTAAAAATTAATGTTAGTTGTTAATTTCGTATACTGTGAGAATGAAAAGAAATAGAAATATTAGACGGTTTGCATCTTGACGTTATTTGGAGCAGTATTAAATTACTATCTTTTTATTCACTCCATGAATAATTTTCTTAAAATTATGGTCGTAGAATGTTTGCATTTTTAGATTTCATTCATAAGTCCTTTTCGCCCGTTTCCATTTCGGTACAATTATATTTGTACAGATGGTCCCAAAGTCCGTTAATATTTCATATGTAAATAAGAATAATAGTAATATGAAAGAAAAAATGTTTATTTATTCTGAAAGCACACAATTAGGGATTTTATTTCTTAAAAATTAAATCGTCCATATGCGATCTTCCGTTTTTTCGACACTGCTGCAACCTGGAGCGAATATTTTCAATGACTGTGTGTTCGGAAAATATTTTGCATTTCCTCGCGTATATGAGCCTTTAATTCTCGAATCTAATTAATCTTTAAGAGTCGCTAGATTGCTATTAAAGACTTTACTTTTAAGGTATTCCCAAAAGAAAAAATCCATTGGGGATAAGTCTGGGCTACGAGGTGGCCAGTTAATATCACCTCTTTTGGATATAACTTTTTGACCGAAAATTCGCGAACTGCATTTAAAGAGTCGTTAGAAGTGTGGCATGTTGCCCCATCTTGCTGAAACCACAATCGTTGATTGAAACCATCAAAATCCTGTGGTGCTGGAGCTAAAAAGTTCAGTAGCATGGCAATGTACAGCTCTGTATTCACTGTAACAGCGTTTCCTCTTTAATCTTCATAAAAAATATAGACCAAAAATGCCTCTTGCCGATAAAGCTGCCCATACAGTAACCTTAGGTGAATGCAGGGGTTTTTGATGCTTCAATTTTGGATGAGTGTCACTCTAATATCTGCAGTTTTGTCTGTTTACATGCCCATTTAGTGAGCTTCGTCTGAAAAAAAAATCTTGTGAAAACTGGCGAACCTCTCTAGCATTTCGTTAGCAAACTGCAGCCGGTGAGCATAATCTTGAGGATTTAACTGCTGAACCATTCGGATTTTGTACGGATGAAAATGTAAATAATCTTTTTGTAGAATGCGGTTTAATGATGTTTTGGATACGTTTAATATGCTAGACCGCTTTCGAGTAAAGAATCTAGGTCGTCCACGAACAGACGCTCTAACATGCTCTATGTTTTTGGGATCCCGGGATGTTCTAGGTCGACCAGATCATGGTTTATCTATTGTTGAACCAGTTTCTTCAAAGTTCTAGACCAATTTTTTAATTTATTGAATCGACGGACCTTCATTTTTATGTATATTGTAATGAGCACAAAATGTTCGTTGCTCTAGAGTCGAAGAATCGTTGTTTCAATAGTACTCGTGTACGCAGAACGCATGTTGTTTCTCGTTGAATGACGCTATGGCACTAAATTTCCATCAGCCGCTCTAACTTTCCATACCTCGCCCGCCCCATCTCTCCCTCGCTGCTCGACGCAGTTGCCGATTCAAACATTAACCGACTTTTGAACCAACCTGTATGTGATGTCTAATTCACCAATGTTTGGAAATAAATTTATATGAAATTAACAAGGTTGTAAATCATTTGCGCTAATTGAAGAATAATGAGTAGATTACACCTAAGATACACTATCTTAAGACAGGACATAAATTTTATAATATGTCTGAATATAGGTTAATATAGTTTTTACATTATAAAAAGTAATTTAAAGACTTGAAAACTTCAAAAAGTTAAAATATTCACATTTATGCATATGATTTGATTGAATTGCGATGATACAATAATTTAAGCTAAGATTGCAGACATTTTTTTTTATTAAGACAAGCCTTCCTATATACGCTTTATTTAATAAACTTTATAAAATGTTAAAAGAGAATGAAAGAAAACTACCAATTACTAAGCAAAGTGATGTTGAGTCTTTTCACCCACAACCAAGGTTATTTGCGCATGTAAAGATCAAAAGTTCCTTTTTTGCAAGTCACGACGTCAATATGGAACAAATTGAAATTTTTGAGATCTTTTTTTGGAAATTAGTTGTGCAATAAATAATCACATGCATTTCGGTTTTGTTTTAATAGACGAAACGATGAGTGTATATCAATAACAATATTATATTGGCATTGGCGCTATTCTAACACCATTTACTATACAAATTATTCAAATGTTTTTAAAATACAATATGGGTTGTTTACTGAAAGTTGTATTTTAATATGACATATTGTAGGCCACGGATGGCGCTATTTATTTTTTTTTTAAATTAAACAACTTTTCTGAAATAAGACTAATTTTCTTTATTCATTGTTAGCTTCATATTTAATTAAAATACGCTCATAACAAAGTTTACGTCATATTCTATTAAATGTTGATTACATTTAATACAGCGTAGAATGATTTTAATTATTTATGAATAAATCATTTCAGTTATAATAAAAATGTTTCTTTTGCTTTTATTATGCGACTTATATATCTTTAATATGATCAACATATATTTTTAATATGCTGATTACATATTTTTGTTAGATTATTTGCTGAACATTTATTTGCTGATCTTGCTACTTGAGTCCTATTTCCCGTAATTAGAAAACAGGATTTGGAAGGGTTTACCAATAAGGCATGTTAACACGATCAATTCCAGATTTTCATGAGATCTTCATTAATCTTTTTGCTCACTCTGTCTTCATCTCCCATACGAAAGGATTTGTACATCAGCGTATCGTCCGTGTAAAAATGAGTTTTAACGTGCTCTAAATTACTCAAAATATCTGTCGTGTACAGAGTGAAAAGTAGCGGTCCTTGGTTTGACCTTTGCGGTTCACTTCTAGAAATGGCATGAACTTTCGAGGTAAGAGTTTGATTTCCATCGAATACTTTGACATACTGACACCGTCGCTTAAAATAGTTTTTAAACCATTCACACCCGCATTCCGATAAGCCGTAATATTGTAATTAAGACATTAAAATTGGCAAACTTAGACAATCAAATTCACTATTCTTCACCTCGAAAATAAATTGTTGGTGATATATTTAAATTATGCCATTTTTTTCATACGTTAAAGTTTAAAAATGAAATAGCCCGCTTATGGTGCGGTTCTGCGAAAGTTTTTATCTAAATTAAATATACCATCGGAATAAATGTATTAATTAATAGAAAACGGAAAAAATTAGACCAGAAGAAAGGGTAAAAGCTGCACCGAAACTATATCTGAAAAAATATGGAAATTTTATTCCTGCTTCCATATGAGGTTTTTCGATGTTACACAAATAATATGAAATAAAGATGCCCACAATTTCGAAGTAATATTTAAAATTCAAGGCAAGCGTATCGTCAAATTGGTTGTTTGAATTTGAACTTGAATTTTAAAGTTTTATTTGACTGGAGATGAAGAAGAATAAGTAAACATACGTTGTCATTACAATAAGTTAACATACGACAAGATAACATACGTTGTCATTACAAAACATAGAAACAATACACGAAAAATGCATTATTGCTTCATTACAATTTTTTTTACAAGAAAAACTGTTGTTTCTTTCATTCAATCAAATTCCTAACATAATGTAAATGATAGTTACATGGTCTCTATTACAGCAGAAAAACTTCCAGTTGGGCACTCTACTCGACACTTTAATGCACGAACTATTAATGAAGATGCAATTATTATAGTTGCGGACAAATTTAAACAACGATATTTAAAAATTAAATTATACAAGGTATAGCTCGTATGATTGTTCGCAATATCCATTTATTTCTTAGCAAAGAGAAAATGAATATCATATCAACATCAACATCAAAAGCTTTGAACGGGCCTAACTTCAAAGCACCGAAAGATAATATTTGCGAAAAAATATTATTGAATATATGAATATTTGCAGTAGCAGAAACTATTAAGAAGTCAACTGTCGAATGAGAAGAAAAGATAATACGGAACACTATGTCTTGAAATGTCATCTTTTTCTTCATCTGAAATTGGGTGCAGACGTTTGCAATACTTCCAATATCATCAAGCAAAATTACTTCAGGAAGAATCCATACATTCACGTTTCGCTATAAATAATAACCTTCATGGCAATTTTAATATAAATGAGATAGAAAATTTATGCATATTACCATTTTCATGAGCAGGTAGACTACGTCGTATGCAAGAAGATATATAGAATGGGTTGATTTGTGTTGTTTATGGTCGACCAGATATTTGTAACATTTATCTGGAATACACAATAGGACGAAATTTAAAATCTATTACTACCAGGACAAAAACAAACTAATTCACGCTACTGCACGTGTCTCTACACAAAAAAGTATATTAATATATTTAGTATTGAATATCACATATTTAATGAAACACGCTGTTGAATGTGCTCTGTTATATACATATATTTTATTTTAGTAAATTGAAAAAAATAGACTAGAAGTAATCAATCTAATTATATTTGAAATATTCGATACAAATTTACATTCAGAGTTATTTGATGCAAAAAAAAAACATAATTCATGGTCAATGCATTTCAATGAATAATAATTTTCTTTATATGAAAAAAAGAAAAGGCATAAAGAACTTTCAGTATGTCCTTCATATCATTATTATTTATAGCGTCAAAGATTCATAGAAAATGATGAAGAATCGTTTATATTACGCAAGAGGAACATTTCGAATGACATTAAAATTGACAATGAATGGGTAGTGCCATAATCGTCATTATTAATAAAAATACGTAAAACGGATTAAAATTTTTGTGTTGTGCATTTTCTTCAAATTTAAAAATATGCAAACTTGTATATATATATATATATATATATATATATATATATATATATATATATATATATAAAGAATATGGCAGTTTTTTTAATTTAAATTGTAAATGTGCATAACGAAATCAAATAGTATTAAATTGGTAGATACATATGCAACGATGAACGAGTATAGCGTATTCTATCAATTCCAATACATAATCCAGAATGAACGTGATCCAGAATGTATTCATTTGGCACTATATTTTGAAAATTAACGATTTTATTGAACAAAATAAATTAGACACAGCATTAACAGCACCAAATACAACATCACTGCAGTTTTTTAATTATTCAAATAACAAAAAATTTAATGCATTTGTAAGAACACTACTTTAAATTAAGATTATAGAAATATTACAGAAATATTTTACACGAAATAAAACATTAAAAACTGAAAACCACACAAAAGAAGTATGAATATTGCCGTTTATCCAGCTAATTTTTCAACAAATGTGTTTAACAGATTATGCATTATTCAACCAAAATTATGTGTTTGTTTTTACTGAAGAATGTTATTATTTAATGTTTACGGTCTAATATCAGTTGATTGTTTAAGATCGATCAGATAATCAACTGTCAATTATTGGTAACAAATCATAACGCATGCCGAGAATTTAAATTGCTGAAAGGTGTTACACATTGGGATAATGAATTTGTTAATGATTGGTTTACTTCATATTCGCAAGAAATAAGCAATTCTTAGTATTTTTAGTAGTTTGTCTCCCAATACAACCTGTTGCTTTATGGGGCAAATGAAAAATTCTATGAGTGTTAATACATAATACATAGTATACAATATATATATAAATTACGCAAAAGAAAATCAAATTAACCTTTCCGACTAAAAAGGTGTAATGAAACATTATTAATCATTGAAATCAGTTACTTGCTCATTTAGAATGACAGACTTATATATTAAGGAATTCGATCACCTACTTGACTAGCAAGTGATCTATTTAACCGTTATCGTTACTGTAAAACTGGAAAACATTTTAATTTTTACTTATTTTGGCAAAAATATATCCACAGGAAGATATTGCCTTAGGAATATTATCATCGAAAATTGCTGCAACTTCACTGAATGGTGGTAAAATAGCTCATTTTGCACTAAAACTGCCGTTAAACATACAAATAAACCAAATGCACTATACAATATTGATAAACTTTTAGACATGCCTAAAGAGCTTAGAAAAAATATTATTATCTGAGCTGAGTGTACAATGGCCCATAAACATTTTTTGGAAGCATTAGATAGAAAGAATATTTAAGAGGAAATGAGATATTTTTAGTCTTTCCTAATTTATTGCCAGAAGACTTCAGACAAATATTACCGGCAATATCCAAATTCGACATATGTACATAAAATCATTGTTGGTTTGAAATTCTTTATTTTGTGGCAAAACGTTAACAAAACAAACATGCGTGCAACATTTTAAAATGATTCATTAACAAATTAATTTTCAAAATAATTACTAGATATTATAAATGATGTAATGGCAATTAACCCAAATAAACAAAAAATAAGTTCACCTATGCATTGATTGAGGGCGTTTTCCCAAACATTCGGTAAAATTTTCTAGTTCATTAATAGGTAAGTGAATATGCGATACCGACAGTTAAACATATTGAAATTGATGCCATAAATATTAAAATACAAGACATGTTACATGTGACTAAGTGAATAAGTTTCGTTTAAATCTGTTGTTGGTAGATGAAAACGAAAATGTCACTTTTCCCGTAAAATTGTCCATACCCATTATCTTACAATTTATAGTCGTAATTAAAATTTTCTTAATATTTTAGTCACCTAACTTCAATGCACCGAACATTGTAATGGGACAAAATTTGTTGTTAAAGATTATGAAAATGTTATTGAGGCAATAATTCCGAATGAAAAGTTCAAGGGAGAGCATGTCTCATTGCCAGGTATTAACTTTCCGTCTAGCATTTGTAATGATCGTAAATAAAGCACGAAGTCAAAAAATTAGCATATTTGGCCAGGACTTAGACACTTCATATAATTCAAAGGGAAAATAATACGTTGGTTTTTCACGTATTTAGAAAGAATCAAATCTATTTGTTTACGCACTAGATCCACCAACAACAAATGTTAATTAATTAGCTTTAAGACAAACCCATTATAGTGTTTTAACACTTCATAAAGAAGTTAATAAGTCATTCCACGTCAAAAATTTAATTAAAGATACAAGTGTCATAACTCAACAAAATTTTTTACAAATTATCATCATTGTAATGCTTATAATGAACTTCTCGAACGTTTTTGTTGCTATTGTCAAGCTTCATAACATTGATAAAATCAAATAATACGGTGTAATTAATTTTAATTTTTTTTTTGATTAAATTTTAACGTTGTGGCGAAATAAATGCATGGGCTTTGTTAAGTTAATATAAACTTCATTAAAACATACTTTATTGTTTTCATAAGTACAAATTCTTAAGTCTCATAAGTCAATATTGATGAACATTTTGTTTATTTTCACTGGTTGCACTTTTTTTTCATGCTGATTTCATTTTCTACTATATTTATACCAATTTGAAATATTTATTAAAATATAAAGATTCAATAATAATAAAACTCTATGTGTTACCAATATTAAAGACTTTCG
The DNA here is from genome assembly GCA_039881145.1 of Druceiella hillmani. Lineage (NCBI taxonomy): Eukaryota > Metazoa > Arthropoda > Insecta > Lepidoptera > Hepialidae > Druceiella > Druceiella hillmani. The sequence goes on along the minus strand of JAYKKI010000010.1, from coordinate 12,955,269 downwards.
TTCAATTCTTATAATTTATAATTTAATTTTATTCAGACATGAAAAAATCAATTTTTCTTCATAAAGACTGAACAATAAACGTCAAATCGATTTTTGAATATATTATTAAAAATTATGCGTATAATACTCAAACTGTGTGTAATTTTTTTCTTTTGTCAATTATTCACAATATTTCAAAGGAAATAGAAAAAAAATGATGCGCAGATAATATCTGGTGGTCAACTTGTATTCTATAAAAACCAAATATATTTTAAATGAAAATTTATTTGTTCGAAAGGAAGTATCTGCCAGCAGTATCTTAACCATTTTCATTGTTTGGCTAGTAAATAAAAATTCATTCTAAATTCAGTTCTAAGATCGGTTTTCATTTCCTCGAGTTTCAGCGGATGTTTTCTTGACGGAAACGACAGGCTGATGCATATTAAATTTCTAGTCGTAGCAAAGCTCCGCTATTTTCTTTTAGCTCCTTACTGGCTTTGCTTGAAATATGAATGGAAATATCTCTTTGACATTTCAATTTATCAACAATTATAGTACATAAAATATTTTTCGTAAGTACATAAATAGCATTGCAGGTTTTATTTTTCAGATAAAACTAAGTCTGGTAAATATAATTATTACTGTGAGATTCACCATTTTTAGTGAACTATTATATGTCGTGCATAAAAGCATTAGAACTATGTAGGGTAAACTTGATAAAAAGAAAAAATTAATGATAATATGTGATATGAACATATGTAATATGTGATATGAACATATGCGACCACTTATTAATAATAAAAGCTTGAAAGACGTGTATATAGAAATAGGTCGAATGAGCAATTTTGATGTGACTTGCTTTTTAAAGCATCAGAGGCTCAACAACATGCATTTGGGAGTATTTTTGGATATAGAACTAATCGATGAATATTTTTATATGCAAGTATAGCCTTGGTTCTTTCGATCAATAAATTGCAGAAAGTGTAAAATTGTTTAATCACGTAAAATACCAAGACAATTTTTATTTTTCAAAGTTTTTGATGACATGTATCAATAAGTATAACAATTGGCCGGACAGTGTTTTTAATATTTCGGGTAATAATTACAGCACGATAATAACTGTGTCAAAATTTCTTATGTAAACAATTTGGTTTGGGAGATTTAATTATTATGAAATAATTCATTCTTTTACTTGTCATCATTTCTCATCGGATGTTGATAGGTAAAATATTGAATTTGGTAGTAACTAAACAACTATTGCAGTTTTACTTGCAATTCTAATTTTATTTGAATTATGTGATTGGATATTGCATTTTAATAAAAGATTTCGCAGATTTTTGTTATATAAAAGTTCCCTATTCAATGACTTAATTTATTTGTCCAGGAAAACAAATTTTTCCCTTTCTTCCCATTTATGTGCACGTTTATTTAAAAGCAATATTTCATATTACAAGAGACACCCATTGACGAATTTCTTTTATTCTAAAAATCTAGAGGCATCTTAGTTCATCAGAAATGCTCAAATGACACGATTACCTAATCGATCATAATACTTACTTAAATGTTTCCAGAGTTAAACATTTATTAAAATACATTCGGCTGCGTAAGGTGAACATAAATTTAATTTAAATTAACCGGTTTCACTCCGCTATGAGAGGATTATTCTTTTAAGTCTGTAAAATATTTCGTTATTTTTATTAGAATTCTATACTTCAGAAGTTACATGACATCAAATTTGTCCTAAAATTATATTTTATTTCAATCAAAAATATTGTTATTATTCGATAACTTTAAAACCTTTTGACAAATAACCTTAAAATAAAACGGATAATTTACTTTAAATATCATGTTTAATTATCATAGGTCGTTAAAATTATTACAATAGTGATCTAAATTCGGGAAATTAGTTTTAATGTAAATATAAATTATTAAGCGAAAAGCGATTTAAATCATTAACGATTTGACAAAATTCATAAAGAGCATTATGTCACAGTGAAAGTTTATCTAAATTTCAACTATTTATTCAAAGTGTTTTTTTTCATTGTAACGTAATTTATAAGTAATGGTAAAACTATAATGTATTAGTTTATTGGTAATTGTAATATATTCGTAATTGTAAAAATCATTGCTAAGAAAAGCCGCATACACGAGGACTTTACTGAGAACTCAATGTAACTAGGTAATTCTTATTCATCCATGTTGACAATTTAGATGTACTACTCCAAAATTGAAGGCCTGTGAATGAAGTGTTCCCTCCGGACTTAAAACATTTGGTTAGATTAGAATACCACCTAAAATAAGCACGAATAAATTTTAAAGTATGACATACTAACATTTTTTTTATTCATCACAGCATCAAGGCTGAATTAAATAAAGCGAATCCCCCCTGGGTGAATTTAACATAATCTGCATAATTGGTTACGCCGAACGGAAATGACTGTACCGGGTAACATTAATCAGGTACAAAACAAATAAACCCATTACCAAGAAGATAGCTTTGATATTAAACCAGTACAGATACCGCAATTCATTTTAATTTCCGAATTATTCTCTATTATTCACCTGAAACCGCGGAGCTATTAAAATATTATATTCTTGATCGTAAATCCATTTACATAACAAATATTTTTACGGCAACATTTTAATTTCAATTGGCATTGGTGACATTAATGTGGAGTTTATTGCGCTACCACATCTTGCGTCTTTAATTTTATTATTAAAGACTTAATTCTTATTGATGGGTTTAAAAAAACGATTCGCAACTTACACCGGAAAGAATATATATACTCATTTTTTGTTCCAAAATTAATATTTGGAAATAAAAACTTTTTACATTTTCTTTTAATTTTTATTATTAGATTTTTATAGATAGGTAGTGTTTTATCGATCTTAAACTATCAATAAACTAGTGTAGAGCTAGCTTATCCTTTAATATTTTCTGCAGAACAAATTATATTTTCTGCTTGGTAAAAAGGTTTTTTGGAAGTGAAAGATATAAATTTATACATTAATAAATTCTTCTACTTATTCGTTAAGTGCTTATTATAAATTACATAAACATTTTGCTATATTGCGCCCCCTCCTTAAGTTTTCTTCTTGTTTTTTTCGCTTTTTTCGGGTTTCTCATTTCCTGTATTATCCGGATGAGTTATTCATTATCATTACAAAACAACAATTTTTATAATATTATCTCTGATTTCAAAGTTAAATTTGAAGATTTTTAAATTAATGTAATAGTCGACCAATGATTCGCCCCAGTCAAATAATGGAGATGGTAACTGTTTATTTTTCCTGCCAGTCGACGGGGCCATTATCTATGGAAAGGCCGTTAACAAACATCAATGTATGTTTCATACATTTCGTAGTTATTATAAAATTTCATTACAATGTGCCTCTTTACGCTGTCTCTGATTGCAAAAAAATTGGATACATTTATATCTCGAAAATAAGAAAACTTATGAAAACGTTGCAAAGATTAATAGAATTCTGACTGACAGTAGCCATGTCGTCTCAGTCGCCATTCATAATAATTTTGAGTGGGCAACTCCATTGCAACAAAATTTATTGCCAGTTACGTTTTACGTTTATAAAATATTGTTAAATATTCAGTAAATTTTTCTTTATAAATCTATTTCGTGAGTGCAATACTATACAAAACTTCATTATGTTTATAAAAAAATGTATCATATTGTCTCTTTCGTGTGGCTTGTAAGAAATTTGGACATGTTTGTATATTGCCAGTTACCTAATCAGATATTTTTATTATTTCTTTGTGAACATATATATATATATATATATATATATATATATATATATATATATATATATATAATATATATATATATATATATATGTATATGTGTTTTTGTCCACATGGATATACACGGTGTCCGGAAATAAATGTCAGTCAAAGAAAGACGCTATTCGTTGGCTATAAAATAATAAATTGTCGTTGAAATAAAACGTAAAACGCGCCCTTTTTCTAATTGAGTGCAACAAAAAATATATCACACATAACTCTTTTTAACACACCCAATACTTGTCTGGAGCGCAGTACTTACCCGGTCAGCTAGATGGCTTCGTACCTGTTGGCAGGTTATTCACCTGAGCAGTGTATAGGAAAAAGATGATAACTAATTATGAATATTATTTTAAATTTTCTTAAAAAAGTCATCTTTTAATTATTATTTTAACAACAATCATTCGATTTTAACAATTATTATTCGGCTAACGAATAACGTCTTTCCTTGTCTGACACTTATTCCCGGACACCGTGTATATATAAAGCAATGAATGACTTTTCACGCAACAGGTCCCACAATTTATTTTGTTTCATTTATTTGTCTGAACTTACATATCTTATAGAATTACATATCTTATAGTTGCACACACACACTTACATATGTACGCATACATGTACGTATAAACACATATACAAACTTACTTTCAGTCTTCTATTAACAAAGAAATATTAAACCAAAAATATTATCACATTTTATTACATACATTGTTTTTAAAATAATGCAATATTTGATATGTGGTGATAAGGGATAAATATAACTTAGCTGAGGTGAAACATTACATGACTCGTGAAATTAACACATCTACAATATAATTGAATGGAATTATTACTTGTCTTGTTTTTATATGGCAATTTTTGAGATCTCATTACCGTTTACATTACTGCTAAACCCTCAAGGAGAGTACATTGTTAGTACAATATGACTCAGTTGCACGTGACGCATTTTCTTGAGATATTAGGAACGTAATCAGGGTTTACGTATTATGTTTTTTATTTTAATTTTAATGCCAAGAGAAATAAATTTTTAACAAAATCTTCAATTGACATATTTATTAATTATATTGGTGAAACTTGGTATGTGAAAATTCTTTAACTATGGGACTGTTTAAAATAAAATGCACATATTTTTTCACAAACCTAAGGATCATGACATAAATAGAGATATTCCTGAACTTTTAAATTGACGTACTTCCATTAACGGAATTGTAATAATATGCTGTTATTTTTAACTTTTCTGTATCCCATAACCCTTGAACGATTTTGGCGACGTATGGGACAAATAGTGAATTTATCTTTATGCGAAATTTATGACTTTTTAAGACTCCAGTAGTAACGTAATTGGCTAAAGACTGCCAGAGGGAAAGCAGTCTCTATTTTTTCTACTAATTTTCCTGTCGATTGTATGCCCCAATACGAGTATATTTAAATTGTTCATCAGAGACAAAGGCTCGACTGATAAGTAAAAAATGTTTATAATTGTGAAACTCAAACAGCTAATAAAATTGGAGTTTCGAACTAATCAATAGCCAACAATTATGAATAGACATTTTGATAGTCATTATTTATGAACTAATGATATACGTGAGTTTACAAATGTTTTATAATATTTTATTATTTATTTAAAATTAGCTACTATTTAGTTAATTACAAAGAGAAATTTTATTTTATATTTGTAAAATTTAAACTGAAACTCTTATTTATTTGAATATTAGTAAGCATGACGCATTGAGAAATTTATAAAAATTAAAACTAAACCAAAACTATTGAGTGTTTTTAGTAATAAAAATAATCTCTCCCTTTTTCATTTAACACTTTACTAAATACTTCTAATTTACCACAAGCTTTAAAACTAATTTCTCTCATATAGGTCTAATTTCGAAACTAGAGGACTAAAGAGGTTGTAGTTATTTTGTTCATGAATAATTATGATAAATTGGCTTCGGCTGAGTGACTCACTCCCAACCAGGCCTCAACTGTCAACTCATGATGGCATTCCATTTGTAAGGACTTCAGTTTGGAACCGTCGTTATATGTCTAATAAATATGTCACCTGACGTTATACCCTTAAACATATTTACTATCTACTCAGAACTTGTGAATATTAACAGTGAAACAAATTATTTTAAAACAAGATTTATTAAATGGATCTTGTAATTATATCGGAGGAATATTTTTTTATTAAATGGATCTTGTAATTATTTCGGAGGAATATTTTTTCAAACTAACTTTAGCTAGAAGCGGTTTTAGAGTAACCTACAATAATTTAAAAAAGAAGTGGGGTTTTTCCTTCGTTAGTTGGAGATAACTAAAAAGTTACTCGAACTATTTCTATATTTCTTTCATTGAATAAATGGTCATACTCTATGATCTAATACAAGTTATTTAACATTTAATCCTTGTAATAGCTTCAGAAAGTTTAAATTGATATGAGTAGGATAAAAACGCCTATGTATTTTTAGTATGGAAGATCAAGTCACTGATAAAACAACACTTTTTAACGTAACGTTATGTGTAGACTCTTCCAAAAACTAATATAAAGGGAAAATGAATATAAAGGGAAAATCTGAATCAAAAGTGGACTCCACACCTGCCTACTCTTCTACCTGTAGGTCTAACAATGAATGTGTATTAGCACATTTTTACAAATTTGCATTTTTGTCAGTGATTGTAAATATTATAATTAATACTTAAAGGAAGTTTTAGCAACAAACTGTTTGTTATTACAATGTATTATTAAGAAGTTTTCTTAAACACGCACACACACACACACACACATATATATATATGTATATATATATATATATATATATATATATATATATATATATATATACATATATATATGTATATATATATATATAAATGATTACCATTTATTTGGTTCATGTCATTGATTTATAGAATTTTACTTCTCAAAAATTTATTGTCAACCAGATTTCACTTTATTCACTTCTTGGAATTGGGTTCATAATACATTTACAAATTTGGTTTCTACATAGGATTAAAATATGTCTTAGACATGATATTCAGTGTCAGTAAATTACTTTATGCATTGTCAGCTGTAAGCTATTTCCTTAAATAAAAAATATACTTCTGATTTGAAATATTCAATAAGACCTTTTAGTTTTTCTCCCCTTTTACTTTGTTATAATTTTCTCTTTATTTATTAGGGGTAACTAACTCTTGAAATAACTTTATATTCAACGGAAAATAGTATTTTCTTAGCCCTTCCCTAATTTACAATCAAAAAATGTCATAAACCGCAAGAATATTATTTGAGATATTGTAACGTTACGTAATTCTCACTACTCGTATATTACGAATATCGATCCTAAGTAATTACATTTTTTGACAAAATTTAAATAACATTAGAGTGAAAAACACATTACAACAAAATAATTCTTACAGTAGCATTAAGTTCACTATTTCTTTTCAAAAAGGTTTAATAAAAGAAATTAATAAATATCAATTTTGTAAACAATTTAGTTTCATATTTCATATTCTTTCTTGAGATGTATATTACCAAAATAAATTTTGTTTCCTTGCTATATCGCCTTGATGAGATATAGGGCAAATTCTTTGTTGCGCTGTATCGATTGATCGCGGGTATTTTTATTTGATGATTTACAGAATAGCTCAAAACCACTCCACTTGCCATGCGCGTTCCGATCTAAATTCTCCCGGGAATATGGACGAATTTCCTTCAAAGTGTATAATTTCCTTGTAGCGTTTAATCTAATGCGCTCTCTGTACTTCCGTCCATCGTTCTATGATGTATGTGTTTATGAAGAGTTAAAGTCGCTATCGGAGAAAATTAGATCATGTGATATATTATATATAAGGAGCGGAATAAACTTACATTGCTCTGATGTGGAGGTACAACAAATACTCGAAAAAATGTGACCCGATTTTGTGGAACGTTTAACTTCAATACCAATCGCACGGTAAAATATGGACCTCAATAAAAAAAATTGTATAAAATACGAAATAACGATAGATAGAATAGATACACTTTACATTAATTCAAAGTTACCGATGTCGACAATTCTTGAAAAGGGTGAAGTGAAATATATTTCTGGACTCACCCGATTCTTTCAGAATAAGTCGATCTTTCTTGGCTCGAATTTAAAAACCTTCGCCATTAAATCCTCCAAAAATAAATTCAGTATGTCACTGATTTCTACAACGACATAAATATTAGAACATAATGTAACATTTAGAAGTGACATGTGGTTCAAAAACTTAGAAACGTCACAATGCATATGATAATTCTAAGTTCTTATATAAATACTTCTCCAAATCAGACCTTTTTTTCGATTCAGAAATTTGGTAATGAATTGAATAATACCAGCTTGTTTTTAATTTTTAGTTTTGTTTACTCTTAATAAAGGATAGTATTTAAATAATTATATTTGAAGAACAAAATTATTTTTTAAATATTATAACTTAATAAACTTGTTGATAAGGCTATAAAACATTATTGCTATATTTATTTCAATACACTTAACTTATTTAATTTTATTCAATATGGCCTTTATATAAGGATAATAATTATATCATGATTAAGATAAAATTAAATGTATGAAATGTTATCGTGGAAAAACGCAGTTCAAACGGGATTTACAAATAAGCACATATTGATTTTCGTATATTTGACTAGGAGTAAACATTTTTTTCGTGCAGAATATACACTACGTAACAACTTTGTTTCATAATAAAGCCAGTTGTCGGCCGCCAATTCACCAGTTACAATAGTCGGTCGTCTGCCTTCCGCTTTTATTTAACTCGCCAAACCTGTTTAATTTACCTCATCAGTGGTGTTTAATATACCCCCCCAAACCTGTTTAATTTACCTTGCCAAACGTGTTTAATGTCTGTGCGTCTTGTTCCTTTAATGGAGTCCTTGACATCTTGTCACATGTTAACTACAGAAGGGTCGTTAGGCGTACTTTACTTGTTTCTTGTGATACTCGCATTTCATGAGCTACTAAAGAGTTGAGTAGTGTAATTACAATAATTATAAATGTCTGATTTTAGTGCAAATAGTATAAAACATGATCTACTAAAGAGTTAAGTAGTGTAATTACAATAATTATAAATGTCTGGTTTTAGTGCAAATAGTATAAAACATGATCTACTAATGAGTTGAGTAGTGTAATTACAATAATTATAAATGTCTGGTTTTAGTGCAAATAGTATAAAACATGATCTACTAAAGAGTTGAGTAGTGTAATTACAATAATTATAAATGTCTGGTTTTAGTGCAAATAGTATAAAACATGATCTACTAAAGAGTTGAGTAGTGTAATTACAATAATTATAAATGTCTGGTTTTAGTGCAAATAGTATAAAACAATGTTTTCATTCATCCTCACAAAAATTTGCTATATTTAATTGACGTTCAATTTATAAAATTTACCGCTGAATTTAGACACAACATTCGTTGTAAAAACTATTAATATCCAAATATATGAAATCATCACAGAATAAAGACTATTTGAGTTTACTTAGGAAAATATAATAATAAATATTTAGATGCTAAGGATTTCATCTATATGCCCAAGATTTGAATTTTGATTTAATTTTTTTTTGTGCCCGTAAAATGGGACACGTGATTATTTTTTATACTCTGTAAGTATTTTCTTGTAATGATAAAAAATATGTATTAAAGATAAAATTGAAACCATAAGAAATGGTTTACATAAGTTTGTTGCCGTTTAAAAACCAAGAGATAGAAAGTACATTTTCCAAAAATCAATTTTTTCGCAGTTTTCTTTTGCTATCTTAAATAAAACTTATAGTAATTCCTGTTTTACATATTAATAAAACCACTTACGTGATTAATCTTTTCATGTAAATTTAGTTTTTAAAGGAATGTTTCGTTTTGTTTTTTTTTTCCATTTAATACACATTTATTTGATACTAAATAAGTGAATAAATATTCATAAAAAATATTTTTTTCAGCAGGGTAACAAAGCATTAAATAAGCGATAGAAGCGTTTGTAAATCGATTTTTTATTAAATTAGTCATAAGTGGCCTTAAAATCGTTTAATACGTTATTTTATAATTTAAATAAGGTAATGAAATTTTTTTATTTGCGAATGGAATTCGCAGAACGATAATTGTACACGTTTTAGCACACACGCGTGCACCCATACACAAATATATATATATATATATATATATATATATATATATATATATATATATATACATATATATATATATAAATATATATATATATATATATATATACATATATATATATATATATATATATATATATATATATATACAAATCTCTATGCATTTTGATGTTTGAATTAAAAATCGTTCGTTTGTAAAATGCATTTTCTTTCATTTTGCGATGTATAAATTGTGGTATTAACATAAATTCAAACTTGTAAACTTTATTAAATCACATGTATATACGGGGAACTATCTATGTTTAATTACATTTAAATGATAAGATTGTATTATTAATAATTAAAATTTATATATATTAGAAAAGAACTTGACCGATAGGTTATTCTCTATTACCTAAGACTATAAATTATATGTTAATGTTCGTAATCACCTATTCACGATAAATGGCTACGTATTATTTTAGTTAACTATAGCCTGAAATTCTAGGCTTTAAACATTGCTTTCAATAAAGGCAGAAACACCTATATATACTGGTCTACAACCTCTACATAATAACCGTAAATCGAAAAGTGCTGACAGATTTGCGTCAGCCGATTGATCGATTCTTCATAGTTTAAACATACACGCTAATTCATGTACAAAGAGGTTCCTAGGATTATATTTGGAGAAAATTTTCTAATTCTGCCATAATGAATTTGAAAATATTTTAATATTCTATTCTCATTTCATGTACTGATTTTCATGCGCTCAAAACTTTTGTGACACCACAAACGTTCTAAACTTACTTGAAAACCTAATCGACAGTAATACCAGTCCATTATTCAAAACCATCTGTATCGCTTTCGGAACGTTTCCATCGTCAACTACGACATTAACGCTATGTTTGCCTTGTTACTAACTAAAATCACTCATGTACTGATTTTCAATCATTGATCACAAACGCTCTAAACTTACTTGAAAACCTAATCGACAGTAATACCAGTCCATTATTCAAAGCCATCTGTACGGCTTTCGGAACATTTCCATCTTCAACTACGATATTACTATGTTTGCCTTGTTGCTAGCTATGTTAAGTCCAATAATAACTTTTATTAGTCGTATAATAAATATTTTTAGTTGTGTAATAACTATTTTTAGTCGTTATATAAATATTTTTAGTGTTTGGAAATATTTTTAGTCACAATAAAAAAATTCAACCACTCGATGCCCGATAGCAACAATTTGCTTACGTGCATTATTTGTTATCGAGTGGTTGGATTTTTTGTTGTGTTGAACTAATTGCCAATCTATTTGATTTATTTATACGGTCCAACTGCATTACCAATATAAAAATAAAACCGATAGCAAGCGCCACTCGGAAAGATAAACTTCGTTTAGTGTAGTTTAATTATTTACTTTGTTTATATAAACATTGTTTATATAAAATTGGCAGATTTTTAATAAGAGCCGCAAAGTTTGCATAATGTATTTAAATATGGTATTATATTAATAAACGAAACCTGAGTTCATAATTTGTCGAAACTTATGTGTGAATATAATAACATAAACAGAATACTTCCGCAAAGACCGGATATGTATGATATTCTTAAATTATTTTCTAAGAATTTATAATAATTGCAAAAAATTGAGCCAATTAAAGATTTTTGCTGAAAAGAGGTAAAATGCAAATAATTAGATGACCAATAGACTTTTTGGTTTTCTACGGAAGTTAATTAAATAAGAAACGAATAATCTTTTATTTCCCTGACTACTTTAAAAATATTATTACGACTTTGTATTCTATTTTTTATTGAACAAATACACATATGATGTTGATCAGTTATAAAATCATAACGGTAAGAATAATGTAAACCTTGAAGAATAAGAATAACGTAAACCTTGAGCTTGAAAACCTAATCGACAGTAATACCAGTCCATTATTCAAAGCCATCTGTACCGCTTTCGGAACATTTTTATCTTTAACTACTATTTTAACGCTATGTTTGTCTTGTTACTAAATATTTTTAGTCACATAATAAGTATTTTTAGTCGTATAATAATTATTTTTAACCGTTATATGAAAATTTTTAGTGTTAAAAATATTTCCAATATTTTTAGTCAAACAAAAAAAACACTCGATGCCGGAATAATGTAATTAGAAAGGCAATTCAATAAAAGTATTTTAACAAACACCCACAACTTCAATTTTCTCTCTGAGCCTAGTCAATTTAACTTTTGACATTGCTCGATTTGAGGTCATTCCCGTATAACATAACGATAATAGTCTTATCCAGTCCCTTCAATGTTGATTTCCAGGACCCTTGAGGATGTAATAAACCAATTTCCTATCGAACGCTCACAATGTTTGTAAAAGTTAAATAACCTAACTCTGGTATTGCAGAAAGTTTTATAACCAACGTTTGTCTCTCTGCTCCTATTTTATGAAATAATTACCGAATTTGTTTTAATATTATATCTGTACAAATCAATATTTCATAAATTGTCACAAATTTTGATAAAAGTTATACATATAGGCACATCTGTACTTGTATATTTACATATTAAATTCTTAAAAAGCTTTAAGGCTCTGTTAAGGGATATCTTATTGAAGTCACAACAAAAAAGTCATAAAAGTTAAGATCTGGGAGTGTGATCAGTGAAAAACTGGTTGTAAAGAGTGTGTAGGGTGGTTGAGTGAGTGTTATATGTAAACATGTGTAAAAAAGGAACTGCTAATCGCTCAAATTGTTTTTCAACCAAATTGCCTTTTTTATCTCCAGTAGACATTAAAAGGAAAAACAGAATCTTATAAGGGATAAGATCACTTAACGGTCTATATCATAATCACAGCAGTTTTTCTTAGAAATCGCTGGATATAGAAACTTAAAATTTAGCAAAGTAGCAAAACATCTTAACACGCATATGTGGCCATTAAAAATCAAAAATATTTGTGTGAAATTTTAGGAACTAAAAATTAAATACTCAAGAACAATTTTTTTTAATTCCATAAATAGAGCGGGATGTTGTTTGAAAGGGCTAGTTAAAGAGGTCTCAAAAATATTTTTTCCGAAATGTTAAATATTGTATCATTAAAGATATAAGGGAAAATATGCAGGAATATGTGTTCGCCTCTTATTTTTTAAATCGTTTAATCTAATTTATGAAAAAATATGGGTTTTTAGAAACCCTCCCCAAGTTTGTAGAAAAACTATATCGATAGTTTTATTTGTCATAATTTTTTTTTTAAATTCTCCGTGTTTTTACGCCTACAGAAGACAAACTAGGCAAGACATTTAGATTTTTCTATATTCAAAGCCGATTCTCTCAAAAACCATGTGACGTAGGAACTTGAAATTTGGCACAGTAATATATTTTGTTAATATATAGGATATTACGTAAATTTCATGCTACAATTTTCTAAAAAATATCGTAAACCTGTGTTCATAATTTGTCGAAACTTATGTGTGAATAAAATAACATAAACAGAATACTTCCGCAAAGAACGGATATGTATGATTTTCTTAAATTATTTTCTGAGAATTTATAATAATTGCAAACGATTGACTCGACTAGAAAATTAGAGGAATACTATAGGATTAATCCTAGATCTCATAATTTTTAAAAGAGGCACCATGTTTTAATACTTGTGAAAGCTATAGTAAATAATACATTACAATATATTTATGATGTGAAACAATAATACTTGTAAATGGTTTAACAGAAATATTAAGTATTCTTAAATATTTATGAGCGCCGTAATAAATACGGAACTCTTTTAATGTGAGTTTTGTTCGTGCTTAATAAATTATTTTCTATGGCACAACTGATATTGAGGGGTGAAATATTTCTTGCCTTTCTCCTTTAAAATTCTTCCTTCTATTACTTTACGCAAAACTGATGTATTTTTCCCTCTTTAAAGTCAATTATCAACCATGTCGCTGACCTAAAATGTTGAGAGTTTGAAAGTAATATATTTAGAGATTTTTTTATTGGCCACACTAAAACTTGAAACGTATGTTATGCCAATAAATATACTTCGCTTAGAGCAGATATATGATATAAGGAAACATTAAAATTATATTACCTTAATTTCTTATAGAATAATACTTATATTTTGTTATTATATGACCACGCTGATTGTAATTTGCGTTTTAAGTTTTATCGCTCTAAATGACCAAAGTTTTCCAAGGGCCAAATTTTGGATTATTTCAGGAATTGAAATCGTAGGTAAAAGAAAACTGAAACGTGTTGAGAATTTTACCAATTCTTTAGTATATATTGTTAGACAATCTTTGTAAGAATGAATGTATATATGCAGGTAGTGTTAAATTATGTAGTGCAAACTATTGTAAGGACTTTTACGAAAGAGTTGTAATGTCATCGGTCTTGACAACGTAATATATTTAAAAATATTTCAGTAATCCCAAAAAATTTATGACGGTAAAAATTTTAATAAAAAATGTTCAAAAATATTCATCTTTTGTATATGTGGTAATGTTGAGTGCACAAATGTCTAAAATATTGGCTACAAATCCATATTGAGGAAATAAATATTAGTTTATAAAACATTATAAATACTGTTTAAAAATCAATTAGTTTTAAAATATCGAGTTTAAGTTATATGTGTACTAAATTACCAGATATTAACAAGTGTTGAAGAAGAATAATCTTTACTCATGTAAATAAAACTTCTTTCGAATATAATTTCATTTTAACTTTTATTATATATATATATATATATATATATATATATATAAGTACATATATTAATATATTTATATATTAAACTTATTCATTACACCGTCGCCTGCGTGATTAGAAGAAAACATCGCTCAGATTTTGGTACCAAGGCTTTAAAAATTTAACTAATAGCAACGCTGTAACGTCAATGGGGCTTAATCTGACTACGAAAATTTTGTGGGTAAGGGATTTTTTTTTGTGACCGGAATTAAATGTTGTATGACTAAAACGTTATTACAAACTAAATAACGTGTTTCTTAAAAAAAATTTACTGGCACCGCCACGCTAAACATTGGTGCCACCATTTGCATGACAGATTTCAGAATGACAATAAACATTTTGGAGATCTTTTTGGGGATAAAGTAATAAACTCTTTGTAAAGAAATAAAGAAAAACGTGCTATATAGAAAGAAAAATGACAAAAAATATAATTTAATTTTATAAGAAATAATGAGTAGATATATAATGTGAAGAGCGAAACTACAAGAATTTTAATTAAAAAAACTATGGTGCAAAATCATTGTTATGCTTAACAAAATCAAGCCTCTAAATTTAAATATAATAATTTTCATTTTATGACACTTTTTCTTTTCAATTATACTTTTCATCGTATAATGACTTTTCATGTTCTAAATATATCCAAAATTCCAAATTAAGATCATTTATATTCCTAATCGTGGGACTGTCGGTGACAAAAAATGTTCATATGTTATTATACAAAAAGATTTCGATTACAACTAATTCACTCGTATGAGTTTCTTTGCTTTACTTGATGTGCGATTTTTTTATATCACAATTAACAAATACATAGTCTTAAATTGTTACCATATACGCTATTAACAAATTTTTCAATGATGATCAATATGAAAAACATTGTGGCAATTTTTTAAACACAAACAATTTAACGTACTTTCTTTATTTTATTTTATTTTCTATTCCTTTGTAATTATTTATGCAAATGTTAATCAAATTACTATATCACTTTTAAAGTAATACAGTAATAAAGAAATAAGAATTATTTAAATTATTATAATTTTCCAATTTTTTGAAACAAGACTAAATAATCGGTATGGAATTACCAAACCATTATTAAAATTCTGCGCTCAAGAGCGAATCAAAAGCACGTTAATTACCACCCTTTATACCAATAATAAGTCAAATTAATAGGTGAAAAGTCTAATGGTAACACGCAAAAGCACCAAATCATTTATGTACATAAATATCTACGAAGTAAATTCCTTGAACAGAAATCACAAGATACAAGAAGTGAAGAAAAGTTGCCCCCTTTATCTGTTGACCAAGATTCTTTAAAAATTTGACTTCATTTAACTGTAACAGAGCTCCTTTATACTCCTTCAAAGTTGTTGCATAAATTTTTAAATCATACTTGTTTTTAATAAATTCGGAGCAAATTACGGTAATGTTCAAAGTATCTTATGGGTGAAACTAACTGATGCTATTAACAAATAACTTAAGTTAATTCCTATAAGTATTGGCTACATGAAGCTACGAATCCCCTTTTAATGGAAAAGCCAATACAAATTTCACTATAGAAGCAAAAATGAAATTTTTGTCACTTATCTCTTCACTTACATACATATTCAAATATAATGGAAAAGAGCAAAACGGACGATAATTTTTACGCTCCTCGCTAATATCACCTTCTCTCAAAGATACCCCCATGGCACTCATATAAATTACTATTTATAACATCTTCAATAAGCCAAGCCCTGTCTAGCTCTTTTGAGATGGTTTTTAATTTTATGGTTATTTATAATAAATTAACATGAGTCATTCGACTCCCGTATGCAGGATTAATAAATACTACAATAATTAGCCGCAATTATTATCAAACGGTTATGTTACACCATAACCATAAGTATATGAGACTATCGTAAAAGTTTGCCTCAGTGACCTGGTTCACTAAATTTTTAAATTAAATATTTTATGATAATTATAATTGCTAATTATAAAAGTTGTTATTTTTCTTGTTTTTAGGAATATTTCATATCAGTCATATATTAAGGAAGCGGAATTTTAAACAGTCAATATAGGACTTAAAAATTTACTGATATAATTTAGTTCTTTGCACCTTCGATTACCATGATATGATTTCTGAATTGCAAAAAACGTTTGAGCACAAATTTGAAAGGCGACCGTAAAATAAAGTTCTGCGTTTATAAATAAAATTAAACTTTTAAAAAATTATCAAACTCTCATATAATAAAAACTCTCATACATTCACCGTTTTCATTTGTACATCCGTCTCTGTTTGTTATAGCCTTAAAGCTTCTGCAATTTTATATCTACGGGCATGAAACTTTGCAAATATATGGATACTATGTAGATTTAAATTAACAAGTTGCCAAATAACAAAATTAAATTGAGGTTTTATTTTCAATTTTCCAATTGCCTAGTATTTAACTTCATAATGACATACAATGCGTGCCACGCTGTAATAGCAGGTTAAAAGTTTAAAATAGATTGTGAAAAAACCTAAAGGAATTTTATAAAGATTTTAAATTAAAATTATTTCGTTTAACTTACAATGATACCTTATCATTGATACATCGTTCGAAATTTTGTTTCAGCAGTACATTAATAGAAGAAATATCGCCTACGTGTCTCAATAACAAAAATTTATTTTAAAAAATGGTACCAAATTCAAATACAAAGGAAATTGAAGTAAATTATTTCAAGAATATCCAAGAAAATATTTTATTTCCAACCTCATTTTTTTCCTTTCTGTATATTCTTTAATACCTATAAGATTCAAAACGAAATACGTTTTCACTGGATCATTATGATGGTCACATATTTTCCTTATTTCATAAGAGGCAAAGTACGCAATAAAACATAAATTATGGTCTAAAGGAATTAATTAATTTGTTACTTTGTAGAAAATATCTAAAAAGGTCATTAAACCGTAATGTGTTGGTAGCACGAATTGCTTTTTATAGTAATTATGTCGTCCCTTTTTTGTTCACACGCGATTTTGTATACTTGCTATATATAATATTCGCCTACATTTAGATATAAATTTTCTATTGTATACTGCTCTTAACCACGCACAACTCTCCTATTAAGGACGTTTACAAAAGTATTACCCTAATTAGGGATCTCCAAAGCTTTTAGTTCCTAAGGTTACTCATGACAATATCGTGACAGATGAAAGTCACGAAATATGGAAGGACAGCTGAATGTATACGTAATTAACTGCCTTGTCGCTCGACATTTCTTGTATTTGTAAAAGCATTGTTTTGTGTGACAATTACGTATGACATTCGTAAACAAAACAAATTATTAAATTTTAACAAAGGATACAGTGAAGATAGAAACGTAACTACATGATGGATCTACTTTAAAGGAAAAATAATTTAAAAATTTAAAGAGCGGTCTTTAAATTTTCTTTGATCTGTAATGGTTTTCTTTCTAGATAATCTCAATACAACCACAGAAATTGCTTTAAAGTTTTACGATTACTACAATATAAATAATATAATTATTTCAATAAAAGAAAAGTAAGAAATAGTACATCCAATTTCACTACGAAGTGCTCGTAAAGTAATTTAACATAACTTAGTTTTGACTTTGTTTTTAAGTCAAAACTAAATTACGTTACGTTTTTGTGTTAGCTTTAAAGATATTTTTTCGTGAATTCTCTTAATATTGTGATAAAAATACGTGCAAATCTTAATTATTATCCCCCTGTTCATGAGATTTTATTTCAGATAGTTCGTCTCTTTGTTCCAAAACTATTTCTTTTTTATTAATTCCTTTAAATATTAACTTCTATTAAATGATGAAAGCTGAATATTCCAACTTTAAACATATCCTGTCTTTAAGTAAACTTCATGTGTGAATTCAGTAAAATCCCATAATTTTTTAAATAAATCGAGGTAGCTTATCACTGCCTTAGTAGGCTGTATATCTTCTCTTCAAAGATTTTGCAAGTTGACATCCATGGAGGGTCAGATTTCGATATTGCGAGTTTTTTTCGTCTAGCGTCATCTATTGGAGTCAGTCTCAAGTAGTTTTGAAATATCATTGCACTGACCTTTTCTAACGTCACATTTACAAATTTTCGGTGTCTATAGTGATATTAAAGGGATAAAATACTGCAAAACCGTTTTTATCGTAGTAATTTGAAGCATTTATATATTTATTTTGCCAGTAGTCTAATCTTTTTTATTCTTAATTAACACATTAGCATTTCATGGCGTTTTTATTCATTTTTACAAAATTACAAGTTAATCACTAAACTTATGTATATAAAAATATGGAAGTAAACCAGCTCGTTATGAAGAAAAATTATTATTTAATTATCACCTGCCTTATCTAGGAAAATTCAAACTAAGCCAATTTGTCAAAAATTCGTAACTTTTATAAATTGTTTCGTAAATTTTATAATCTATAAATTTTATATCATAATGAAGATAAGTGTACCTAAGTGTACTAAGTGTACCTATCACAATACATAAGTGAAACCAGCACGCCAACAGACAAACAGACAAAAATTCTAAAAACTATTTTTTCAAAATGTTGTGATGACGCATGTAATCAGCGTATAACTTTTATATCTTAAACTGATGAATTTGAAAAGAACGTCTGATACGATCGTTTTAAAAATTTAATAGTATTTTTTATAAAGTATTTAAAATAGGTAAAACAGAACACATTGTACTTTACCTAAGGGTGTAAATTAAAAAAAAAGACAAGACTGCATCCGATAAATATCATATCGCCATTGTGTAAATATATTAATAATTTAAATAAGAGTATATATATATATATATATATATATATATATGTATATATATATATATATACATATATATATATATATATATATATATATATATATATATATATATATATATATATATACGCGAACAAAATATAAGTTTGAAAGAAGCAAAACAAATTATATTGAAATTTTTTCACTTTTTATCCTTCATCAGATCCAAAATCATTGTAAACATATTGATAAAATAAATTTGCTACAAAATTTAAAATTAAAGTCCTGTTATTTGGTACTTAGAGTATTTCATCAAACGTAAAAATTGTATATATTGTAGTTCAATCTCTGTAGGTGAACTGACAGTGATCTTAACTTTTCTTCAGCATTGCACAGTTGTGGGCAAATGTACTAACTACTTTATTTCAAAACTAATTATTTGAATTCATTTTAATGTTAATAATCTCTTAACTGACGCATTTACAGAAAAAATAGGTAATACTTCAAAAACTTATATGACTTTTCGTTCGAACATGAGACTTTTTCCAGTAAAAACTTTTTATAAGAAGGTAAAAACCAAAGAGTTGCTCACTGAAGTAGCTCAAGTTCCGTAGTTACTATTATATACTTTTATTGCTTTTCAGCAAATTTCAGAGAATGTTCTTAACATATCACTTTATTATATTATGAAAAACCGAAAATCCGTAGTAAATTTTTTTGTATTTTTTTATGACTTTTATGTATTTGCACTAATTTCTTGCATTATTGAGTAGATGTTTTGAATTAGGATTCAACATATAGCCAATCATATTGCACCATAGTTTTTATACATATACTTTTTAACAACAAACTGTTTAAGGGAGTATAGGAATTAGTGGGCTGTTTATCCTAAAAATGTTGATCCAAGTTAAACGAAATAATTTGAAAGGAAAATCAGAATGAAGAAAAGGTTTAGTGAAAAATTAGACCTGCCTTTGAATTTAAGAGATTAATATAATACTTATTGTACAAAAAAATTTGTTTGACTTCTTTACAAATATAATATACACGAACACTTACGTTTTTTTCCCCGATAAGGTACATATTTTTTTGAGTTAATTTCCTAAGTAATTAATTTAAATCACCATGTAAAACGTTCACTTTCAAAATGTAATACGTGAAAATTTAAAATTGCAGGAACCAAAAGTCTGTCAAAGACGCATTCTTTTTAGGACCCCTTGTTTACCTACAGAACTTTGAAAATGAAAGGAAAGTAGTTTAGGGTAATCGTATCTATACATCCAAATAATATTGTGCACTTAAGCAAAGTAGATACACACGCACTCAAGATTAAGTCAAAAAACTCTTTTTACACTGTTGGCATATTTAAAAGGTTTCTCCAAAAATATCTGAAAAAAATTTAAATGCTTTCATATTTACCACATTAAGTGGACATTTTAATACTCGGTCCTTAAATTTTCAATGGTGTCAATTATGTGTGATTTCTGTTTATTTTACATGAGTTTAAATTTTAACTTAACAGAAAATAAAAAATAAAAACATATTATAAATTAATTGAATCAAAGAGAGTCTCTGACATTTTTAGTGAAGCATACATATTTATTTATTTATTTACATAGACATTTGTCTGTATATTGCATGTAGCCTGCAACAAAAACTAATAATTTTAATAAAATTTAAACTTATAGGTTAGACTTGGGAAAAAATTATTTAAAAATAGTAAAAGATAGCGACGAAAAATTACCAAAAGTTTAATCATAAAAAATCACACTTCGTACGATTACCATTCGAGAGTCGAATAGTCGAGCACAGCAGGAAACTGGAGAGTTCCGGTATAATTAGTTTCCTGAGAGTGGTTTTAAACAATTGCATTAGCGCAGAAAAAATCAGATACAAAGAAAGACATTTTACAAGGAAAGGTTTTTCCTATTAAAGATTGGAGTATACATTTTATGAGCCCAATGACTTTTTTGAGTTGCAAAGAATGAAATACTAAATACATCTTAATATAATAAGTATATAATATATCAAATATATAATATGGTAAATAGACAAACAGGCAGACGGAGTACAGAAAAAATGGAGATCAATAAAATTTCAATAACACAAAATATAACGAGGAAAGAAAAACGAAATACTTTCTTGAGAAAAGTAGTTTTTGGATAACATTTTACTGCCTAACAGGCGAAAACAAGTAAGAAGAAAAAGTTTGTCTTGAAAAAGAAAACAAAGTTAAAAACCTTGTTATACGTTTTAATTAAAAAATTAAATGAAGCTAATTTTATTGTTTAACTAATATATGTTTCGGTATTAAGATATTTACATCAAAATATTTTATCTCGGTTGAAAATGCTTTGCAATGAATTTGGACACGTAACCATGGCAGTTGAACTGACTACGAATCTAATTTTTAGTATTTAAGACGTCGTGGACTTCGAAGGAGTTTTAGATGAAAAAGTTTGTTGAGTTTCGCCATATTATGAAGAAATTAACTTAATTTTGAAAAAAATATCGATAATTGGTAAATTTCTTTGTACAATAGAATTTTCATTAAAATTGTTTATTTACTTAACTTGATTTACAATATGCAAGTAATAAATATGTTTTCATTCATGATAAAATAATTTTTACGTTTTTCGAATAACTCATAAATCTCGGTCCATAAAAATGTCATTCCTAATTACGTCGTCTAATAGAAGCTAAATATGATGAGTGTTATATACTCCTTCAGTTCTGTGAATTGTAATATTTTTAGTCAGTAGATCTTTAGTATAAATTAAATCTATAACCATAACCTTGTACCATTTATAATTAATATAGAAACGAAAATGAGAAGTACACGCAAAAATTATGTTTACATGATGATGTAATACCTTTTCACCTCATAACCTTTTCTTAACTAGTTACCTTTAACATACTAGGATATTACAACTATAAACATCACTGGAATATAATAGTGTTAAGATGTGGAAGGGCCGTGAGCTATGGTCTACGCGAACACATGCATTATTTAAAAAGAAAAAAGTTAGTCGTAAGCTATGACCGGTATTGCTAGTCGCAAACGAATTGTCAATCTGCATTTAAGTAATAAACGAGAAAATAAGTTATTCATACTTGTGTCTTTGCTTATGCCCTGATAGGTTTTGGGCCCAGACAAATGTATACAATTGAGTCGGTGATTTCTTTTGGATAATAAATACAGTGAAAAACTGTGGTGAATTGCGTAAGCAAAATAATGGACCCGCGCCACGCGTTCACAATTGTACTTCTTAAAAAATGGAATTGCTCAAGTTGTTTAAGTTCCACGTCGTTTTTAATTTCGTCCGTTATAGAGATATATTGTCGAAAAAACATTACAATGGCTGCTTCTATTAAAATTGACCCATTAACTGCAGATAATTATTATACGTGGAAGATTCACATGAAAGCTATTTTGAAGTAAAAGTATTTGTGGGATTTCGTATCGGGTACTATGCCGAAACCGGCTCGTACTGCTAATAAGTATGCATATTGGATGAAAATGGACGGGAAGGCAGAATCGGATATATTGTTGGTTTTCAGTCCTAGTGAGCTTGCAGCATTATACGATACTTCAAAATAGATATGGGATAAGTTGAAATCAATGTATGAATAAAGTGGACCCGCGCGTAAAGCCCCGTTATTGAAGAAACTCGTACTGATGCGTATGACGGAAGAGATGATCCACGAAATCATATTGCAGATTTTTCTGATGTAGTTAAGAAACTCAAAGAAGCGGTTTGGTGGTGATTGACGAATTATTAGCAATTTTACTATTGTATAGCCTACCAGTTTAATTTGCTATGTTTCGTACTGCAATGAAATCGCGTGATGATCTACCGTCTACAGAGATACTGAAGGTAAAGATTGTTGAAAATTATGAAGGGAGAAAGGTCACAGTAACTGACCAGGGAGCTATGTTCGTCAAACACACAAACAAAGCACATCAGCAGAACATTACACATGATCTCGCTTTGTACACCAACAAGAGCCAAGTATAATGCTATCTTTGTAGTCGTCCAGGACATATTTCGAGAGAATGTAAAACTAAAATTCTAAACAAGTCTAAGCAAAGCGCAAAGGAAGCAGAAAGCTCTAGTTCTGAGCGGCAAGGATATACGACAATGTTTAGCACGACCGAAAAGGCTCGTACCGGTGAACAGAGTAATTCTATTTGATGTCGACAGTGCACGGGACATATGTGCAATGATACGCATATGGTACAATGATTTATACGACTGGAAAATTAATTAAATTTGGTAAACAACGAGAGGACGCAAATAACCGGGATAGGCAAAGGCGGTATTTCGGTTGATAATGATTGTAAAAAACGCCAAGTAGACATTCAAAAGGTGTTCTACGTGCCAAACTTACGAAAAGCCTTCTTATCAGTATCAAAAATGACTGATCGTGGATTTGAGGTTCATTTTAGAAAGAATGATGTTATTGATGAGGACAAAATGTTATTGATGAGAACAAAAAAGTTCATATAAGGGGCAGACCTTGTAGGTAATTTCTGTCATGCAAGATTGGGTCAGCAGTACTCCAATAATGTTGAAGTGATGAAGAAACCTATTGATATATGACATGACCGCTTGGGACACATTAATGAACGTGATCTCAAAGTTATCTATAAGAATAATCTAGTACATGGTCTGAAGGTCGATGACAGTGAAAAATTTTCAGAGTATGAGATATGTATAGGTCAAAAATTGACATGTAAATCATTTCCTAAAGGTAGTGAAGATCGCATATATTTTATTAGACTTAGTATACACAGATATGCGTGGCCTCATGAGACACCAATCATTTGGCAAGAAAAAATATTTTATCACTTTTGTCGACGATAAATCTCGCTAGTGTGAAATTTATTTCATCGCCAACAAAAGTAGAGTTTTTAAAGTATTTAAAGAATACAAAGTATATGTGGAGAAATATACAGGAAAGAAGATAAAGAATTTGGAATCAGATATAGTATGTAGATATAAAATTTGATGATTTCTTGAAGAAAGAAGGAATTGCACAAGTATTAACTGTATCGTACACACCCAGGCAGAATGGTGTTTCCGAAAGAAAAAATAGAACGCTGATTGAGATGGCGCGATGCATGATGCGCCAATCAGGAAGCACCCCATGTTTTTGGGCCGAAGCTGTAAATAGTGCTAATTCTATAAGAAATCGATATCCTGCTATGGCATTGAATCGCTAAATACCTTACACTATATGGAAAGGCAAGAAGCCTACAGTAATTTATATGAATATATTTGGAGTAAAACTTTGCTACAAAGAAAAGGTAACACAGAAAGGTAAATTTGACTTTAATTCAGAAGTTGGAATCTTCATGGGATATGACAAACAATCCAAAACTTACAGAATTTACGACTCTAAATTAAGAGAATTGTTATAACACGAGACGTTAATTTCATAAAACAAAGTGCATTTGATAATCAATACGAGGAGACCCTTGACAGTGAAAATGAAGAAGATAAGAGAATGGGTATAGATATGAATGCACAACATCTTAATAAAGAGAAAGCGAAGGAGCACATATAAAATATAAAAGCTATAAGAAGTGAATCTAGAGTGAGAAAATCGCTTGAGAATGGATATGAAGATTTGGAAACTGAAACATATAATAGATTAACAAGAAAAATAAGTTTTACAGTATCATGGGAAACAATAACAGAACCGGTAAAAGGAAGAAGAGGGGGATATAGAATATTCTTCAAAGAATATTTTCACTTTCTGTGAAATGATTTTCTTTTTGTGATTCGAATTTATCGTATACTAGATTTTACCCGCGACTTTGCTTGCGCAGAAGTCTATATTACAAAACATTCCAATAAATCATGCAACTCTATTTTTACCCCATTGTGCCTTTGAAGCAAATCTATAAAAGGAATCAAAAAATACACAAAAATTTTCTATTTTGTATACATTTATCTATTTTACCAGCCTAGAGTTTGTATTTTTAAAAATCCTTTTCTTACAATGCGGAAATATGGCTAAACCTACAGTACTTCCCTTTTAAACCTCATTTTTTACTAATTTCGTGGTAAGTACCAGTAAAACCAGATTAGTCGAAGCACTAACACCGGAGCAAGTAACATAATATTGATAACGGGAAAAATGACACGTCTCCTCCCTTAAATCAACCCCAGTGGATTTAAGAGTTTGGCCCTATGATTTATTAATTACCATGGCAAAGGAACGGTAGGTCGTAGGGTATCAAAGTATAATATTCGGGATATGAAGCCAGTCTCTCCATTAGCACACCCAGTTATTATAGTAGCTACTTATCTACAACTCTGAAAAATTTAATTATCGCATTCGACTGTCAATGCCGTCTGCTCTCATGCCTCTGCCCGTGTTCGGGACGCCATATCGTTCAAACCTTTCCGCTCCCTGGCTCCAGCCCCACATGCCGTTTCCACTTATTTTGCCGTGCACGCAATGCACTGTGACAGACTATACACAAAATCAGAATGTATTTTTCTCAAATCGAGACAATTATTTATTAATAGTTTGAATAGATGTCTGAAATTATCCTGGTAATAATTAAATACAAATATATTATGGCACACCCTCTGCGTACCTGGATTTCCATACAAATTTTCGTCCCCTATTTCACATCTCCAATAAATGCATTAATTATTTTTATTAAACAAGAGCGTGAATATAAAATTTCACGTATCTAACTTACAAACCGAGGAAATTTCATACATATTTTTAACCCCTATTGTACCCCCTTAGGGGTAGAATTTTTAAAAATCAATAAACATATTAATTTTTTATTAACCAAATTCGTAAGTCTACAATTTCACGTGTCTAACTTACACACCGAGCCAATTTAATAACAACTTTCAACCCCTATTTTATCTCCTTTGGGGATGGAATTTCCAAAAGTTCTTACGTAGTACTTACTTTATATAGAAACTATCTGCAAAATTTCAGGATTTTACTTTCAGCGGTTTGGGCTCTGCATTGATCTCTGGGTCAGTCAGTGAGTCAGCCACCTTCCTCTTTTATATACAAAGATAATTTTTTTCACATTTGAGTTGAACTTAAGACTCTTTTCATTAAAGGGTTTATTGAATATACATACGTCCGAATCTTTTAGTCATTTCTGTTATGTTAGAACTTTAAAACATTTGCTCCTTAAATCCTTATAGAATTAATCATAAAATAGTCATTACTATTTTCTTTCTTTCCAAACATTGTACTTTAGATCGTGTTGCCTGTAGCTAGTATATTTGTAAAAAGTTTAAACCGAATCAGAGCTAAATAAACAAAAATAGACGTAATTCTCTGACAGAAAATTATTAATATTATAATTGACGGTAATCTTATTTTGTATTCCGGCATCCATAAATTTCGGCTGCCTGCACTGATTATACCTAAACTATGTAAAATAAAACAAGTCTAAGCTTAATACTATAATTTTATTAAGTGTAATTTCTAAAAGTTCCGTCTAATGGACAAACCAATTTAAATACAGTGCATTATATAAGTCTTACACTATATAAGTTCTTAGTCCATTCAATCTGCAAATTTATTTAGTGAGCCTTGACATATTTCGATAATATCTACATTAGCACATTTTTGATATATTAACATTACGTAAAATGTGAAGAAAAAGTAGCAAAGAGCCCACATTTCTTATCGTGAAATATGAATTATAATGGGGAATTTGCAGCTTCTTTGAATATTGTCAGCTCAAATTTGTTCATTTCATATGTTCATAATATGCGAAACATTTCCTTAAAACTCCTCGAGTAACCCAGATACGCGAGCATGTTACAATAACTCGTTCGGGTGTGTAAAACTAAGTTTCGTTTCAAGTTTTTGCCGCAAGCTGTTTTGTTTCAAGCTTTATCTCGATAATACTTACGTAAAGTCATTGTCATTAAATATCTTGGGATGTTTTGTTACAACAACTTCGCGTAATTATTCTAAAATGTTATTATTTTCAAGGGGTTTATTTATTCAATGATTTCTCTATTCATTATCCATCTATTCATCAAGAATAGTCTTTCCTATTTTATGTCTAGATAATATTTAAAGTCTGGAAATATTTTTCCTTTAAATAAATTTAACGCGTCAATTTAGAAAGGTTCTTCTCTGTCGAAGAAAACATAATTTTAAAAAATACGCTGTTAGTCTAAAAACAAAAGAGTGCTAATTTTAGAAGTTCAATACTTTTTCTTCAAAACAAATTTTATCGGGATTTATAATTTTCACAAACGGATTTTATAATATAAAATAAATAAATTAGATTATTGGGAAAAAGAGAAAATAGAAATTTTAGAAATTTTCTCCATTTTTAATATGGATTAATGATTAATGATAAAAGATTTAAGTGCGTTTTTTATTATTTATGGCTATAAATTATTAAAAACCAAGCATTTTAGAAATTCTTTATTAATTACTTAATAAATTATGTTGACTTTATTAACCACAAAATAATTTTTTTAATTCATAACCATGGTTATTTCCTTTGTTCTAAAAAATTTCATCCATCGGATATAAGTTTTGTAATCGATATAATCTCGTGAAAAAGAATTAAAGACAATTTTAAAAACACAATAATTTTGTTTTAAAATATTACTGTTGATAGTTTTATATTCCCTTAGTTAAATACTTGTCAAGATTTGTAATTATTTGTGAAAATGAAATAAAAACATATAGCCAAACGCATATCGGGACTTGCATAAACTAGCAATACAGGTTAAGGAACAGATAACACTCAATGACCTTGAAGGACTTCATTATCAAGCTCCGCCCCTTTCTCTTTCCAAGATACTAACGTCACGCCATATTCAGAAACTAAATTAACCCCATCAATAACTCGCTGGTCAGTTTTTAAATGGTACTTAAAGGTATATTTACAACTTTGACGAAACGTGCCTATATTGCGAAGATTATTATAAATTCTGGGAATGTGTAGTATGATTATCTTAATATGAAAAAAAAGATCAAATCTGTATTCATAAAATATTATAAAAAAAACTAACACTTTACGTTTTATTGTTTCGTTCGTAATATCTATTTCTTGCAGTTTTTTTATTTAAAAATTAGGTTAGATATGAATATATTCATATATATATATATATATATATATATATATATATATATATATATATATGTGTGTGTGTGTGTGTGTGTGTGTGTGTGTGTGTATATATAATATAGTCCACGAATCTATAATATACTGGCCTTAATTTTAAATGTTATTACTATTTATTTTCGATATTTCTTCCATTTGGACATTCAGTGGATTTCCGCGTGGTCATAAAAAATCCAAAACAGCAAAATTTTAAGTTATGTATTCTTCATTAACTCATTTTTATATATTTTATGTAAATATTATAAGTTTAATTTTAATTGAGTTAAGTAAGTAAATTCGATGATTTCACCAATTCTCTTAAATAAGCTCAATCTGCTGTTGTCAGTAACATAACACAAATAGTTGTAGTGGAAAGATTGAATCAAATTATAGTTTTTAAGATTGTTTTATACTGTTAAGAAAAAAGAAATAATTAGAAGGACATGTGTTACATGAAATTTTGTAGGTGAATATTTGGTAAACTGAACTTGACAATGGTAAATTCCATCACAATAAATAGATATACTTACGTTCAAATTTCCATTATATCAATATACAAAAAAATTGGAAAAAAATATTTTGGTCGACAGGAGTAAAATAGAATAAATATGTTGAGGATATGACCGATATGATTTCTATTGTATTGTATCATTATTCCATTATATTATACATTCCTTCATTTTATACTTTAAGTATACTCGTTAAAACTAAACAAAGCCTCTATATAATAATAAATTATTAGATTAAATATATAAGCCTTTTATAGCTCCAATGAATTGGCTTATAGGTATTAAAATAAATTATTAAACATGTCATTATATCTTACCGTTGGTAATTTCAATATTACATATCATAGTGACTTGAATATTGCAAGCTCAAAAAATCGTTTTAACCTGACATTATGTCCTTATTTAACAATGACGCAATACATAGCTTACAATATCACAGCAATAGATACCATTTTAGTGTAGTTGAAATCTAGCGTATATAAATTGGGAAGCCTCTCAGTGGTAATTTTATCCACAACCAGTCAATTCATTACAATAAGTAGGCTATAAATACTGCAGTACATCGAAAACAACAAATCCCTCCCTTAAATAAAAATAAATAAAGAATCACATGTCTTAAAAAGTTCGCATCCTCGATATCAAACATGACGAAAATGTTAATAGTAAAAGCATTTATTTTTAAATCCAATAATTTTTTAATTAATTAAAATAAGTAAAATTCTACTGGTTCAATTCCTGGCAAAGTTGAATGATGTTTAAAATCGCGTAGTTGAAATGCCAGAGACCAATGACGGTTAGAAGCGTTCTTGATGTGAAAAGTTACCCACTGCGTTCACTGAGCTGTCTGCTAGTGAGACGATTATGGACATTATCTCTTATGATATTCCCTTAGGAGAAGGCTGTACTCAACAGTGAACAGTGAACAGTCCAATCGCAAGAATGTCGAACGAAATCTATGAGTATTTAGTACATAAAATATTTCAATTTAATACAAATTTTAATTAATATTACACATTAAAAAATATGTTAAATATAATATCTTATATTCAGCATTATCACATTCTTTTAAATAATCAACAAAATATTAGTTAAATATAAATTTACCTGATCTAACCTGAAACTAAGGAACAATTTTACTCTACTATGAGGAAAGTAAAGGTTTTCTCAGAAAATGTCCTTCCTTCATTCACGGTAAAACCATTATTCAGAAGGCTCAAAACATTTAATATAACTCATTGATGTATTGAATTGAAACATTTCTACGGAAACCCTTGACTCTATGGAGCAATGAATTTTTCTCATTTATAACATATAAGTGAAAATAATATTCAATGCCTATTCTATATATTTATTTATTTATTCATTACTGTTTGTTTGTTTTTTGAAACGAGATGGCGTCCGTAAAAATATTTAACATATCTCCTAAATAAATTAATTTGCGATCAAAGAGATGAAAACTTTCCTATTTCTATTTTGTTTTCCTTATTATAGTGTCTTTTTAGAACATTAAATTCAGGGCATATGAAAGAAAATTGCATCTAATTTATAAAAATCCATCTGTTATCTATGTAAAAAATTTCCCTGGTATAAATATTTGACCACTTTTCAGTAAAAGCATCTACCTAAGACATTAACGATTATATATGTACAGATATCAAAGTTTGTAATTAATGTTTTAAATTGACTCTGGCATAGGCTTTTAGTATTTAGTAAACGGACTGATTATTTGATTATATCCTGCTACTCTCATTTTTCTTGCATTGGTAAACAAAATTTATTTAATTATTTATTTATACATATTTTATGTACATCTAGTGAAGAGAAGATTATAATTTTAACACATTTGCAATTTCAATAACGATGACTGAACAATTAACGAAATTCAATAATAACACAATATATAATGGTAAAACATTTCAACAAATTTATTATCACTCAAAGCAAACAAATCACACTCTGTTGTAATCGCAATCAGGCGGTTGAGTAATTTTATATCGCGGTAAAGTGGAAAATTTTTATGGAAATATATTCCGATATATCACAAAATCCTATGTGACTGCAGGTAGTTTCTAGGTACAAATAGGATAAGTTTTTTCAATAAATGAAGCCATAAAATATTTCCGTTTTACATTCAAAACATAAATTTCGTTAAAAAAACTTCTCTTCTTTGCTGCAACGTACGGTAATCCAGCATATCTAAGAGAAAATCGGTAGAAAATAAAAAAAACAGCAACCATATCATATCATGCCCAAATATCGAAGGAAGGTTTTACAGACATATCATCAGGCCATATTTAATTTCATATGAGGTCTAAATAACAGAGCTGACTTCTTACTTGCTTCATTCTAAAGTCATACGTAATGGAAGAAAAACATTGAAAGTCCCTACATTGCCCAATATAAATCCAAGGCTTCTGAATGTATTTTCCCTACCTCAGCCATATGAACATGAAAAGTCAGGTACAAATCGAATTGAAGTTCTATATCAACTATTTAGATAACATATTGGCATAAGTCGTCCGGCCAATGATGTGATACATTTATACTCAAGAGAAGCATGTGCTCGACTATAACCCGTTACAGAGCACTTGCTTGAATTTTGCCGCAGACAAATTGCATCGATTGCTACACCGGAAAAGGGCATTGATACCACTTTGCGCTAATTTGCAAGCTGCTATATTTCTTAAAAAATGTTCTTGTCATCCGCAAATAGAAGGCAATATATGGTTTTAACTGCATTACCGGTATTATTTACCAGGATGAAAAATATGACTACGGATAATTAAAACATTTACGTAATTCACGTTACATTTATGAAATCACAAAACGTGCAACAAAAAACAGTTACAGAGATTATTAATTTATGGTTAGCTACTGTTTATCACGGAATATCTATTTTGGAAAACCGAGTGTTTCTTTACTAATCATTTCGATTTCACAACGAAAATTTCCTCTGTTTAGAATTTTCTTATAACCTTTAAAAATCTGAACCACATAGCTTAAACACAACGATATACTAAATATTTATCAAAAATCGTACACGATTACAATGTTTCATAAATTTTTGTGTATGTTTTTTATTTATTTTTTTTTTACATAATGAACAATAAATCATAACTAGGAAATAAAGATTAATTCAATAATGAATTCTCTTTATAGATAAAATTTTAGAAGTCAGCTTTTAGGTACAATTGTGGAAATATTTAGTACGATAATAAATACTACTACGACTGTACCTTAAAGCTGTTTTTAAATATAATATAAAAAAAATATCGCTGAAATTTATATAGACACTTACAACACTTTGAAGTAAATGTAAACACTTGCAACTATATTTTTAACCAATTTCAAAAAGGAGGAGGTCCACAATTCGTCAGAACCCTTTTTTTTGAGTATGTTCAGCAATAAATCGTTAGTAAGTTGACTGATTTTAATGATTCTTCTTTTATTTGACAGAGGGTACTATAGGCGTAGTCCCATGTAGATATGATGATGAAGTCCAGAAATGAACTATAGAACTGCTTAACGAATGGCATAAATCAAATATGATTCAAGGTATTGGCTACAGGTAGTTGTTATTTTGCAAAATAACTACACCATTTATCAAGTGAGGGTCTGATGATAAGTTCAGGGTATGAAGAATGGAACTCCGTAACGGATATTAGTAAATAAACCGTGATTAAAGATATTTGCTACTAATAGATGTTACTTTGCAAAATAACTAAACCGTCGACCAGGTCAGTGTCTAATGATGAGTTCTGAAGATGAACAATGGAACTCCTTAACTGATGATAGTAAATTGAAAGTGATTAAAAATGTTTGCTGCTAGTAGTTGTTACTTTGCAAAATAACTACACTATTAATTATGTCAGAGTCTGATGATGCATTCTGGGGTGGTAGTAAACCAAACCTAATTCAGTATATTTACTACTGGCAGCTTTTACTTTACAAAATCTGATATTGGACTTTGGATATGGAGAACGGACCTCCTCAACGGCTAAGAGCTAACCACTATTATCGCTTCATTTCTATGTGTTGTTGATAACTAACTTTAAACAAAGAAGAAAATATCTATACCCTAGCTTTTGCCCGTGACTTTTAATAATTATATCCAATATATAAGAAAGAAAATAATTGTGAAGATTGGTATTAATATATTAGAAACTGAAAATTCTAAAATAAAAAATCTTTTAAAAAATCGGCTTTAAGAAAAGTAAAAAATAAATATATAATAATAGGTACCTATTTATTTGCAATAAATAACTTATTTATTTTTGGAGTCGATGCCAGCACCACTGGTCAACTTAAACAAATCTAATTAGTATTAGAAATACGCCTTTTATGAATCTATTTAGTATTGTAAATATATTGGAGGTTAAATTTTTAAAGTTATCAAATATATGTGTGTAAATTATTGAAACATTTTGATGAAAATTTTTCTTTTTATTTTATGTTTATTAAATCATATTTTTAAATTAAATCGAATCAACAAATAAAGTAAGAAATATGTCCGTTAATTTCTTAAACCAATAAGGTAAAAATTAATACAAAATATACAATTTTTGCTGTTTGCCAATTTTTTTTATTAAAATATAATATTTTATGTATTCCTCCATTTAATGCATAAGAAATATATTATAATATAATAACTTCCCCTGTGAAGCTTGGCAACACAGAACTTTACAACCTATACTATGAGAGGTTTATTGTAGGAGTTGTAAAGTTCTGTGTCATTTCTTCTACTTCATAATTCATGTTTGCAAGTGGTATCATACATATATTTGCAGGAATTTTTGCTTCATACAGTTTTTTTAATTTTTTTTAATTAATCTTCAGATTTCTATACTGGAATAGGTTTCAGATATCTTAAATATATAATAATACAATAATATTGCGACGAAACTTAGAGAATTATCTACATAACGTTATTCAATCAAACGTGTTATTATTATTGATCTACAAGCATTAGCCGTAGATCTATTCAATATAGAGATGCTTTTTTGTCTCACTGCTTCACTCACTGCTGCACTCCCACCACTAAAACTTTAACGTTTGGGGTAAGTGTACGTACGACATTAGTGGCGTAGAGCATCCAGCATTTTGTTGAACGCGGCTTGTGCTGGTTAACGTAAACGTATTGGAGGCAAGTGTCCCGTACTGGGAGGCAAGTGTCCCGTGTGCAAGTGGCAAGCGTTTAAAGTCGCCCGATGCCGAGCAGTGCGCCTATATTCAACGGGGTATCTACGATGTACAATGCATTTGTTTGCGCTGCAGTTAACATTACTACCGAGTAATATTTAAATTGAAATGGGTAGATTCAAAATTATACTGATATTTTATGCTACATTTTAATTTCAAGAGAGTGTTCACAGTGGATATTATAATTCCGCATAGTTAGTTGTAATATGAATAAGGAGTTATCCAAATAAATGTATTATATTTGCTAATGTTTTAAGTAGTTTACAAATAATTACAATTAGGTCGCAATTTATCTAAAGAAAAATTTTAAAATTCTCGAAGTCATCACATCCAGGAGTTAGTCTTACTGCCGCGTATAATGAATCCATGCAATGCCCTCTCGAAATACTTCTGTGCGACTCAGAGATTTGCTTCGGGTATATATGTTAAAGATATGATCTTAGCATCGTTAGTGAATCTGATTGACTCGAAGATATTAATCTAGATAAAACCATAGTATATAAGCGAAACTTATACTAGCGACTGCACTATTAAACTTAAAATTTCCAAAGACAGTGGCTAGAATATTTCTTTACATATAAAATCAAATGTCTTTCCCCAAACGTCATAACGATCTACACCAGGACATCGTGCGTGTGCTATTACTTTATTTCATTGAAATTTTTCTACACGTATTTGTTTCTTTCCAAGGCGTAGTCCTGAGCTTTACGTTAATTAACAAAACGGATGCCTTTTGCGCCCTTTCTCAGATCACCATATATCGCTCAGGTCGTGAATATATCGCACAGAACGCAACTGAAATGCGCATTTCTATTTTTATTTAAACTACTAAGTTAATTTATAAAGTACGAAGGATCAATTTTTATCTAACTTTTAAATGGTTATGATGGTTATTTTAATGAGGATAAATAAACGTGACAATTTTGGTCTTGTTCACTTTTCCCATATAAAAGCAGTTACACTGGCTTATCCAAAAAAGATCGATAAGTAGTGTAGATTTTCCTTTAAAAATTTTTAAGACCTACGTTTCTCCCATGCATACTATCAGCGTATATGTAATATTTCTGAAAGCACTTTTGACGATACCACTCAGAACAGTGATTTTTTTTCGACTACTTTGATATTATTTATTAACTTCATCCCAAAAATTATAGAATATATATATATATATATATATATATATATATTATATATATATATATATATATATATATGTGTTTGTGTGTGTGTGTGTGTGTACTATGTAGCCTATGATAATCGGAAAACTATGAGATATTACGTTTTGATATTTGCATGTCGATCGAATTAATTGGTGTTTCGTGAACACCCCAAAAAAAAAATCTTCCTCATTATGTCTTGGCATCTAAACCTTCCTTTATTTTTTCCACTGGACTATTTTTTGTTTTTTTTTCTAGCAGGAATAAGATATGTCTAGCTAAAAATAAAAAATATTTTTATTAACATTCTATAACTATATTTCAGGATATTCTGCATTTATATAATAGATATTATTATTGATGGATCTATTAAACTTAATTTAATTAGACCAATTTTTCTATAAATTTCACCATATGGAAGGCATATATAAAATACACATTAAAACTCGGTTATATAATGGAATAAATAACAAAACCATTGAGGATATCGTAAAATGAAATTATGGTCTTTTTCTGCCTTGAAGTTAATTCAATTAAAACACTACTCTAACTTACTTACTCATAAGTCGAAACAATATAAACATATAAGTATAAGGACTTTGCATGGCATATTACAAGTACTAAAAAAGTAGGTGCTGACTCTTTGGTAAATAATTAATATTAAAGTTTACACCAGCACAAATTTATGCTTTTATTTTATTTCATATTATGTATTGATGAAAAATGGAAATATTTCAGTTAAGCTGATTGCAAATAAGCACGGAACTTATTTCAAAAATATAGATATAAA
Organism: Druceiella hillmani; assembly: GCA_039881145.1. Lineage (NCBI taxonomy): Eukaryota > Metazoa > Arthropoda > Insecta > Lepidoptera > Hepialidae > Druceiella > Druceiella hillmani. The sequence continues at coordinate 12,919,104 of JAYKKI010000010.1, read as the reverse complement.
CATCATAAAGGAATGCAATTTCTTATTGAGAGTGGAGATTAAAATAAAAATTCACACTTACAATCACATACAAGAATACTCCATACAATAACTTCAAGAAAAAATTAATGAGATTTTATGAAAAATGACGTCATTGCAGGCAGTATAATGTTACACAATGATCTCCGTTCCTGCATTACCATCCATCAACCTTTATCACCGGGTGCAGTGCGCCCTACGTTTCCCTAGCAATGCGAACAGAAAGAATGGGAAACGAGTTTCTTACTATCACGTTAAGCTGAAATAGAAAAGGAGCTTTTCAGCTTTTCAGGTTATTTTCCGAAGGAAATACATTTGAAATAAAATATTAACAAATTCAGTATTTCAAAGTCGGTAGGTTTTAAGCCATTTTAGGGTGAATCCAAACGAAGAATATAGGGTTACGCGTATGCAAATAACTACTTCAGTACGTTTTCTTTTAAAGATTGCTCTAGTTGCTATAACCTATCGATATTATTATTTGAAATCTAACCAAAAGAGGGCAAGAACAAACCTAATTTGACATTTCTGATTTCCAGGTAACATGAAATGACAAACTTAAATCTAGACTTGAAATTGTAACATGTCATAAAATATTAAACTTTAGCGTATCATCACCTACTTGGGGGTAAAGTATGCAAGAGTGTCTAATTGAATGGAATCATAATCCCTGTTCTACCCATCTGCTATTAGCTGACTAAGATGAGGTTTGAGTATTCATGAGTTATAACCAATACTTACCCAGGTTATCCAAGATTATCCAGTGCTCACGTAGCACGACGGCAATATCCTAAATCATAGGTTTTTTTACTTTCAAGCCATAACAGGAGTGAACAAAACTTTATTTTCATTGAATTGATGTCGAGGATTCTATGCAAATTGGGTCGGAATGGTTGATAAAAAATAACACATAAAAGTGTAAGTTGGCATTGTATGTGTATTCATCGTAACATGTAGTAACTAAGTCGAAGTTAAAATTAATTGTGATAAAATTTTAAAATCAGGAATTTTATAAATATTTTCGAAACTATTTTCTCATCAAATTTCTAAATTACGTGCAGCGAAAAAGTAATAGAACTGAGCTTTTCTCGGAAATAACTCAAACTATTTACCTTGAGTGTTAACCGTGTTAGCATTTCATGAGAACCGCTAAATAACAAACCTTACAAGCCTAAAACGAAAACAGAATGATTAAGTCTTATCATGAAATTACAAAAATCTGTACATGCTTTCATGTTTATCCTGTATCAGTCAGGGAAATGGCACTCATTGCTTATCGTATCGTGAGATATTCGTATATCTGATTCATCTATTCACCTCTCGATGCAAACTTTAACGATGCTTATATAGAATAGCCCTTTAAAAAATGTAACGGAATCAGTACAATCTTCCAAAACTTATCAGCGCGAAACTGTTTGCTATTTAAAAAATATTTAATAGTTACTGTTTTACTAATTACATGAATTTAGGGGATTATATTTCTTGTCGAATAATATCAAATCTTTCATTTAGTCAATATACGTGAAAATATACGTTAAAATATAAAATCGAATATATTGAATTGAAAAACTTAAAAGCTTTTTAAAATTTAAAAGTTTCTTGAACTTTCTTGAATGATTTTGATGTACGGAATATTTTCATGTTCAGATGTCTATACATAGATATATTACATGCAAATTAACTTGGAAATCAGTTTTGAAACTTAAATTGTACATGTATGTAAACAAAACGTGCATAATAAAAAAATTGTTTAAAACGATTGGAAGTCCCACCAGAAGTATCTTTTATGAACTAAGACATTTTTAAATGCCAAAGGGTGTATGGTATTCGTATTAAACTTTCAACGTATATTAATAGTATTTTTCAACAATGATTATATTTTACATATAGTTCACAGTTTTTATCAGCATGTATTATGAAGTAAAATGAATATAATTGTAAATATTTTCCGATTATCTTTTGGACAAATTCTGGTGAAGCTGTTTTTCTCAATTTTTTATCCCAATTTCGGAATTATAGAATGGAAAATATTACACCGACACTTTCAATAAAAAAGAAAACAGGTGAAACAAAATTCTGAAAAGAAAAGTTTTATAACTCGCATAAATTACCTCTTGAATTTATTATTTCGATGGGATAATGAAAAAAACCTTGCTGTTACTATGCTTTATTCATTTACTCAATTTTAAGTATTTACCTTAAATTGTTATAGAACGCCTGGGAGACGTGAAACACCTAAATTTTATAAATATTCACAATATCCAAACCCAGAGTTGTTTAAAATCATTATTTGGGATGTTTTTTTTAAAGGACCTTTAAAATTTTTAGGTAAATGTATTTGGGAGTTACCTATTGAAATTTATATATATTCCCAAAATTCTTCGCATAATACTTTCAAACTTATTTTACCGAGGGATACCTTGAATTGCAAAAAGACAAAACATCCTTTTCCAACTCCAGACTGGTTGCGTTATGTTAGTTGTAGTGACATATGCACATTTCTATAAATAAATAAAAAAATAAATAAAAAAACTTCGACCATTGTTTTGATAAACCTTGGTACAAAAGACAAGAGAAATTATTACATTTAAAATTCACCATTTAAATTTTTTCCCAAACGTAAATTTAGAATATATCATGCACGTATATACTTTGGAGCGTTTTAAATACTTACGGTATATAGTTATCAAGAAATAGTTTCATATCACTCTGTAAAGAAAAACACTCGTTTACTAACAAATTCACTGCAAAAACACGAAGTTTTCTGTTGAATAAAATAAATCGACATAACACTTCCTTACATTTATGATACCTGAATATTTCACGAAAGCAAGTATCTAAAGAAGTAATGATAAAGTGTTTTATATTTCCAGGCTCTAGCGCCAGCGATGCGAATTTTCTTTTCCATCAATGACAACGAGCGAAAAATGTTAATAAAAGTTTTTCCCTCTGCTCGCGGCTGTACGCTACACACATGGTATGTAACGTGTTTAAAAAAACTTTGAAGAACTTACGGATTTTCTATAGCAAAGTACTTATGTGTGTCAGTGAGGTGTCGTTCAATTTAAAAAATTAACAATTGAGGGAAGTATTTTTGTACTATATATATATATTTAAATATATATATATATATATATATATATATATATATTCTAGATAAATAAATATATTTATTTATTTGTATTAGTATCACGTAAACGAAGCTACCGGTATAAAGTTTAGATTTAGCGTCAAGTTTCGCTTGAAAGCGTATCAATCTGCAACATAAGGTTAATTTATATGATATATATGATGATGCTAACGAAAACAACGGTTTTATCTAGTAAAAGAATGAAATAAAGTAGTAATATAAAAAATAATGACGTATTTTTTTTAAATTCACTTATGGTTTACATTTGCACAAATGCAAGTTGCAAGTACTTTCTTACTTTCTTGTGATAAGTGCAACATGCTCCCATATGTTCTACATCCCTCTGCTTATATAGTAACTTAAATAATGTATTTTGTGTTAACTATTGTGTTACTATTCTATAGTGAAGCAAGAAATTATCATTCCATCGTTTCCATACGTCTGGCACAACTTAACTATAACTATAACTTCCAAAGTTCTAAACTTATGATGTGTATTTTGCAAGTTGACACCTTATACGAATTAAATTATTGAGTAGCAAAATTAAAAAAAAATATATTTAATTAAAAGTTCCTTCCCCATACGGATGGGAGGATATTTATTAAAGTGGAGGTTATTTTTTTCCCATATTCTACTGTGTGGAAAAATTGAATTACGTTTTCAAGTTGCGTTTTTAATTACAAATTTTCATTAACGCAGCTTCCGTTTGCAAAATATTAAGCTTCATGAGGTCATAAGATGTTATCAACATAATATTTTTGAATGACTGAACATTAAAAATTATGGTTGGGTTAAAGATCAGCTTGCGAAATTTATAATAATCAGTTATGTTTCTATTAAAAAACTCTATTTATTTATACATTTATAAAATGAAACGAATATTAATATAAAAGAAAATATATGGTACAAGGAATATTGTCTCTTCCTTCCATTTTCCAAAAATATTTTCTAGAAATATAATTGGATAATAATTAAAAGTATACTGTTGAAAGAACACTTCAAAGTATTTTATAAATTAAATTAAGGAATAAAGTCAAAGAAGTCACTCAAAAATATAATAAATTGGGCTTGGGAAAATATTTGTAAAATAGAAAGGAAAATCGATTTTTTTTGGAAAATGTGTTCATTTGCTATCTGTGTATACGCGCATCGCCCAAAAACTACGAAATAGATTTTAATGAAGTTATGTTTATTTTACATTTCTTAAACAAAACGTTTATTTTTCAGTTTCTATGTATAAATGCAACATAAAAATTACTAAAACAATTTCAATAACACTTCTGTTGCATTATTCAGTACAGAAGAAATAAAATGAGGTTCTTTTATTTAGTTTATATAAAAGAGACGTCAAGAAGTGGAGAAACAGAGAAAAAATCGACATACTAACGACCATGACATGAATCACTCTCAACTATATTTGTATGAATAAATAAATCCACACGAATTAAGCGGCGGGCAAAAAATTAGGAGAAACGTAAATTATGTTTCAAAATTAATAGATGCATAGATATACTGGAAATTTACGAAAAATAATATTCAAATTTGTATAAATTTTAAGATTTAAATTTATACATAAAACTGAGACACCTACACGCGCATCATATCCGCATGAGCACAAGCTCTATTTATTTACTAGGATTTGACAAAAATATCTCGTTGAGGAAAAATTTAACAAAGAACAGAGATATACTATTCCTCTTCATTTAATAAAATGAAATAAATATTTTTCTATATCTAAAATAGACCGAAGAACGTAGAAATTAACGTATTATTTACAGACAAACCTTAGCTGTGAAAATTAAATATACACAAATCTTGTCTAACTTTGTTTACTTTGTTTACAAATCTTTCTCACTGCATCATTACATTGGGTATTTACATCATAACTTTGAAAGTTATCTCATGAAATTGCGATGACATAAAAGAGCCTAACTTTATTTTGGAACCTTCTCGTCTTTTTTATTGATTAAGTTTCTTTTAAGCACAATTTATACCACGAAAAAGCTATTCGTGATGGTCATCAGACCGCGTTTCAATATCACATTATTCTCTTTCCTATTGTTAATTTTTATTGATAAACATCTGCGTTGAGAATTTAACAACAGTAACGTGAAAGAAAAAAATTAACAAAGGTAACGTTATAGAAGTTAGGAAACTTGCTTCACCATAGTTAGGGTATGAAAAATGTGAAATAATATATTATTTCCATCATGATATTTTCGGAGAGGCCACATTAATTTTCCATGCAACGTTATTATTTTAGAATTATGTACTGTCAAACTGAATACGATTGATGACTCATTCAGGCTCCATGCATTGCAATCAATACGGACTGTTTTTGGACAAATTAAGAAAACATTTATTTTAACGTATCTGAGTTTATTTATGTTATGAATACGTTTATTTAGACGCCAATATTGTGGCATTAATGGAATCAATACAAAAGTTCTAATTACCGGTTGCAAATGAGGTTTTCCTTTGCTTCTATAATTTATCCAAAAACTAATTATTGTGAAAAGGTCTTAAATAATATTGACTTCTTTGTATTTATTATAAATAATCCTAATATAATAAATAAATTGAGCGATTAAACTACTTTGGGAATAACAAAATAATTTTTTTTCTAGGAAAAAGCGAACGAAAATGTACTAGAGAAAGTTTGATTAATTATCGCCATATTATTTGGGTTCAATTCGTAACGTTTATATATTTTCCCAATCATTTTATATATTTTCAAAATCGACCTATTTCTCTTTACAGGCGTTACGTTGATGGATTTACGGAAACTACTTGGATCGCTTTAGGTGTAAACTTTGCTATTAATTACTTTTACCTTTTTTCTCCAGTCTCAGTTTTCTGTAATATACCGAAGTTTTTGGTGTTACGTAGTGTACATTCTGGAAATTATAAATAGAAGATTGCACAAAGATGTGAATGTTATAATTTCTAGAATTCCCGATATTTTCTTTATTAATTGCAAAATTTCCCATCAAACTCGTTAGTTAAAACATATTACTTTTAGTTAAAACATTTTTCATATATACTGTTTTACATGAACATATTTTTTGTGTAAGCAGCAAGTGTGCTTGGCAGGATTCCAATAAGGATTTAATTTTTGTTAAACCTTTTGAAACTAAATTTATTAAAGGCATTTTTTTATTACATTCCTTTTGGTTTGTTTATGCAAATATTTAGAAGAGTGTTTCACGATTGAACTTACTTCAAAAAATGTGGAATCTTTTTTCAAATATTCAAAGACCTGACATGATAATGCGGGTATAATATTTCTTTTATGTATAATAGGGCGAATGATTTCGTTATGAGTAATTAGCTATCTGCGAAAAAGCGGTGAAATAATTGTTAAAGTTTTTTTTTAATATTATTTTATTTTGAACATACGAATGTCCTTCCTTTTTGAAACTTTCTCGCCATCACTTCCGTATTTAGGTTCAGCAAGAGAGTGTAATTTGTTAAATTACTAGATTCGAAGAAAATTATATATATATATATATATATATATATATATATATATATATATATATATATATATATATATATATACATTTGTCGTTTCAAAATAATTTTCCACCAAATTTTAGGAAACTTATACTAGCGCATTAGAGATATATAAAGAAACATCGAATTATGAGGAATCTTCACATATTTAGGCTCTTATAAATATTTAACGGTGTGCTATTTATTGTTACAAATTATTTTACTATAATTCTTTCACAACGTGAATAGATTACTTACCATACTTTTCACAGGCTTAAAAATATGGTGCATATTAAATTATGACATCCGAATTTATCGTTATGGTTTTCCTATAAACTTTATGTAAGCTTCTCAAACTCAGTTTTTTTTATGCTTTTAGGTTCAGTAGTCTTGGTAATGGGGAAGGAGAGAATATTTTGGTATATTTTTAAATATATGTCAGAAAAATATATAAAAAATATCACAAATTTATAAAAACAATTTTTTTAGACCCTTATCCCTCATTATGTACGAAATTTTTTTCCCACACCACATAGGAATTTTTAAAATAGTTTTTTTAGTATTTAACAGTTCCGCCCTAAATTTTGCATAAGATAATTTTTGAAGATGATCTGAGCTAAATTAGGGTTAATATGCTTTATAACTATGCCATATTTCAAGTTTCTACGTCAAGCAAGTTCTGAGAAAATCGCCTATGACAGACAGACAGGTGAGTAAGGGGCAGGTGAGTAATTTTATAAGAGTTCTGTTTTTACTTTTAAGATACAAAACCCTAAAAAGTGCAAAAATCTAATGGTATTAGTTTCCTTTTTTATTCTTTAAAGTAAACCAAAAACGAATAAACATAATCGATGGCATTTTTTAAGAAAATTTAAAATAATAAAAATAAAAAAGAAAATAAACATATTTTAATTGATTATTAACCTGTAATTCATAACAACGAGAAATAGTGCCACCCATAAAAATTAAAAGGGGGATTGTCATTATTACTTTTGGGACCTGCATTTATACATTCAGTACACTGTGAGTACGTGGTTTTAAATTTCAACATTCAATACACTATGTTTAAATTTCTTATGTCGCATTGAATTACATTCCATTAGAGATTTTTTGAGATTTAAAACTCCGTTAACTATATTTGTAAAAGAGGACCGGCAATTAAGCCGGGTGGTACAATATTCAATTAAACTAACAATTCACCATCCAGAAATGTCACTTAAAATTTCAAAATTTATATGAAAACTTCTATCACGGTAAAAGTAAATGTATATGTAAAACTTCACAACTATTCAGTATCTTTTCAATAATTCATACATTCTAATATTTTTAAGAACTTGCAAACATTGAACAGTTTCAACATTTGCAAGAACATTGAAGGTTCAATAAGTACATTTAGAAAATTCTTACAGAGATAGCTTTCAGCAAGGCAAATTCAGAAATGATTTGATGCAATAAAATAAAATTAACTCATCTCAACAAAATGTTAAATGCTTAGTGCTTATTTTCTTCATTTTTTCGTTTATTCATAATTGTGTCTAAGAGTAATTGTTACGGTAAAATTTTGCAAATCGACTTGCTCTTATTTTAAAGTATAATGGCAAATGCCATTTATTTTTTTTCTATGTTTCAATTGCTTTGTATTGTTCTCTTGAAGTTATCCTTTTTGTAATATTAAGTGAGCCTAAAAATTAATTGGGGACATCGACTGATAAAATCATATCGTTACATATTTGTAAATATAAATTATATTTCCTGTGAATGGCTGTTTACGAAATAAGAAATAATGTGCTAGGAACGTGTTTTAAACTTGACAAGTAGAAGTATTGCCTTCAATTTATCTGCAAAATAAAATATTAACATTAATGTATCTGAAAATAAATTGAAGATATCAGGTACGAAAACCTGGTAAGAGTTGTTATACATTTTGTAGAAAATTAACTTTATTTCTGAATGACTAGTTGAGAATTAGAGGAAAATGTGTTTAAATTTCTTATAAATCAGTATGTGATGATGAAAAATGTTATCAGCAATTCAAGTTACATATGCGAATTATTTACCATAAACGTAGTTTTATTAATTTTCTACTAGTTCTTTTTACATTTTCATAATTACTTTTCTTAGAGTAATCAATGGTATTTAAGCATGCTCTACCGATTGAAGTCAAGCTCCATCTTAGTTAAATCGTTAAGAAATTATCTACAGAAATATCGTGCGACCAGTAGTCACCCTTGGTTGATAATGAGTTAAAGATGATGACCGTAGAAAAGATTTATCTACAGCCAAAAATTAAATAAAATACACGTAACTAGAATGTAGAATGCCTCTCTTTTAACTATTCGTCATACTAATGTCAAATATTTGTACCCTAAATTTAAAATGAATATTTATTCTAATATTAAATGAATTTAAGATTATTAACAACTTTTTTAAATTGTTTGTGGTCAGTTAAATCACTAATAAAATATAGAGGCAAATTTTATTAAAGATATATTTTACGGCTCTTTTAAGATTCATAACAAGGATTATTAATGAGTAACAATAAATAAATGGGAAAAATACGTATAAAAAAACTTAGTCAAGTATTCACATTATATCGAACGGACTGCTTTATGTGTAAAAATCATCCGGTATATTTTGTAATTTGGATCACTAAGTTAAGAGAAATCAATACATGTTAAAATTAAATGATTTGGAATGAGTTTTGATCTCCTTCGGTATGATGTATTCGCTCAGACACAAAATAAAAAAGGGCAGGCTTGGCAAGGTAATGTTGCAAGATTCTCACGTTGTGGCAAATTGATATATTCTGTTAAAGTAAAATGAAGCCCAGAACTACGGTAAATAAAAATATACACAAATAGATCTCAATTAATATGTATTAAAATACAAAAAAGACATGTTTTGTAACGCACCGTTCCTTACATAAATTAAGGGTGATTTTTTCCACATCATGTTGAGGGCATAATCATTGTATAAGTAATTCATAAATAAAAAGATCTGGAGATTCTATTTACTATTTTAAAGCTTCATAATTTTTAAGCTGTAGTATACTTCTGCGAAATTCGCCTCAAAAAGCTAAACGGAGAAATAAAGGAGTAATTTTTAAGGTTTTGACGATTAAAGTTATGTCATTTGTAGCTATGGAGAAAAGTATTGAAGACCTATAAAACTTATCAAGTCACTAATAGAAGAATTTAACGTAATAATTATATAAAATAAAATTGAAATTTAGTGAGAAATCTTCGTGACACAAAATTGACAAAATTGCCTCCAGTAGGAAGAAATTTGGTTTATTTTGTGTTAAGAAAATTTTACAAATATGACATGGTTTCATTGCCATTAGAAAAAGAGATTTCAAATCATTATTCATTAGGAAGAAAAATATTGAATAAAATTAAGTATTATAGAAAATATGTATAAATTTCCTGCTTCAGGTTTTCCTCAAACTCTTTTCCAAACAAGGAAAGTTTTCGTAAAACAAAGGCACATTCAACTGTACATTCGACGTTATCCGACGATATCTAGCAGCGGATTTACTTTAAATCTGACTCACGATATCACGGATCCCAGCTTGCTCTCTGTATCGAGTTATTAGGCATTACTTTCACGTAACATATACATAAATATCGTATTCATTATTTGTAATGGGCAGTAAGGTTGTTTAAAACAGCAATCATTTTAGGAAATACTGTTTTTGGAATAATTTTTCCTACTGCGAAAATGAAGGCAATTGTAAAATAATGAGCAGAACCCAGACTCAGCAAAATTACAATCTAACAAATTTAATTTTGTAGTTTCTGTTGTGTCGGTTGATGTAAACACTTGAGATCATTGAAGAATTTCATCAGTGTCTAGATATATAATTATAATACTGAAAATATACGAATAAAATGTATTAGGCAATCTATAATTATATTACACAATGTTACGAGATTTTTGTTTTTTATTTTTTTGTTCTATTTTCAGTAAATTTCGTAAATCATTTCTTAATCATTTTTGGTTAATTTTTATGTATAGGTAAATCTAAATTTTAATTACAAAAACTTAGATTATGCCATTGACAAATAAGCAAAAATATAACCGGAAAAACTTACTTCAGCGTCAGACCAACTAACCTCTGGGGATTCTAATTACTTCAATATATATATATGCTAATACTTCAATTGACTTTCAAAGCAGTCTTTTATGCATACATAACTGTGCTTAATTCTAAGACTTCTTTAGAAATATTAATTTTTTTTCATTTTTAAGCAAGGCTTCAGTTAAGTAAAGTATGTAAGTTTTGTTCACATCGGTGTAATTGCCATAATACAAATATGGAGTAATTATGTATAGAGTAATCACTTCATAATTGTTTGTGTTCTTCGAAATCAAGCTCTACAGAAATTTCGGATATCTAAATTGCATCAGGCTGCATCGAGGTTGCTTGAAAGCTATTCTCACAAAGAATTGCTTAGAACGTGATGTAATTTAAGCTTTTATCCTTATATCGCTGGGAACATAATTGGATTTTAGTGTGATTTCTTTCTTTCACTGTTTACTCTGTGGATTTGTTCGACATAAAGTCGATGTAGTATTCTGGCAAATATTGTCTGATTTCATTACTTGCCCATATTTTCCGAAGTACGTTGATTATTAATCGAGTGTACTTTAAATACATAATGGAGAAAATAATAAACTCAGTAAGCAACACAATTCCAAAAGTAATATAATAGACAATAATAAACAATTAATTAAAAAATAATGTTTGGATTGTATTGCATTTCCCATTGCAGTTAAAATCTCTTAAAAAAACAGCTAATTTTCAAGAAATTATTTTCAATTAAAGAAGTTATATTAATTTTCGTAACACTAGTTGACAGAAAATTAAAGAATTCTGTATATTAAAATGGACGGTTTTCGAGCGACAATATTAGTTTTTAGTGGAGTCTGAGCGAGATATGGTTTACGTTTCAATTTTATTAATTTAGATAGTTTCTGTAAAAGTAGCCTAGTTGCATACAATCTCATATTGCTTTAACGTATTGGAGTTATTTTATTTGGCGTGAATTAAACTAATTACTTTAGGAATACTTAATTTCTAATTTTGAAAAATATGCAAGCAAAATATAATGAAATAATTTACTTTTAAAGCATTATTTTATGCACAAATTTCTTTATCTTAGTTGATTTCTCCAACCAGGAAGAGTGAAAATATATATATTGACTGATAGCGCGAAGCTAATAGGCGAAAATATCTCTTCTTGACTAAATAATTGCATGAAGATTTCTTTTAAGTACGACTTTAGATGTATTTAAATGGAAAAATGCCTTTTATTAAAAATATACACGCCAATATCATAAAATAAAGCTACCTTCGTGGATTTATCGGAACAGACTCAGTATTTAGCAAAAAAGTTATTAATAAACAGACTATAAGAATTTTCGTTAAGATATTCCTGCTAGAGGTTGTCGGAATTTTGTTATATATTAATAATAAGGCAAGGCTGGTTTGCAAGTTCAGATTTAGAAAGGAACAAAGAAAAACTGCCGAAAACAATTTTATTTTACTGAACGACTATATAATATCAATAATTATTAAAAATATTTTCAAGAGTTGTTATCATTTTTGACGAGTATAATAATGTTTTTTTTAACTTTTTCACCGGCATGTCGGATTAAAGTAATTAGCATCCCAACGGAGTTAGTTGGTCTGACACTGAAGCAAGTTTTTGCGGTTATATTTTTGCTTATTTGTCAATGGCATAATCTTAGTTTTTGTAATTAAAGTTTACATTTATAAAGTTTTCATATGTTGCCATAATTTTAATTTATTATTTGAAATAATGACCTTTGTTTATATATGTCGCTCTTGGCTTTTCCTTCCCTTTTTATTTTTGTTCGGCTCTTTCCTCTGTCCTTTTTTCGAATGTTTACATGTTACTTCGACGTCGATCGTTCGATATACACACATATATACTTTACATACATACGTTCGATATATACACATATATATATGAATATATATATGTGTATATATATATATATATACATATATGTGTGTGTGTGTGTATGTGTACATATGTAGATATATAAATCATGGCCGAAATTCGTGCTTATACTCGTAAACAGAGCGATTACGAGGTTCTTAATGGTACAATTACGGATTAATTGATTTTCTTTTTCTGGCAAAAGGCCGAAGTAAAAGAGGGTACATTTTAAAACAAAATTGGCCATTATCTGTCCATAGTCCAGTGGGGAAATCAATCGTGTTTTATACCCACCTAATTCCTTATTATTTCCTAATTTTAAGACGGATCAACACAAAGTTTTATAACTTGTTTATTAATCTAAAAACTCACAATTATCTGCGTGTATAGGTCCGTGTTTCTATATATGGTCCGTTTTCTAATTTTATTTTATTTGAAAATATTTTATAATTCTTGTTTTTCTTTCGTCAAGACATTTCTTCGATCAAAAAAAATAAATTAGCATATCCTTGATATGATAAGTTGTAGTTAATGTTACGTTGGTTAATTCTTTTTAAGGTTAAAAGTCCACTTTTTACTAGTTTCTGTATCGGGTATGTGAAAAAATATCCACGATTTATTGGACTTCGAAAAGATATGAAACTTAATATTTTATAAATCGATAAAATTGATTATTAATTAGTCGAAAGATAATGAAAAAAATTCGTATTTTATTTATTTAAATAAATTTTAATGAAATGAAATGTAATTACTAAAATATTGGCTATTTTATTATTGTATTTATAAAATTTTCAGTTCAATAGCTTAAGAAACACTCTGAAAGTGTTACTCTAGGTGTATCATTGGGCAAAGTTTTTTACTTTTTTATATTGTATAAATTATACATAAAACTCATTTGTAACCACAACGATAAAATTCTTTATTCCAATATTTTTTAATAATAAGTAAGTGAATAGAAGAAGCAAAACCAGTTTGATGAAGTCTCCACAGAACCAGCCCATAAGTTCAATCCTTAGGTTATATTTTGTGCAGCGCGATCTACAATGGAATAAAAACGGTATATGATATATTTTTAGAAGTTGTGGTTAATGAGCACTATCGATGTAAACGAAGGGAGTCGGTACGCTAGGTGAATTTTTAATTAAATTTTTAAATAATTATATATACAGTAAAATAGTGAGTAATATGTTTGGAACAAAATTAACGCCTTTGGCAGAGTTCAAAGTTGTATTTTATTATTTATTATACATTGATTATATCTGGGTTTTTTTTTGTGATTAAGTTGTGGTTCACCAGAACACAAAATATATTACCAATGAAATTAAAAAAATACCCATCTAACAAAAAATGGTAAATAATTAAAAGACCGTCATAATACAATGTGACCATGGTATTATTTGCCGGCAAAATCGAGGCACGCATCTAGTAATTATATGAAAATATGTCGTCTTTTAGTTCAAATTATTGCATTTTCATTGTAAATATAGTTAATATTAGTGTATTAGAAATATTTTAAAGATTGTATGTTTTGAATTTGTGAAGCAGAAGTTGAGATACATTTTCCTTACTTTTTTCTGAGTTGGGAATTTGACCTTTAATGTATACGTCTTAATGTCGTTTTGTCAGTTAATCTATCGCAGACATTTTTCCCTGAAACATTTTTATATAAAAAGTTAGAATCTAGCGTCTAGGAAAGTTTTTGCTCAATTACAAGTGTTACGTACAAAACATGTTTTAATAAACCATAAAAAAAAGGAAAATTTTTAAAGGCCTTAAAAAGCCACAGAATTATAAGGCAAACGTATTTTAATAACTTTGCGATTAAATAAGCAATGTCAGAATTTTCCGACACCGCACTATGCCCATAATTATAATGAAAAGAAGTGATTGGGAAATGATGGATTTATTAGGCATAGGCGAAAATTTTGAATTTAACATAGTTAAATCTGTGTGGTTAAGAACGTAAGAATCCAGTAAAACTTTTACTTGAATTCGATTTACACTTATTTTATGAATACAGTAATTTTTCTCAATGTGATAAACTGAATCATATATGTTTATCAGATAATTATTTGAATAATTTACTTTTGTTTTAGCTGGTGCACTTCAGGGTATTATTTCGAAGCAATTTTTAATCATTATATAAGTTATTTGTTAAAATTTAAAATAGTAACATTGAGTTAACCAGTCAGGAAATGTAACGCAAAATTTGTGTCGGTATTTCTTAACGGTAGCGGTAAATACTATTAATTACACCGTGTACCATAAATCAGCAGCATCTTCAGAAGATTAGAAAATATATCATAAGCCTAACTTAATCATTTAGTATTTCTTCATATTTCTCCTTCCATTCATTATTAAAATCGGTGGAAAGCTATATGTAGAAACAAAAAATTAAAGACAAAATGGATAATTGGAAGAAAAGTATCATACAATTATTTTCTTCTGGTATAATTTATGATTCACAAGGAAAAGTATTTTCTTACTTCAGTATTATGTCAAGCATGAATGAAATGTTATGTATGAATGTATGAAATGTTATGATAATGATAAGAAATGAAACTCCTATATCAAAATATTATAAAAACCTTATTACAGCAAAATATTTCTAAAAAAAATTGGATAAATATATCAATTAAGGCCAAAAAATTTCTTTTGCTCCCATCATTGGTATTTTATCGTTGGAAATTTTTTAAAATAAAGGCTCTTCAATTACTATTTTCCATAGTTTTATTTACTATTTTTCATCAAATAAGCTTGAAATAATTTTATTGAAGTCTCTATCCTTTTGTTCTCATTTTGAGATATGGGTTTAAAAAGAATGAGAAAACGGCACTCAAGCGTATGTGTTTTTAATAGCTTTACCACTTAATTTCTAAATTTAAGGGTTTACTTAGATAATCTTCATGATATTTTTATTACAACGAACAATACGTGTGTGATTGGATGGATACTGTAGTCATAATAAATGACGATTTGGATAGATACTGTTGTCACAGCAGTTCGATTGGTAAAATAATTAGGCGTTGCGAAGGCTTAAATTTTGAATAGAAATCTCAACCATGATTTAGGTCAGACAAGTAACCAATTAATTTCTCCTTTATCTTTTCAATGACAAGATTATTTGATTGCAAGAAAGGATGATTAAATGTTGATATTAAAGATAGCACTTGACAAATACCAGGAGGGTTGGTCAAAATTTAAGGTGGAACAATTGAACAATGGGAAGCTAATTCTCCGAAGACCGGATGATTATTCGGCGCCATTTTACATTGTGGAATATTAATCAATTTGCAACTGACAATGGGTAATTCTAAGTAATCACCAAGTTAAATTGAAATGAAATTTTATAGAAGCATAATATGAGATAATTATTAAATGAGGGAAAGTTTCATAAATATGTTATTTAATAGTTAATTATTAGCAATATTATTATAACATTGTATTCAAAATATGTACACTTTTTAATAGGAATGATTAAGGGGTATATATAAATTAATTGTATTTAAAATGTTCAATTGCTCTTAATTAAACTTTTTTTTTATCTTTTTTCAGATTTTGAAATAAACGTAGGTTATCGAAGGCAATACTTAAATTTTATAAAAAACATCGGAAATAATTTTTGCTAAAAATTATTAAAAATTTAACGTTCCGACCTAAACAGAACATGAACAATTTTATTGGATTTTCTCGTCTCTATTTGTAATTTTTAAATTCTGCAAGGCGTTTTTTGGCAATTTTTGAAAAATTTCGACAGTATTTGAGTTCAATATTTGAGGCAGCGATATGTTTTTTTGACGTCGTGTAATTTTCTGATGATCATATAATTTTCTGTATTTATAACATTTATTTAAAAAGCATTTATTTGACTTACCTAATTTGTGAATAAAATTTTATTAGAGATTTTACATTATGAACTGATTTTATCCTAATTTATCTTTAACAAAGACATTTGTAAAATTTTTTGTTCAACAAACATTAAAACATACATTGCATAAAAAACGACAATTGTTATGGCTTCATAACCATTTTTTTCTTTATATAATATATAACAATTTAATTTTATTGTAATTAAATATGTTGCAAGTAACAAATTTTGAAGTGTTTTTTAAATTGAATGCCGGTAATACAAAATTATATGTCGGTTTCTTAATAAAACTTCGAGACTTTATTGTTGGGATATATTTATAATAAATTTATTTTTTGCAAATATTGGTTCTGTGGAAAAAGCTGCAATTGCCCTGAAAACTTTAGCCATGACTGTCATTTTAAGCCCATGACAAGTAATGCATCAATATGCATTACTTGTCATGGGCATACCAATGTATGGTTGTTGAGCAAACACAATCCAGCACAAAAGCAATATTTGGCGGCATATACTATGTATTTTTGCTTTAAGAACTTGTCCCAAAAATTCGATTTTTGAAATAATCATGTACCTATATTACAATCCCGCAATATAAATATCAATATTTGCTCCGATTTATTTTAAAAGAAGGCCTATATGCAGGTATACTTGCAATGCTGGCAGCTCTGGATTATGTGATATTTAGACATATACCTCAATTGGAGATTGGCAAAATTGTAACATAAATTTTGTTTTGTAGTAATCAAATATAGTAATAAGGTAACTTTGGCTAATCCCTAACTTACTTTGTTTTTTTAGTTATTTGAAGATATATGACATTATCATTTATGCGAATAAAATGGCTAACGGTATATTATTGGTGAATAAAAACGCAGAATGCTGTCTTCTAACAAAAGATACTATCTGATTAATACTATATTATTATACATTGTAATATCTATCATTACCTTGGTTTGTTGGGATGATCACGTGGCTTACGATAGTTGAAAGCATGGTCCTCCCGGGACCTGGATTTAATTCTCGACTGCTCATCAGATGAAGTTGGAGTGTTGTATAAAATCGCGTAGTTTAAATGGGACATATCAGTAAAGATAATTTGTCTGTACCATCTTAGCCATGAGCTACTAGCACGAGAAAATAAGCAAACAATTTTCGTTATAGGTTACAAGTAAAAAGATTGAATTTTTTGACTAGACACTTATTGCTGAATGATTGTAATTCGACGATAGTCGTGAGGAGTTTCAAATAGATGTTTAAGAAAAATCAATTCCTTGAGCGAATACCATAGTTACTTTAAATTTAGATTTAAAATGTTAGTAACTATCATTTCATTAAAAAATTTCTATGTTTTTTTTTCACAGACTTTACTAAAGAGTATGCTTTTTCTGTTTATAATTGTGGTTTCACAGTATTTTATGTTATTCTTAATATAATATTCTTTCACAACATGCAAATAAATAAAACGTAGGTTGCATAACACATCAAATGTAAACGTTTCCTAAAAAAAATTTGTCTTGTATTTCCGATGATTTTGTAATTTATTATTTAACACTAGCCATGGCTATGACGTTATATATTGACTAATGTTATTAATGTCAATACAGAAGAATAAAGCTAAGCCTTCATATGTTTTAAATGAGGTGATTTTAAAGAAATTTTTAGAAGCGAATCTGTCAATTCTTCTAGAGACAAAGACAATGACTAATGATATTTCGCAAAAACGGCAGAGCGTTTTTAGTTTTCGTGAATATATATATATATATATATATATATATATATATATATATATATATATATATAATGAACTTAACTGGAAAATTTTGACAGCTAAGCAGGCGTAAGATAGTAAAAATGAGTATTTAAAAAAAAAGAAATGTTCATTTAATTTACCTGATAGCACTGATCTGAGGGCTTTATGTCAGCATATAGTAGGCGAACAGTAATCTTGAGTAATAAGCGTAAAATTTTTATGAAAAAATGCCACGAGGATTGCTTTGCATAATTAGGTTGAGGAAAATAATTGTAGACATTTCTACTGCTCACTTCTCCATCATGTCATAAATAATAATGAATCATTTCCAGTTCTTAATAAATATTATAAAAGAAGTTGTTTTTTCAAAATCTTGGACTGTTGGAAAGCTCTAATTAAAGTAATTAGTACTTTCCACTAATAAGTCTCTTTCCGACATCAAACGTCTTAAACGAAAATACATCGCAGAAAAATTATCTACTTATTACCACATCATAGATAAGAAAAAGAAGTACTTTTATCAAAAGAAATCTTCAAATGCATCTCTGTTTTTATATTGAATTTCAAATCCTTTTTCCTATTCACATAGTAAGATCACGTTTCGCTAGTAGTTATATCCTTGCCCATAATCCTATTAAATTAAATATTTTAACGTTTTGTAAAAAAAATTTCATTACCGAAATTTAGAATATCAGAGGCAAACGATATTCATAAATAAATTCAGACATTTTATAAAAAGGATGTGATATTTATATAAAATAGTATTTTTGGCACAAAAATACATTAGTATGTTTTCTCTGACGTACCGGATTAAGGTCCGGTATTTTGAAAAGCATAAGAGTCGATTACTCGACCCTTGAGCATTTATCTATACTATAATAAAAGGTAGCTACAATAAAGATATCAATGGATGACTTTATATATAAAGTATATCGATAATAATACTTCTTACATTGTGTTTTTATAAACAGAAGTAATTAGTGAACATTTTTAAAATCTTCATGTCAAAAAACAACCTTTGATATTACTTAAGAAGACACGGTGTAAATACGTTTCTCGAAACATAGTTTTGTTAATATTATTTTAAATAATCACTATCTATAAATTCCATACAATAATATTTCAGATATTTATTTTCATTAATTAATGTTTTCTGTTGACTTGGTTTATGAATTGGACAGGCACTTAGGGGGGCATAGCAGGGGTGAAAATAAAAAAAATTAATGAAAAAAAATATGCTCTAATATTTCTTTTCTTGAAATAAAACCATTAGATTATTAAATATAATATAAAAATTATATCACGTTGGTAATTTTGATAATATTTGTCATAACCTGAGGCTTATTTTATTTGAGAATACCGAAATCAGAAAAATTTGCGAAACACTTTTTGCCAATATAGTTTTTTGATTTAACGGAAATATATCACGAAAAATAAATATTATTATAATGTATCACGAAAAATATCTACCAGCTATTAACATGTTATTATTAATAAGTAATAATAGCATGCTATTATTAATAAGTGAAACGTCACAGATCGAGAATGACGAACGTATTGAACGAAAAATGTCATAATATGAGTGTGTTGTTTGTTGCAATTCGAGAGATGTTTGTACTCTATCGTACCTCTTGGTTTGAACGATTACTCACATTAAGTTATAATCTACTTATCGAACTCCCAGTGAATGTATAAAAACAGTCTTAACATTACATTATAGAAGAATAAATTACTCATTAAATTACTGAATTATTGATCATTTATATAAATAACAATACGTCTATAAAATGGAGATATTTATAAAAAAGTAACATTAACAACAAAATAATAGAGGAAGTAATAAACAAAACAACATCGATTGACAGAAATATTTTTTTTTAGAAATTTTGTGAGTATGCCATGCATCACATTAAAACTATTCGCCCAATTCAGATGTTATTTGAAAAATATAGGAGTTAACAAAAATTAACATACAGTTTTTATTTCAAAGGTTCAACAAACAAGAGATATGAATTTAATATATTTAAAAATTCATCTACGTTACATTAGCACGAAACAAAGAAGTGACTAGTTACTCAAAGCGTAGAGATTAAAAAAAATGTAGAGTGGACCTATTCACATAAATCGTTGAAGCTATGTGTATTTTAAATCGCGCAATAAAATTTTGCATTCGGACATGCGTTGGTGAAATGGGTGTAGACAATTTTTATTCGCTTATTCAATCAGAAGATATATTAATTAATCGTTTTCAAAATTAATTTACAGTGCCATAGTAAAACTACACTAAAAAGTAATGCCTAGCCACTCGATGGGTAGAGATAACACGTATAGTAAAGCATTTTACCTGGATAGTTCACAAATAGAGAGAATATATATACGGGAATTTGTTTTACTTAAAATACATTTTGTATCACAACAATTGTTTTCTATCCACTTCTTTTCTAACTCTTTTAATTTGCACTTGTAGTCATTTTATCTTTCTTCTTATTCAGATTCATTTTCACAACGAAGTTTTTGGTTATTATATTTCCAATTAATAATTGGCCAGCTTAAGAAAATTACTGTGTTTTTACTGTTCACATTACATTATAAATATGGTTGTAATAGCTAATGCTGTCATTAACTATAATAACCATATTTGTAATTTAATGTTAACAGTAAGAATACGGCTAATTTAATTGTAAAGTTCAGCAATAATAGATGGGAAGGTTGTGCAGGGAGGTCTCCTTAATTGCTATTTCGGTTCAATTTCTTTCTTGCCTTGGTTTCCTTCATTTTATTTTGTGGTTTTGTATATTTCCATATACGATTGTTGTGTGTATATTTATATAAATTATTGTTGTATGATTGTTAGATTGTTGTGTTATTTTATTTATTTATATTTCTACGTAAGGAGATGTGTGGTAGTTGCTGACGGTATTATGGTTCTGGGGCAGTGCGATATTGAACGATCCGTACTTTGCTTCACATTTCACTCTAATATTTTCCACATTCTTATTTTCATTGAACATAAATATTTTATAAATTTACTTTATTAATTTCTTGCTCACATCAAGTCAAACCAAACAAGTTCAAACTAAATGTTTCCTCATTTCCTCATAGCTGCGAAGTTTCTGTCATTACCTTTAGACTATATCAATAAATGAAAAAACGTTTAAAAAACATAAATTTAATGCAGTATATACTTTAACTGGGAGAGAGATTTTATTTTTCGTATGTTCCAACAAGTTGGAAGTCATTAGATTACCTTTTTCAAAAACAGTAGAATTTCAATTTATTATCAAAATAATTTGCAGTTAGCTTCATCACTGCAATTTTTAAATCATTAGTTTTTATAATATTATATATTTTTTGAAATTCAAGATACCTAGTTTTTCATTAGAAATATTATTCAAAATTAGTTGGGTAATTTCAATAATTTGAAGAAATATAGAGAGTTACGCCACCTTACCTCATAAGTTGACACTATATTAGAAACGTTTCTTTTTTAAATAATGTTTGAAAATAAAACTAAGTTTCTACGAGGTTAATATCCAAATTTATATTATTTCAATAATAACATTAAAAAACCGATCCATTGGAAAATATTACAAGATGCATACCATTTTTAATTATATGACACTGGAATTTTATTCCATTTTCTATATGGTTTGGAAAAATGTGGATAACTTATACTTGCATTGTATTAGAGACGTCAATTAAAATTGTGTCAGTTAACTTTCATCAACAACACAGCTTTAATATTTTAATCACAATAACCAATACGTGCAATATCATTGAAAAAGGTATTATGTATTTTTCAATCATGTGCAATGCAATATGATTGAGAAGGGTACTATTGTCCTAAATAAAGGCGATTCAGAAATATATTTTTCTCGTAACAGGTCCGTTGATAAAACAAACAACGCGAGTGGATAAATATTAAATCGAAAACTTGATAATTATTTCTGTCAGAAAAGTAGCCAAACTAATTTCTACTTTACATTTTCTATGAAAAGAGGATGATTAAATATGGACATTAGCGACAGAACTTGTCAAAAGCCATTTTGGAAAAATTCAAGTTGGAACAATGAAACAATGAGAAGTTAATTCCACAAAGAAGGGATAATTAATCAACATCATTGTTGAATATTATTTGAAATGAAACTAAAAATATGTTTCAGTTAATCACTTAGTTAATTTGACATTGAATTTTGCATAAGGGTAATATCAAACAATCATTAAAATGTGCGAAAATGTTATAAAAATTTACTTGATCATTTTTCACCAATAATATCTCTCATACACTTTTGTATATAAGATACTTCTGGCTAAAAATTGTTTCTTTGTTTGCACCCAGCCATATTTTATAATATGGCATAATACTATTGACATTTTCGTTCTTTTATGAGGAACAATATTTTTACATCGATTTGTAAATATTTTTCCCTAACCAAACTATTAAATTTACTTTAATTAAACATTGATATTTATATTCTTTTGGATAAAAACAAAAATAAGTTGACGCAGGTAAACTAGTACCTTTTATAAAAAGGGGGATAAAATGAAGTACATATCTGACTTTATTAAAGATAATGATAAAATTGAATCTTTGGTTTAACCAATCAACATTTTTTTTACCTTTGTCCGCTCGGCCTATGGCCATCGTACATTATAAAATGTTTTTAATAAAATGTACGGAAGTTTCAAAATTACATGAGAGAACATTAAAAAACCATATATTCTTCGTATATTTTCTATTTGATATAACCAATAGCAAGTTAAGATTTCACCTATAACAATTAAATTGAAAAGACTTTAAATGCCATATAACTTGCGAATAGCTGTTTCAAGTTATGGTTGATTTTATTTTATGCCCAAAAAATGTTTGGATAAAATTCATAAACAATGACAAAAATTTATTCAATGAAAAAGAACGAGATGTTTTCAAAGAAAACGTTAGTGAATAAGTACGAATGACATCACTGATTGTGTGTTTCTACGTATATACGTGCATACGCGTGTGCGATTTCAAATACTTACGAAATCTGAAGAGAGCGTCTGATCTATCTCTAATTTTTTTGTTTGATAACACTCAGTAATAAGAAAAAAACGATAAGTTTCTTTGCCCAAAAATCCGTTCTGCCCTTGAGTTTCGCCACCAAAAAGTTTAACCTTGTGTTCTACAAAAATTATAGAAAAATAAATTTGCCTGGAAACAGACAATTTGCTGTGTAGTTGAGTATATGGGAAATATGGGGTATAATGGGAAAATAATTTCTAAAAAAAAAAGATAAAAACTGAATTTATTTCTTCTCAGTTGCTGCTGAATAATAATTAGAATAATAATGAGGGGTTGAGTCGGCTCTTTAACAAAAAAATAGGTAGTCCCCTTTGTAATTATAGAGCGAATTTCGGCGAATTTTCAGAATTAAAAGCTACTACTAAATAAATACCGTCTGACTTTACTCCATAACACTCATTTTAACTTATCGTAACTGACTTAATATTATTCCTTTCTAACTCGCAAATAAATGACAAGTAAGATGCGTAATAAATGACGAATTAACAATTCCTGAAAGATGAGTATTTTTTGTATTCCCTATAATTCTATGTTCCTTCCTTTAGTACTAGTACTGGAATATAACGGCTAGGACATTGCTTTAACGTCATTGCTCACGTTAAAAAATAATATTTATACCAATAAAGATAACAGTTCATTTGTGGTTATGTGAATTTTTATCACAGAAAATAATGGACTGATTTTAATACAATTTTTGCGAGCATTTTGATTGATGGCACGAAGAAGAAAGCAGGAAAAGAAAGGGTGATTGTCTATAGTATGTTTAGTTTACAGAAAAAGGTTTTTTTATCAACGTAAGTATAAAGATATGACAGGATATATATGTAACATGTGGAAAACTTAGATATTAGAGCTAAGTCTTTACTATCTAGGTACGCTGTGAGTGACAAAAGCTTATCTTTAAAAATTGGTTTAAAAAAACAGTTCAATTGGTCGTAAAGATCATCAGAATACATTCGCCAAAAAAAATTATCTATCGAAATAAATGGGATATCATTGAAAATAATTCTCGATTGTCCTACTTCGCAATTGGTTAGGATGTTGTGAGTTTTAAGGAAAGAATTTTTAGGAAATATGATTAAACTATCTCGTGAATTTTCAAAAAGCTCTCACTTTTCAGTAATGAGTTTTACTTTGACAATATTTTTTATGATATCAATATTTCAAACAAAAATGACCTAGTCTATACCGTATTAAAAAAATTAAACATGTACTTTGTCGGAATAAGTCCTCAAAGGCTCCTTTTTTCATTGTTTCTAATTTTAAATAACTGCTTTGTTTTACTACTGAATAAAAAGATTATATTTCTTTATTTTTCTCTGCCAAGCATAAAAATGTTCTTTTTATCTGTCATACTAGATACTTTTCTTTCGTGTAAATATTATTTCATCTGAATCTTTCACTGAAATTGAAGAATCTGAAAGTTGAGATATTCATAATTAACTTCAGAGATATTTTACAAAAGCGAAATGACATTTATATAGAGTAGTATCTTCCGTAGCAAAAAATACATTAGCCAGTTTTATCAGGCGTATTGAGTTACAGATCGGTATCTTAAATAGCGATCTGGGTTCATCCCTCTTATTATAAATAAATTTTTCATAATACAAGTTCATTTTTATTTTCTTTGGGAAATATTTCTTTGATAATAATTTCTTTCAAATGACAAAATCAAATGATTCTTGAGTGAGATGGTAAGACTTTTTAAATTGTTTAGTCGTTGTGACCGGAAGTGATTAGTGAAAATTGTGAAAATGTCACATTTTTGTCAAAGATATTATCATCGTAATTGGGAATAAATAATTATTTTCTCATTAGTTTCACCAAGTGCAATGTTATTGAAAAGGTGTTAAAGTAATATTTTTTATTGCATTGTTTTTTTTCGACATTTGATTTTTTAAAATAGCTTGCATTGTGCAATATTAGCTCCTCTAATTATAAAATTTTAACTCTCTACTAATCTGTTAACTTCACATTAAAGAATAGCAAGAGAATAAATATATTATATAAAATTTAAAAAGGTAAGAGCATTAACATATTTTAGCTTCAACATCACACAGAAAAAATATAACCTAATATTCAAATTTAAATGGAAATATAAGTAACACAGTACGTGTACCAAAAGAGGGGAAAATGCCTATTCTATCCGTTACTTCATAATTGTCGTTTGAAAAAACTTCAAGTAATGTTAAACTACCTTATTGAAATTCTTCCTTTCTTCTCGTCAATGGACGAGGGAGTATTTCAAACTTTATTACAGCTTCGAATTACATGTTAAATTATAAAAGTGGCACCCAACAACTTCCTATCAAATTCCAATAGTGAAATTGAAGCAATATTGATTTTTGATACAGAATATTCTGTTGAGAGATAATGGATATATTATAGAATAGAAAAGCAATAATATATATGTTTGTGTATATATATATTTATATATATATATATATATATAATATATATATATATATATATATATATAAATATAATATATTTCTTCTAATCAAAGTCATATTTGACTTGATATGTACAAAAATAAACTCGCATTGCAAATAATCATATTTTGCAGTTATACATTCATTTGGCCGGGAGTAAATCGGTGTCAAACACGCATTTAATCAGGTTTCCGTAGCAGTTGAAGTTTGCATTTCCACAAGAGAGTAAAGAAGATTGTTCTGTTGATATGGGATGTTGTGTTGATATGGAATGTTTTGTATTTTTTTAAAAATTTTGTTTCATTGTTTTAGTAAAACCAATTATTACGGTTTTAGTAGAAACTCACTGTTTTAGTAGAAAGAATTATCTTAGAAGATTTAATGAAACTTCAGATATAAAAATTTGAAATATTTTTGATCATATGAAATATGGCGAATTAACTTTTTTTGATAATAATTGGTGATAATTCTCCAATTTATTAAAAATTTTATATTCAATGGAAAATATGACTAAATGAAAAAATTTGTACGATGTAATTTATTGTATGTTTAAAGACCGGTCCAACGACTTTCCGCTACACGGAGCGCGCAAAATAATGTTCAAATCCAGAGATGCTGCCATAAATTTACTTTTATTATTTCACTTTCCATTAGAATTTTAACCAATTAAAAGAATTACAAACAAAATTGAATTGCTATAAACCTAGAAACGGTCAAAATATATTGACGGAAGGACGGAAGTAACGAAATTGAAAGGGATTCTAGTTGCTCCGGATTCTTCATAATTACAAATCTTTCAGGAAACATAAAATGTTAAAATACGTTTGCAGGTAATGTGCGCTTTTATTTGTATTTATATCTAACTATACATTGATATTTTTAAATAAAAAACAGAATATAATCGAAATATTTAATGAAGGATTAAAAAAGCAACTTTTTGAAACAATTTACTTTAACAATTATTTACGCATTTGCTTTTTAGTATTAAAAACAAAAACAAATATGGTGACATCAAAATAAAAAAGAGAGCTGATTTCTAGTTTGAAGCAGGTTTTAGGTTTAATTAATTTTTAAAATGGACTCCGTCGACAGTAAAAACGTATTTGCCTCCTTTATTAAAAAAAACACTTAAGAATGTTAAGCTTTACATCGTTTCTTTTCATTATTCAATGAATATGAATTTAAAAACAACAGAAATAAATAATAAACTTAAATCTATTAAGACAGTTCATATTATTTAGGTATAATAATGTCTAAGGATAAATGAGCACACTTCTTCTACATTAACATTTAAAAATCGGCACATTAATTTTCACATAAAATAATAACTCACTGATTAACGATTTGCTGTTTTAGGTTTCAACTACATTTCATATATTTTTTTACAAAAGTGGACTACATGTAAGTAGCCTCATTTAAAGCTAGCAATACTCGTATTAAAAAATATCAGAAAGAAAAATATTTATGGCGCACCTATTCTAGGTTTAAAGAAACGCGGGGATCGTTGTAAATGTATATTTTACAGCTAATAGTTTTGAAGTAGTTCGTAATAAGCAAATAAGATAGAAGTTTAAAAATGATCTTTAGATGTGATTATTGGAGTAATTCCGTAAATTACTATTCATAACAGTGGCTTTAACACAACTTTATGCTATATAACCTAGTAATTATATTGATCATGAAAACCAAGTAATAATTTCACACTGCTTTCACAATATTTAAAAATGAGAATAAAGCCAAACAATATAAATGGAACACTTGTAACGTCTTGTTATAATCTTTTCTTAACTTCTGTGTGCAAGCTTTGCCTAAATTAGATTTTTTATAATAAAATATCAGTCACATTTAATCAATTATCAAAGGAAACATTTCAAGAAGTCAAAGTTAGGCGAAATCGATTAAAATGCAGATGTTGTTGGATTGAAATGTTTGGTATTCATAAATATTTTCTTACTTTTGTTGTGTATTTCTTTTTAATGAGACGAAATTCTTAAGCTAATAATATATATATTAATGTAATAAGTAATAAACATTAATAAGATTAACGACGAAATTTTTCTACAATATTTTTACGACGTATCGATACGTTTATCCACGGGTAAATATATCGAGGTTTTCTGGAGAAAATCTAAATAAAGTTTTACCAAACATGCAAAATGGGAAAGTATATTCCAAAAATAAAAACAAATCATGTTATCTTAAAGTATTTATTATTAATATTATAAAAGTAAATTATTCAATATGTTGCCTAGGTAATTGCTTTAATGGAATTCAAGTTTAAATAACAGAAGAAGAGATATTTGTCCTTATTTCCGATACTATAAAAAATTAAAAATAAAGTATTTTTGCATAGAAGAGGAACACTCGCGAAATTTTGTAATTTTCTCTTTAGACGATAAACGATTCATTGACAAGGGAACAAGAAAATCCCACAATAGCGCATCGCGAATCGGATTTTAAATTGAATTCACCGCGAGATATCGGTGATGAGGGTAATGAATGTGATTTCGCTTTGTGGAAACTTTTTAAGGGAAGTTTGAATAAAATATTCGAGGTGGAAAAGGGTGTATAGAAAAGTTATTTTTATAGTTATTAGTATATAAGAAATATTATATTATATAGCAAGTTTTCACTCATTTATTTTTTGTTTTTTTACTCATTACTACGAGTAACATTGAAACAAAAGTTATGTATGCTTTTGGGAACCTACAAATGAGTTCATCGTTAAATAAAAGTGATGTGTTATAATTTAAAAAGTTATCAATTTCGGTGAAAGTCCCATAATTGCTATTTAACGAATTAATAAATTTAATAAATTCTGTGAAACCTGCTCACAAAAATGAAATAAAAACTTAATTTACTCTTGACATAGT
Source organism: Druceiella hillmani (assembly GCA_039881145.1). NCBI lineage: Eukaryota > Metazoa > Arthropoda > Insecta > Lepidoptera > Hepialidae > Druceiella > Druceiella hillmani. The sequence goes on along the minus strand of JAYKKI010000010.1, from coordinate 12,890,507 downwards.
TTTACATATACTTCTAAAAATTTGTTTCCATGATGGTAAAAAGAGTAATAAATTTCACAAGTTATTTTGGAATTTTGAAAAATGAAAAGAAAATAATCTAACATTAGAAAGTAGAGAATTGTTATTTTGTGTTTTTGTTATTTCTTTATTAGTTAAAAAACCAATAAAATAAAACCATATACAAAAATATCATCCAAGCATAGCATAATTATTTACAAATTTTAGTTAAAATAGTAACATCAGACAATAACAATTTTATAATCATGATGTAGTTTAAATGATACACAGAATATTAAGAAATACTAACATAAAGATTAAAATAGAAAGCGATTAATGATATCAGGTATGTAAACCATAAAGTTTTTTGTAATTGATAAAGAATGATTACATATGAAAAAAAGAGGTCAAAGTATAAAGCGCCACTAAGTAAACTTATGAAAAATATTCGTCCTCAATACATAATACCAATATTCAATGGAATCAATAACGTCCATTACAATTTTTTTTGTTACAATGAAAAGTATCAAATGTAAGAAATTACATTAAGTCATAGAAAACAAAAAATTAATACGGTTATTTTAGACGTATGCACATATAAAGTTTGTGACATTAATATAGCAAACGAACCGGACTTTTTAGGTTTTTTAGCTAAAAAATACTAATATATGAGAATAAAAAATAAGATCGGTAATACAATATATTTATGACGATCTTTTTCTTGAAGGTTTTGATTAAAGTATCTTCTCTTTGAAAGTAATAACGATTTAGAAATTTTTTTAAAAATATTTCGTCTTGTTTAAAAATAAATATTTCTCAGCAAAAATGCTCTAAATAAAAAGTATTACATTTAATTATGCACTGCCAATTTATGGACACCTTGTACGTTAAATTATGTCGTCGATAAAATAAATCTATTGACTTATTGAATATTTTGACTATTTCATAAGTAAGGTTTCGAAAAACAAAGTGTGTTTATGGTTTCGTCTGTCACATCTTTCAAATGTCACTCTTAAAAGAAATCGTTGTACTGTCTATAACAGATTGCCAGCTTCCATATTTTGACATATTTAAGCCGAGTCTTGCTTCAAATAAATACGCAACTGATAAGCAAACTGAATTGACAATAAACGGATACATATACATATAAAACTATTACCAAATTTGTTTTTCTTTCGCAAAGCGAGATGCGTTAAAATACATATTGCCTCTCTGAGTCTCTTTTTAATGCTTTTATCAGAAACAATTATTAATTTAATTAGTGTTTTTCTTCAGAAGTAAGATATACTATGCACCACTGTAACAGGGTGCAGTTGAAATTTAAAAAAATACCTCTCGAATTGTTAGCGTTGGGGAGGTTTAAATAAATAGACGAGTAAACTGCGTTTTCAGACGTATTTACTTGTGTCACTTAATGGAAAGGGCCTTATAGCATTTCGTGTAGCTGGGCAATAGTTGTGGGAAGAGCTAATAATTTATAATTTTTCTGTAATTTTGATACATTGTAACAAAGGTAGTCATTTTTCAAATTGTCCTATTAACGAACTAGATCACAGACTTGATTAAAATTATGAATGTTGATAGTAACTCTTTTACTTTATATGTTTATGTCAGAGCAGGCTTGTTAAATTACAATGCTATGAATAGTAAACTCGTGAGATTTTTTTTAGGCACAGATTGAAAATTATATTCATTTAAGTCTAATGGGCTGGTCTATTGCTTCTTAATTTCGGATTAGACTAATTTTAATTTAACAATAATCTTTAATGGAATCTTTGCACGAGGAGTATTTAAAATTTTACATGATTCACCACACTGCCTAAGTATTATGTAGTATAAATATCATTCTACATTTTGAAAATAAATTTCTTTTATTTTAAGAATAAACCGCTAAATAACCTTTTTAACATACGTTACATGTAGTTCCATTTTTAGACAAAGGCGTCTCCTTATGTTTGCCAGGTTTTTCATTTATAGCTATTCCATTCCATGCCCTCAAGCTGATTACGCCACCACATTCTAAGTATCGGTATTGGTATATTTTATTATAAAGTACAGCTTATAAAGTAAAGTGCTATTATTATAAAATATATGTAACTACAACGTTTGTACAGTTTATCATAACCAAGATAAAATGATCTCAAATTAGAGTAAATTAAAGAAATGTTCCTCATATTTACAAAATTTTTTACTCCGACGAAATATTTTAATCTGCTTTTAATATAATTTACATAGTCCTTTAAAAAGTTAATTGAGGGAAAGGTACAGTAAAAATATTGTAAGGGTTCCATCGAAAAACGTACATAGCAAATCAAATCAATATGCAGAATAGACAATATCAATCGCCATAGGTGGATAAAATGAATTAAAAACATAGAAAATATTTGAACTTCATAAATACATATACCAAATCTCAAAGATTTAAAGTTATATTAAAATCAAGTATTTTTGACGCTTCATCAATATTTTACTACAAATTAAGCACTAATTATTCAAAAATATTGACTTGGTTAAAAACAGTTATTACGTAAGAAACTAACAGATGTGAAGATAATTAACTTGCAAGGATGACATAAAATTGTATTGGCTTTAAAAGTTTCACATATTGATAAAAAAAATAATGAAAATAGTCAAAGATAAATCATTTTAAAAGTATCAAATGAAAATAGTCAAAGATAAATCATTTTAAAAGTATCATCATCAACATCTTCAGGTGGGATATTAGCAAAGATATCTTTTCTAATATCCCACCTGAAGATGTTGGAATACAACGAAACCTAGGTCGTGGTAAAGAAATTAAAGAAAATAGAAATAATACTACATCACGTAGCTTCATTTAATTGTGAATAATGAATGTCTACAAAATATATTCAATATTTGTCAGCAATGTAAGTAAAAGATTAAAAATTGCACAACAACAAAATAGATTCTATGTATTTCATTTGGGAAATGTCAGAATATTCGAAGTAATAGTGAACAATACTTAAAAAATATTATTCATTTACGAATTGCATTTTAGCTGTAAAAATTCACAGATTAATTAACTTTTTAACATATCGAAGCCATGACTATATACATTATTATCTAAAATAATGTGTCATCTGAAGCATTTATGCCAGATTGTTTTAAGGTTATATTTTCCTCTTGATGTCACGTACTGTGATTCTTTCTAACTGCTGTGATCTGAGTATAAGACTTCTTAAATTTCATGCAAAATTAACATTGTTAACTTTGAAAACGTTTATGGGAACTATTACGCGATTATTTTGTCATGTCCCTTTGGCACTTGTAATTGAATTGAAGCAAAAAACCAATTTCAGCTCTTCAATCTCTTCAGTCACATTCAGTCACTTTCGATAGATAAATATTTTATTTGCTTCTCCAAATTTATTGTGAGAATAAATGCTAATGAACTTTTGGCTTTAAGAGATAGGCGGACGTGTGAAGAATATTAGTTTAAAATTAGATAAATGTACTAAGTTTTAAATTAAAATCAAACTTTTCTTCTGAACTAAAACCTCCAGATGGTCAGTGACCTTTCCCGAGTTCATTTTTACCCATCAGCTGGTAATTAATTGTCGCCTTTTGAACTACTACAACAATTAAATTTGTTAGTTGCGATATTAGTCACGGATCCAATAATGTTGTAAGAAATTATCCGAGTCACAATAGCGGATGCAGGAATACGAAGAAGTCGAGAACATGTATATAGAAGTAAAATTACATATATACACTTTATTGTAAAATTAATGCGAAACTAAAAGAAAACGATATTTAAATTTAATATCACTGATTTAAACATTATGTTGATACAATATAAATCTTTGAACTGTGATTTGCGTTTTTCTTGCATTACACCATATTTTCTTTATGTATATACATATTTACCTACATTATTTATAATTTTAGTTTTATTATATCAAATGAAAGTAAGAAAAAAAAATCAAACCACGCGTTCAATCTTTTCTCCGTGACTTTTTCACATATATGTTGTGAATTAAATCGTATTAATATCTTAATTGAGTTACAGAATATATATTTTTTATTTTATTTAAGAAATAATAAGTACGATGTTTCATTTTTAAAAATGTGTTCTTATGACTCATAATTTAAATTAGAATCTATTTAGTTTATATATTTCAATCATACTTTTTGTCCACTTTGCATGTTTATACATCAGGAAAAGGTTCTTCCAAAATTAATTTGTTGAATCAAAGGTATAATTGTAAGTTAAAATATTACATAGCTTATACCTTCTTGTTTTATTAAAAAAAAGTTGTAATACTTTTGAGCATCATTTCAACACAAATAATGGCTGTTTACAATTATCAATTTTTTAATCTTTTTATAAAAATTAATCTAGAAAATTCAGAAACTTTGTAGCTATAAATTATGATGAATGAATTAAAATGTTTAATTTTTAGTATGTGTAAAATCTGGAGGTAAGAATTAAAGAAGTACAGGTGTCCGGGAATAAAAGGAAAGTAAAGGGCCAAGGGTGCGTCCCTTCATCCTATGCATGACAGGCTTATTGTTAATGATCAAGAGGTTTTTATCATCAACAATAAGTCTGTTAGGCACATAATATTAAAACATCTTGCTTTATTGATTTCAAAACGTAGTTTAAAAAATGCTGTGAAATTCTTACTTTTGCTTAATTCTGCCATTATTTTCTTCGTGTACATTATAGTGAAATGTTTAAAAAATTGCTATAGAAATTACTTTCAACCACAAAAAAGATAATCAAACACTTATATATATATATATATATATATATATATATATATATATATATGTATATATATATATATATATATATATATATTTTACATAGGTAGTTTGAAAAATAACTATTATTGTCATTCTATTTTTCTGATATTAAGAAATTTATATAATTTTTATGCAATTTACAATCATTAGAGAATAGCAGTAAAGAAGAGAGAATTCATAAATATAAGTAAATTTTTGCAACGCCTTTTCCTCTTGAAGCTTATTTGTATAAAACCAATTCATTCTTTAACAGAAAATATCGAAAGGTGTTATTTCAGTTTGTTATTTATTTACAAATTTTGATGCTTACGCTTCTCTTTAATATATTTAAAAAATCACATCGCTGTGTTGCATAATAAAGGCCTACTCACCGTACTTGTTCAGAAATATACCTCAACCTCTTGCGTAAAATATTTTACTTTTTATCTTGATATCAAGTGTATTCAAGACTACAGTGAAAAAACCCTTCCTCTCTCAAACTTTTGTTTCTCTAAGCTATTGTCCGTTCCTTCTTCCATCTCAATTCATGCCAATAGTTATGCTATAATTTCCCGTCCCTTTCAAATACAGTGTTATTTTTTTTTATTTGTAATACCTTTTGCAGTCTACGAGTAATTGTTTCTCCCCTAAATATTATTGTTATCTGTAAGAAATTAATATTATTGTTTACTGTAGGAATAGGACCGTCGTGTATACTTTATGTTAAAATTAACATAAATAAGTATATACAAACCTGACTAAGGAATGTTGCTTACAATAATATCAATTTGTTTAACTAACTCAAGTGTTAATAATGAAAGAATGTCTTTAATTCTTTACATTTAAATATTTTTATTTAAAGGTTTCGTGAATTAATTAATGGACTGCTACTATATTCTGGACCCAATGAAGTGTTACTAAAATTATAAGTCAGTAAATGTAAAGAGAACTCAAGCGAGGTTTCTTAGTCTGTTAAGATTACACAAAGATAAGATTCAGACCGGCTGGCCGCATCGTCCCCAATCTCATTATCATAAGCCTTTTGACTCAGCGCAGCTTTCGTTAGTCAGAGGAAGCTCCATCCAGAACTTCTACTGAAAAGTTACGTAAGTAGTTTGTTCGCATGATGGAACTAATGTTTTCAGGGCGTCGTATTACTTATATCTAAATTCTATTATACTGTACTTTATTCGTATGTGCCTCAATATACTTAGCATTCTTTGTAACAGATGACATTTTCTTTAGATTAAATTTGTAAATCACTATATTTTTCAAAGGAATTATGAAAAATATTTAATGGATATAATATATAACTTTTTGTTTTTTTTTGCATACTATTATAATACGCCTTTACCGTGTGGAATATAATTTATGTAAGTAAATAAAATGCATATACAAAACATATTTACATAGTTTGGAAATATATGAAAAAAATGTATTTTGACTTCCACATTTTGACCTATATTAACTGATTAATCATTCAATCACGAAAGACGTATGCATAAATCTTCTAAATGCAACGCATTCCAATTTAATATTTGTCGATTCATATAACAGAGCAACTACAAGAAATTGATTGTCAGCAATTATTAAAATTTTTTCCAAAATGCTGTTTAATTTTGCTATTTTTTATGATTTTCAACATTGTCATATTAAATCTGATATGGAAAATAATAGCTTCGTTTTATACATGTACGTAAATGCTTCAGGCAACGGACCTTATTCTAGATTTATGTAATCGTCTTACTTGAAAGTTCTCATTAATATTTCGGAAGGTTTAAACACCTCATTTTCTCAAGAAAACATTTGAAAACTTATTTTTCTAAAACCCTTGATAAATTAATGTTACTTTTTCTACGAAAAGATACTTGGTAGGAAATCAAGAATATTAAAATAGTAACTACGTGTCCTATTGGTCTAATATATTTTTAAAGTCATTATTTTAAAATTAGAAACATTTTTAATTTCCGGGGCGACATTATAATTTACTTTTCACAGTTCAAAATGTTCAAGTTGAAACGATGAAATAAAAATAATAAAATCGATACGACTTTCAATTTTGATCACTGCGACTTGGGAGTCGCGTAAGGTGATGCTGCATTATATCTCAGGTTTAAAATTATCTTTGAATTGAACACAAATAGCTACTGAGTCTCCACTTCTAAAATGTGAAATGGCTATACGAATAAATTTTCCTTTTATTTATACACATTAAAGCTTCCTAGATTACCTAAAAGAATTCTGATTATACTAATAAAATAATGAATAAAATAAAGTAGACAACGGTACATTCAAAGTAAAAGTCGTGACGAGATATTTACTCTCTTCGTCGAGCTGAGTAATTCCGTTGCTGAATATGCACATAAATAAAAAGTTTTTAGATATACGTAAATACCAATTTCTTGTCAGAAATTTACTCCACTAAAAGTAGTTTGTTATATTATTGTATATGTATATATTCGCTATTATGTGCGAAATATTATAACGCAACTGTAATACCATTAACGAGATTTGCATATGAAAGAATTTTCGTCCTGGTCTAGTTTTGTCGTGTATGTAAAAATCCATGTATTAAGTACATTTCCATTAAAAAAAAGTCCAAAAATGACGTTGATGGGTATGCTAATAAATTTTAGAGAAGGAATCGATTACTTAATTGCTTTAATATGTCTATTTCCACTTTTTTGTTATGATTTCATGTCATATAAAAATTATTTGACATATTTTCTAGCGTTTCTAATATTGTACACAATAGATCTCGATAACATTTTGGAAAGTTGACAAAAAACAGTTCAGAATTAAAATGTATTTTCTGGGGGAAAAATGCGTCATTTTATTATTTTCTTTGCCTTTTTTCCTTGTCGGTAAACAGGTTCATAAAATGATTAGCAAAAATTAAATTTATAATATTTTAAAAATCCTTCAAATTGATTCCATTTGATGGCCCTGTACAAAGATTAACTCCCACACTCGATAAAAATATTGTCCAAAAATTTAATAAATTTAACGAATGACTGTAATTTTAAATAAACTCATTCAAATACTAATCAAAATCAATAATACCCACGCTGGCTTTGGTAACTTTACAGTTTTTTGCTTGTTGCAATGAGCATATGGAAAATTTTCCGAAAAAATATTAGCTCTATTGATATAAAGGATAACTGCTAATTCCTTATATATGCAAATAATAGAGAAATACGAGATAAAAGCCAGCACTGGCCTTCGCCAGTAAGCCATTTGGAGTAGCGGCTAAAATTTTTTGTAATTTATATTATCTTCGAAAAGTATTTTTTATTTATTTTTAATTTTCCGTTTAATCCTAGGAGAATCACGATTCAAAAAATTTCAACAAATATTTTTCAAAAAATCCTATGACAAATCCTAATAAATAGTTTTATAGTAAATGAGGGTCAAAATAAAAACATTTTAGGCAACAAAAGAAAATCCAAAGCTTTAGCAACACATGATATAATTAGAAAAAGGGATAAGAATGATAAGGATTTTGGAAATCCTATTTATTAACAATTGGATCAAACTATTAAAGGTAATTTTTTTTCAAACATATAAGGTAATGATAATCTTTATAGGGGTAGTATTTGCAATTTCGCTTGAAGGAAAACGTATGTTTGACACTGAAATCTAAGTGAGGTAGGGATTAGGTATTTGCTTTATCAGATAATACTACGAAAACTAATGTTATCCCTATTCAATTAAAATAATTATAATCAGATAATGACTATACATAAAAATGTTTTTCTTTTGAAGATTTTCTTCATAATTACAATACACGTTGTTCCTGTGGTGTAATTAAAGTTTACTTCCGAAAAAAGAGCAAAATATTTGTTTTGATAAGTTATACAAATAACTTAATGTCTGAGTACAGAACGAAAAACTATTGTAATAGAAGATCGCACCAGAATGGCAAAGTCTAGTGTTTTATTAAAACTGGTATTTAATTACACTTTATTCTCCTACACTAACTGAATGGAGATTTGAAACGTTTTGTAGTAATTTCTCCTTTGGATATCTAGTTAACTTTATACAGTTTTTAGATTGTCTGTTAAATATATTATGTATTCTTAATAAGGTATATATTAAGAGATTATTTTTAAAACATTAACTGGAGTACCAATTCCTTCCAGGTCTTTGAATTCAAGGGATTAGATGTTTTAAAAACCTAACTTGTCTCACTACACAATTGTGGAATATATATTTCCATAAATATGGGTAAAATAAAGCGCTCCTCGACACACAGGAAACAATTTTACGCGTAGACAAAACGATAAAACTTTACATTTTAAAAATATATGAAAATAGGAAATAAATTTTAAAAACCAAAGTGAAAACATAGGATTTGGATTGCCAACCAAAGTGAAAACATAAAACTATGAAATAACGGTGTTTTTATATTAACATTTTGGAAAAAATAACAAAGTAGGGTTTACAATATTTCAAAATTTAAGCCAGTAAAAAATAAGTACGCAAATTAAGTTTTAAAACTAAATTTGGCAAAAAAAAAAATTTTTTTTTCTTTCAAAAAATTTTGTTTTTGATCAAAAAAATTTCAATATTACAAAATAATAAACCATAATTTTTCATCATTACACAATAGTACAACATAAATTTCAAATTATTATAAAATTTTTAATTTTAAAATCTGCTACAAAATTATTAACGATCAACTAAAAATCTTTTTACCACCCTAGTAACATAACTTCTGAGCCTTATGAAATACTCGTTGCATGATGTATCACAGAAGTCAAATGTAAAAAATAAATTTAAAATACCAAAAATTGAAAGCCAAATATTGATACGAATATTGGAAATATTAATAAATAAATCCTTTGTTTTGTTACTCATTTCTCTATTTAAAAATATCAATATATTTAGTGTTCACTATTGTACTGCATAGTGATCCTACAATTGAATAATTGTAGTAATAATCAAACTAAAACACAACTTAAACAATGCACATATACACACATTGAACTTTCCACGTAATTTAAGTTTACTTGTATTGATATTCATAGCATCAATGTTGCACAAAATATCACCCTTATAGCTAAGATATACGGCTATTACAGCATGTCAGTGACGCAAACTCAGAAGATTCTTCTCATCCAAAAAGGATCCAACGCGCATATCGTACATTCAATTATATACTCCTACAATGCGTTCGTGTACACGGGCTGCTGCGCGTGCGAAGTTCTTTTATCAGCTACTACTTATTACTAGAACAAAGTTTATTTAAAGTTTAAAACATCCTTTAATAAGAAAATGAGCAAAATGTCTTTTTTTTAGTAACATTACTTAGACTTAAAAAAATGTAAACAAGAAGACTCTCTAATTTTAAATATTTTCCAAATAAGATTCATTTACATTAAACAAGTATATAAAACGAAACAGTAAAAAGTTATATAATAGTGTATACTTGGTCATCTACTTACATACAAAAAAATATATATTTTTCTTTACGTGCTTTTTCAAAGTTATATCTCAAACTAGTAAACGCTTGTACTCTCTGTTTTTTTAATTCTTTGATGGCAAATTCTTTGATACAATTTAAATGTCACTGACTGTCCTATTTTGTGAAAATCAATTTCAATTATCTTCTGCTATCAAAGGAGGAGTTACTTTAAACTAGTACATCAAATTAATACCATTGGCCATATTAAAAATATATCTTCATAAATTTAAAGAAAAATAAATAAAAAATTTTGGGCAAACTCTCAAATTTCGCTCAAGGTTTCGGAGCATTCTGTTATTAGGGAAACTTAGTTAAACAGAAGGAAGTGCCTTATTTTGTTTCTATGTGTCGGCAAATATGGCTATGGCATAGTTGCGGTCAAAAAACAAAATGTAAGGGAATTAAGGTAACGCTTAATTCAAAAATAACTAATTATTTGTTATTCTAATCAATGGGAGGGGGGGGAAAATGTATGTACAAATCCTTTTTTCATTATTTCTTATTTATAATATCGAAATGACTATTCAGTCTTATCTTACGACTTACAATTTTGTTTATTTATCTACTTTAATGTATCTAATTGATACATATGGCGGACTTTTTCCTACGAGAGCAATCTCTTACAGCCAATCATAACACAAGTCCAGCCCCCTTTCGACGAACGGCCCAGGGTACACCATTGTCAAAGGCCATATGTCTTGTGATCAACCCAATACACCACAGCGACGACAACCTCTCAAGCCGCAGGCTACCATATCCAAGAAATTCTGCCTTATGAAAATTACCTGATATCTCAACGGCCGTTTCTCAGAGACTATAAGCGATACATACATCTTTATATTATTATATAGTTTAATATCTAAGCTGAATAATACAACAAATGCCCAAGGATAATATACAACATTGTATTTTGTCAAAATTAAAATAAGAAAATATTACATACATATGTATTGATTTTGATTTTGTTTACTACAAACTCTATCCTTAAATTTTCTCTTATCCCCGTTCATTACCATCAAGAGTTGGGATGGTTATTTGTCACCCACGCTGTGGCACGCACGCACGGAGGCACAAACACGCATGTATATATATATATTTACATACATATATTTTTAATGGCCTAATACCTGTAGCTTATATGGTAAAACTGAATGGCATTGTATTTCACCGTTGTTCATTGAGCAATGTTTTTTCACGTATATGTACTTTAGTTTGAAAAATAGATAAAATATAAATAAATTTACTTGACATAGAGGACAATAAAGTATCTCTGTCATTAATCTGACAGTTGTAGATCATTTAACATTGATTCAATGTATTTATGTTCATAATCATCCACATAAAAAAAATTTATGTGGATGATTATGATTGTTATAAATATCAAATAACAATAAAAAAAAATTGGTGCAGAAACATATGTGTTTTTCTATTCTCCGGTTTGATCGTCATTTTTTAAACAACGAAAACGACGATATTCAAAATATTCAAATTGATCGGTTTACTTCATTTAGTAGCGATACTTCACATTGAGACAACAAAAAACATACAAATACTTATTAATGAAGCAGAGCGTAACAAAGTGCACAATTTTTCAAACATTTGGTCTATATACCTGCAGTGATATACTTTGGTGAAATAAATTTTATATACCGGTTGTTTTGAATCATATTATTCTGACACACTTTATGTGTTCACATTCACACATTATCTACTGTGGCTGAATATGTTTAATAACACCAAGGAAAAATAGTTATTAAATATCGAAAATGTCTTGAGTATTTATCAGAGAGATTCATAACTTCAAGTGACTATTGTAAGTTTATATACTATTTTTCATTGCCTATTTGCTGCTATTACATGTACGTGTATTCTAGCGCTGTTCTATCGATGCTCAATTGGTCCAAACTTTTGCTTTTTTATGAAGTTCTCACCTATAATCATATTTTACAAAGAAATTATGTAAAGTGATATTCCTATAAACAGCAGATATAAATTCATCTTCATGTAATGAAATATAATGTAACATATAGAATGTATTATATATCTGTGTACACAGGTGTTACAAAGAACGTATTAATCTTACGAAGTATATTTGAGACGAGTTTAGATAAAAAGAAGGTAATATTTTTTCGTAGGAATCGAAAATCTGAATCTGAATCATAGGAATGTGGTTATGATATTCTTATTTGAGACAATTGAGAAATACCATACAGCAACATAATATTTTTTTAACAAATTCCCTGGACATTTATATACAATGTGACATCCAAAATAATCATTGAATCTACCTCAGCAAGTTAGGGTAACTCAATTTATAATATTAAATTAAAATATTGAAATAGATGGTGAACCACCGCACAGTGTGTATTAAATAGAAATTGCATAATGGCAAAAACAAGGTTATCAAAATAATTGTTGAAAGATTTCACAAAGTATTATTGAGAGCAATTAACCTTTTATAGCTGTAGCCGACCTAATCGAAGGTAAATTAGAAAACAGATCAAGAACATATCGAACATAACTCTCTTATAATAATTTGAGTTACAATAATGGAATCCTCCTTCAGCCTTATATTAATTATATAATATTATACTTTGTCAGTAATATTAGTATACCTATTTTGTCGTACAAGCAATAAGTAAATTGTTTAGTAGAAAACCTTTATACCTATCGAATTTATCAAACCAAGATGTTATTTATAAAGTTATTCAATGTTTTATTAAAACTTACACTTATTTTTTATTTTATACTACAGATCATAAGAGCCAACTCACAGGTTCTTGTCAAAAATTTCACAGTTCGAAGAAACCTTTTTCACATTTTTCTTAAATAGTATATACCAGAGCATCTGTTATTTTTCATAGGACATCCTATAATAAGGTATTATGTATATTTGTGTATGTACTATAAAGGTTGCTGTTGACGCAGTGATGCATAAATGTCTTGAAATAAAAACATTAAAATGACTTAGTTCTAAAAATGTTTTATTTTTATCGAACTATATCCCACTCGACGAAGTAATACTATTTATTGTTCTTCTTTTGATTATAATTGGGAGGAGGAACTTTTTATTCTAAACCATCTCAATTTGTTTTTGGATTATCGACTTCATGTATATAATTGTGGTAAAGATCAGAGTATTGGAGCTGGAGCGCACAAACGGGCAGACGGACGATAAAATCCGACCAAGTGTGTAACATGGCGTGATATAGCGTTCTGCACTTATCCATATTTCTTAATATTTTTTTAATATGCAGATTAACCAAAATCTCTTGAATCTTTTAATATATTAGTAAACCGAAATTATTTCGTCTGAAAGGTCTAATCAAATTCTGGCGTTTAGGATTTTTCTCATATATTTCAAACATTTAAATTCCTACTTAATTTTATGGTGTACACAAAGTTTATAATTAGATACTGTTAAAGAAAGCATATCATTTTGAAAGTTAACTCCTCTAATCACGACACACTCTTGGATGTACCAAGATGATCTCAAATCAGAGCACACCATCCACGGAGACATGTTTATTTTTTACTTATTTTGATAGATATTAATTGAGCTCTCAATATGAAACTTCTACTTGGAAAAAATTCTTCTCCGTCAATTAAAACTATAAAATGTGTGAGTTTGTGATATATGGACCGACATATTGATATGACAAAATTATAGGCGTTCGTTATTTCATCAGGGAACGCCAAAAATCTTGCAATTAAGGGAATAGTTATGTAGCAATTGACAACAAGTTAATTTTGAGTAAATATTGAGAAGAACACCAATTTCCCAGTCGTTCAACACTTGTCAGCTTTGAAATACGCCCTATCCACCCTCAGTGACCGAAGCTTTTACGAAAATTCCGCTCTAAATAAACTCTTCTTAAACAATGTATTAATAAAAGATTCATTAATGTCCGAAAGGTTTCCACTTTATTTGAGTTTACATCCAGACATGTAAATTACGAAGGAGCTATCGCGAAGTAATTGCGTAGTAGGAGTCGATACCTTATTTAATTTAAACATATCTCTGGCATCATAAATTGTAAAGAATATGGAAATTGTGATTTTATTGAATAGTCTGCATTTACGATAAAAGCAGAGATGTGACTTTGGTCGTCAAACGGATCAAGATGGGGAAGACTTAAAAAATTAGCCACCATTTTTCAAGAAATCCATTTTAAATATTATTTTAAAATGAATTATATGTAAATTAACTGTAAGTCAATTTGCATATTAAATTTTACTAAGTAATTGTTTATGAATGCTTTGATTTATTAATGACTTATGTCTCTTTGAAAACCGGACATTTGGATATACTCGTATAATTATGAAGCATTTAGTTTGTTATTGTGAAGATTGGAAGTTAAACACGAAAATGATTTTTGAAGCCTGTTATCATAACTTTGCTTTATAATTTTAGTGAATTGAAAATAGATGGAGCTATTATATTTATATTTGTGGAATAAATTAAACAAATGGCTGTATTTCGATGTACGACATCGAAAACTCGTAATTTTGTGGAAATAAAGGTTGTTGTTTATTATGTAACATAATTTCTTGGGCTCATATTTTCGCTTCTTATGAGCAATTATGACTTATCTCTGTTAAAATGGCGATATCTTTTTCATATTAAATTGTATAGATTAAGGTTCTATTAAAATCCCATGACAGATTGAACAATAAACATGTGTAAATAAAAATACACCTTTTTTGTTGGAAGGCAAGTATAAAATACCATTGACCAGCTACTCTTTTATACTAAATTAACAAATAAATTAGTAATGCAAATTAACAATAAATTAGTTTAAATTAACGGTTTTTTTTTCAAATTTGTTAAGAATAGCTATTAAAATATCTAATATATTCTTATACAGCATTGTCAATACTATATTGAACTCAAGGTATCAGTACCGTATTATTTTCTTAATATATGAAATATTCTGCAAAGCATGTAAATATTAAACAACCTTGGAATCAACTGGATACTGTAACCATGAACTTGCCTTATATAAAGTTTCCAAAAGTGGTAAAAATAAGTCCTTCCTCTCGAATCCAGGAATATACCCTGTATCTTCTTAACTTCATCTTGATCCCCTTTTTTTAACTTTGTCTATAATTAATCATTATTTATTGACATAGATATAAAGCAACAATTTTTGCAAATTATGACTTGTTATAATTTGCAAAAATTCTTCTTTTATGTATACTCTTGTTTAATTTATTTTTGATAAAATACGTTTACTTTAAACAAAACTTAATTTGATCTTGAAATTTTGTAATATGATAAGGTATAGTCTTTAAGGTTATTAAAATACGTACTTAATCATAGTCATTTACTTGAAGAAATTACTCATGTAGTGATAAGTTGGCCCAATTTACGTGTCATTTTATGTAAGAAGTTAGAAAATAGACAAGAATTTTTAAAATTTAGAAATTTTACGCATTTATGTGTCGTGTTTTCTTAACATATTCTTTTTTGTTACAAAAAAATTATTTTATTTCATTAATTAAAACTAAGATATTTAAAATGTGAAGGCGCTGATGTAACCAAATACAGTGTGCGGAAAATAATTAGTTATTTTAGTTATTTTGAATTTTTTGTGAGAGTTACACTAAGCAAAATAATTCACAACAAAATATAATTTTAATAAACAATTAATAAAAATACTATATTTTCTCGATGTTTATTTGTATTTAAGCGTCTACGTCTACGTAATCATCGTATTGGGAGTTTCATTCGTATTTAAAAAAAAAGTTTATAATTTATTTTTGTATACCATTTAATTCGATAAATACATAATGATATATGCGAGGTAAATTAAAAACGCATGCATGTCATATATACCCGTAATAATATTTATGATAATCTGGAAGTAAATGTTTCTACCAATCTGTAATTTATAAAATACGCATATATATATATATATATATATATATATATATATATATATATAATATATATATATATATATATTGTTACAGGAACGCGTTGTTGCGCGTTTCAAAATTCACGTAGCGCCATCTATTAATGTACATAGGGTCACTATACATTTGTGCATCAATAAGCGTCGATTACCTAGGCACTATTTGTTGTGTTTTTTTTTTTTGAAAGTGGTAAATAAACATATCTCCTGATTGAGGAAAACAATCGCGATGAAATGAAAACTAAATGTCACCACAAATCAACTCCTATGTTTTTCTGAAAACTTTATACAAAATGATGTAATAATTATATTAGTTTTATGCGATCTTTTCCACCTTGCTATATGCCCGATAACCTAATTCTTGATACTCGTAGTAAGAGCAGTGTAAGTTTTTTTTCCCGTATCTCCAAAAAAAAAAGAAATGTATTACTTATATGATAGCTCATGTATTAATTCGTCCGTTTGTCATATATATTTTTTATCAGAAATAGAAGGAACTTGAAATTTAGACTAGATATAAAACCTATATCTCAATTTATCAAACACTGAAAAAATATTTGCGTAGAAATTTTAGAGATATAATTTTACAAAATATTTTTGTTTACTTTTACTCTATGATGAAATGTCTAATGGAAATGGTATTTCAAATGATAACATTTAATATGATATGTATTACAGCTGTATCTTGTATTTTTTAAGGTTTACTTACCGGTTAACAACAATTGCAACAGTATTGTAATATTATTTGAATTGGGTGAAATAATTTTATTGCACATTCAAATTAAAGAAACAAAACTACAAACCATTCGTCAAAGTCCCAGCTAAATCCTAATTAACGAAGGATTTTCTTCCTTTCACTTCAAAGCTAACCGGCGTCTTGCTAGTGATTTATCTTCTGTTCCGCCTCTTTGAGAAGGATTTATTGTTAATCTTTTTCATCAAATAGTTTAGCATCGTTGATGTCCTTTATTAATTACTTAAATTTCGGAGGAAATATTGCATATCGGGGTAAAAATAATTGAGAAATTTAATGAATAGTTTGGAAATAAAATTTATTATTCTTCTACTGGAGGTGGCTTAAAAACTTATATATTTTACAGATATTGACCTGTTGCAAATGTTAACATTATAGATTATTTTGCATTTGAACTAATGATGTAAATCATTAGATATTATCTTTGCTAATAACCCACCTAAAGATGTTGTAATAAAACTAAACCTAGGTTGTGATAAAGAACTTAAAGAAACGTTGAAGATCACGTTGTTTCATTTAATTGTGAATAATAAATTTCTATAAAATTAACGCTAAGTATATAATTAAAAAAATGTTTAAAACATACCCTCTGGGTGTGTATCCATATATACTGTCAAATTGTTTTACCAGCTTTATTTCTGCTCATTATTTACAACTTTATTTCATCTTTCAACCATTGACTTCATAATCGGTGTAGAAAGCATTTGACAAAATAACATTTTAATCTACGCTACTCTTTTTCTCTTTAATTATAGAATGAAACATAAACAACAAACTATATTTATGAGAAAACTTAGAAACATTATATTTTCGCATCTATGATTAAAACTTTTTAAAATGCGCTTCAACACAATACAAAAGCCAAAATGAAAATTTTCACCTCACGATGAAAGAAATGCGCATCGTTCATGGTTTTCTTAACGGTTTATCGCCATTACTTATGAAAACATTGTCATAAAATCGTTTCCTTCAAATATATTTTTAAATTCTCCACAGTTCTTTTTTAAATTCAACACATATTTTTTTCTCTTCGTTCGCTTGTATTCAGGCGGATGTTGTTTTATAGGGACTAAAGTTTGTTTATATTGTGTTAGAAACATTGTTTACGTTGTGAAATGAGACAGACTTGAGAAAGAAGGATTCATGGTAAGGATTATAAAATGCAAGCCTCTAGGTTAAAATAGATAATTTAGATAGAACTATGTTACAAAAGTTGTACCCATGAATATACTTTTTTCCAATTATTTAAAGAAAAAATAATATTGATAAATTTAAAGTCAAAATATATTTTTACATGTTCATCATTATTGAATATTAAGCTATATTTGTGACGAGAGGTCACAAATATAGCTTAATATTCAATAATTATACTTCCGAATCACTTTCATATTTCTTTAAATTTATTTTTACTTTTTTCAATTAATTGGTTTTCATTGCCAGAATTATTTTAAATTAAATTTAAGTAAATACTAGCTGACCCGTGCGAAGTCTTCGCACTATATCGCCATCTAGCGTGTTCCAAGTATACAATTTGGCTAAGATGTTTGGTGTGTCGCCCACAGATGGCGCTCATGCCAATTGTTATAAAAATTAATTTTTTTATTAACAAAAAGATTTTTTTCGAATTTTTTTTTATATTTTTCGCCCAAAGTAGAAAACATAAGCTTTAAGTGGGTATTTTTTTAATTTTTTTTGGTGCAGTAGTTAAAGAGATCGAGCCGCTCGACCAAAAAACACCTTTTAGAAATAATATATTTAGATATTTTAATTTATTATTATTATTATTATCTCATATTCTTCTTGCTATAACTGAAGTGAAAAATTTTGAAAAGATAAATGTATGGATGAATGTTTGTCATACTATAATTCTTTCATTTCTGAACTGACTTATACGAAAACTGGCGTATGAGTATTTTATAGCCTGGATTAATGCATCACAATGAGTGAACACAAACTAGAAAAGTTATTACGGAATATCATCTACCATTTATTACGTTTATTCGGTTCATCCTTGATCATGTAATATTGTAAATAATATTTATATCACGGTTATATTTTTGTTGTACCATGAACCGCCTGATGACGTTCACATTGATAATGATTTGTTTATGACGAAGGAAAGCAAATTTTTAGAAATTTGTCGTCGTAATATTTCAAAATTTGTATATTCTTTGGTATTTATAGCTAATCCACAAGTTTAGATTTTATTAATATATTAATTCTTTATTATTATAAATAAGCTACCATTAATGTATCGATTAATAAGTGTAAATTAATAAAAAAGTTTTACTTTATATATATATGAACTGATTGTTCCAAAATATGTACCCCAATTCTCAAATTGAAAAGTGATTCCCGTGGTATGCTATACAAAATCTTTTCCATTTTATAACTCGAATTTCCACATTACTACTAAATGTTATTGAACTTTTAAAAAATACAGATAAAATACAACATGGATTGGACGCGAATGACAAAACAGGCAAAAGTTATTTCTACTAAATTAAAAGGAAAAATAAACAAGATTTTATGTTGAACCGTGACTTAAGTTGAACCAGAATCAATTAAATTATCATGTGGACATATTCAAACTTTAAAACTTTCGATCTTACTTTCAACTAGTGGAAACACCTTATCCTTGGAGATAAGGAGTGGATTATATATTTGAATCATGCTCGTAAACGCCAGTGGTAGATTCAAAAGGAATTGAGTAAACCGGTGCCATAAGTGAATTCCTTCCCTTTATGTGTATGGAAATATATTTATGGAATCCTGTATTAGGAACCTCTTTGTAATAATACAACCAATACTTCAGTAATATACTGCAGACAGTTTCAAAATTTTGGACTGGAACTACGTTAAAAATGACAACAACACGATAACGTCTCCGTGATAACGTGCACTGGCATATCGCAAGAATAACTCGAATCAAGTAAATGAAACTGAGATGGAAAATGATTCCTCAACCTCCGATTCGATTTTTGTTGTTTAAATCGTTAGGGAATACTTTGGATGAAAAAACTTTAAAGATAAGAATTACCTTTAAGAATTAATAGATGAATTTTAAAATTAAAAACTTCGGAGTTTTATTCTGTATATTCTTTGGCAAATAGATCTAAATCGGTAGTATAAAATAATTGCATTTATTTCTGCTTTGCGTTGTATTTCATTAGTAATAAATAAGTTCTCTCCTTATGTTTCATCGTCTTGTCATACAATACCTCTGAAACTAATTGATTCATTTTCCCGTATACGTAAATATAAAATGAGTTGCTAAAATCTAAAAAATTTAATATATTTATAAATACATTCATCGAAATACAAAAAAACGGTTTTAAAATTATCTTATTCATAAAACGCAATCACGTTTTCGAAACTATGCAACTTGTTGCATGGTTTTCATTGTATTTAATTATTACTTATACAATTAACATCAGTTTTAAAATTTTATTCCTCCCGCCCGAGTTCATAAAGCTGTATTATATAAATAAAACATATGCTCATAATTCATTTTTTTTGCCCAATTTTTTCTCGCACAAGCACAAAAAAAAGTTGTGTATATATTTATGTACACACGTTAGAAGTTATACTTCTTTGGCATAATACAAGAATAAGTTTATTTCACGCACGCAAACGTTTAATGGAAATTTAATAACGAAGGTACTTGAGCGCGTATATAAATACGATTCATAAAATCTAAGTTTGGTTGATAAAGTAAAAATTAAAATTTTAAATTTATTTGACAGTTGAGTGGTCCACCGCTTTTTATTTTTCTGCTGGCTTTTTATTGTAAGCCAATAACCTGGCAGACCCTTACCAAATTATAGCACGTCAACTTTATCATTTTCTTATTCATAGTAGTAAACATTTTATCTTATTTCAAAACTATATTTAAAATTAATTAATATAAATTCAAAAGCAAATTTAATTGTTTTAAAAATTGTAATGAATGCTTAGCATTCAATTTAATATAAACATGTTTACATAATTAATTCATATGACCATTTAAAACAGTTTAATTAATAACAAAAATTAATGAGTATGCCGAAAATCTATAAATTTTTTTATGTAGTATATGATAAAATAATAATTAATAATGCAAATAAATACATACCGTCCGGCAGATGATCATCAACTTAAGCCAATATTGCTGCCCGAGTAACGGATGTGAGACAATCTTCATTGCAATTTGAATCTTAAAATAATCCAAAGAAATTTGTATTCAGATAAGACAATTCATTTTTTTTGTGATGTATTAACAAGATTATATAATATATTCCAAGGTGTTTTTCAGAAATAACTTCAACGCCTATTACTCACTTCGATTTTATACTTATTATTTAACAATTTTTTACTTAAAATGTTATATAGTGCTGACTTAGATTACTCGTTCTACATAATATTTAGGACAAAAACATAATACAGATATTAGAAATTAGACACGAATGCCGGGGGAAAACCGTCTAATAGTGTTACTAAGAAGTGAAGGCATAGAATAACGATCGACCACAATAAGTAACAGCGTTAAAGAAGGAGTATATGTACTTTTTTCCACATCGCATATTCTTGTCGCTTGTAGTAATGGATATATATAAATTTCTTAATCCAATACTTAGTTCTTAGTGTAAAAGAACAAGTCTTCTTTAAAATCAAATAAAATTAATCAAACAATTGAATTTAGTTGTCAAGCAAATAATTGAATTCAGTTGAATTATTTACGAATTAACTTAAATTAGATTTTAAATAATGAGTTTGAATTTTTGCCTCTAAAATTTGTCACAAGCATTGAAATCAAACTCTTCAAAGCCTATGAAGTCTTTAGAATATTATCAAATTTATAATAGTGTTGTTGCGTGGTAAAGTTTTTATTATTACTTTTTTTAAATTAAAATTGTTGTATTTAGAGATGAAACGCTGAGACGTAATTAATTTAGCATTTTTTTTGGAAAATGTTATGTTCCCTTAATGTATGTTGGTGTGTAAATTTTGAAAAAATTTAATATATTCAAATAATAAACTACAACGAAAAAGAGAAAATGTTTACATCGTCTCTTCGTACTTAAACATTTGATGCGGCGACGATAAACTTTTTTTTTATAGGAGTTCTAAAATTTTTGGTCTCTAATATTATCTTCGCTCCTACTTAATTTAGATTATCCAAAATAATGGGAATTGGATTAATGGCAAAGTTACAACTTATATAGTCTTTTCTATGCCTTTTAATGTCATTTGTATGTTTAATACGGCAACTTATGCATAGCACAATTGCATAGATATTCTTAGTGCAAATTAGGTGAGGGCAAACATCTAAAAATGATTATTAATATATTTTTAAAAACGAGTAACCTCTAAAAAATTGTGTCGTTATATTTCATTAAAAACAAATTTTATATTATAAACATATCACCACAAAAATCTGGCAAGTTCAAATTTTACTATACTTAACTCAAATATTCACTATATTTTCGATATACCACACTAAAAAAAGATTGGTATATAAAATATTGCTTTCGACCTTGTCTTTGTAATGGATTTAGGCAGTTTTGTTAATCAACTATTTATAATTTCTTAAAAAGAATTTATCCTAAGATTTTTAACATTGATACTTTTGATGGGATATTCATTATTACGGTGTAGTCATTAAATTTAATACCATACTTGAAAATTACTGCAATTATCATTACGTAAATACGTAACCATTACCGATGCAAGTGATGATGGTTTATTTCGAAGTTGTCGTATTTTACCGTATCAGGTTAAATAATTATTTATATTGAATAAAGCAAAATGAATGTTTCACTACACAAATTTTACTTTTCTTACTATTTGTTTTTACATCAATTTGCGCTCCAATCTACAGTTTTAAAATAATTATGTGATAATGGATTCTATAATAGTTTTATAATATTTTAAATAAATAAAGTGTTTCCTACAATACGTCTAATTTAAATAATTTTTTTACTACTTTCGAAACTAATACAAAACCTGAAATTAAATATATCTTAAAATTGGCTTCATTTCATATTTTAACTTGAATTTTTTTTAAATCCTACAGTGATAATATGGGATCGGATTTAAATTTTGCCCATAAATTATAACAGCAAAAATCTAACTACTCACTAGGAAATAGTTATCATTATCATGGTAAATGTATTAAATTTAACAAAATATCTAAAGACGTAATGAAGAGGGATATAAAAACGTACATACATAAACGTACGGTAATATAAAGTGAGTCCGCTTACTAAGAAGAACTGAGGAGGCTAAGTGCTTAAATTTTAAATAAAAAAATATATCTACGATTATGATGTCAAAGGTAATCCTCGTCATTCGCATTGGTTACATTCCTAAATCGCTGAGCGGTATAAAGAATCTACGAATAACTAGACTAAGTTTTTCTACTAAATGGGAGTTTAAGTGAAAATATAGACACACACACACACATATATATGTGTGTGTGTGTGTGTGTGTGTGTATGTGTGCATATATACATATGTAATTTTATTGGTATCAATTTCTCTGGTATTTCATAACTTTCAAATAATTACCATTAATCAAAATTAATTGATTGAAATTGCTAAATAAGTCTTTCCCCCGGTTTTCTTTTATTGTAAGTGTGAAAAGTCATCTTACTCCATACAGCAAAGGAAAATTGGAAGGAATATTCCAATATTTGTACGCAAATTACCCAATGGTTTCACAAAAGTATCGTTCGGAGTCCAAACTTCTGTAAAAATCCACATCTTTACAGAAAAAGTGGAAAGGAAGAAGCTACATAAGGCATATTATTTAATATTTTTATTTGCACTTAAAAAGGTCTATTTAAAATGCCTAATTAGACGAGAAAAATGTTTTAATCGCAAGAAAAAAAATTCATCCCAGTGTGCGAAGAGTTTCTTAAACATTATTCAAAATTATTTGTTCTGTATTTTTAATTATTCATAGTCTGCCTGTAAAATTTAATCACAATCGATCTTAAATTAAAAAAGCTATTTCGCCAATATTTGGGCCTACTGGTCCCTAATAAATGAATATCAACTTGCAAACTTTTTATTTTCTATATATAAGAATTAAGGGATTTTCGAGGGTTAGGAAAAGTCAATTCAGAGCAAAATATTTTCATCTTAAGAAAAATAATTTTGAAGCCTCCTATTTGAACAGGTGTTTAAATTATACTTACTTTATTTTTGTGTGTTCATGTAAGTCAAGAACCTCTGCCTGCCAAATTTCATCACAATTGATCTTAGACTGAAAATTAGAAAAATAGTTTTTCAAAAGCGGTTGTTAAATTTTTTCATTCGAAAGGGAAATTAATTAAGAAAATTTTACGTGGGTGAAACTGCAGAGTACAATTAGTCTATATGAGGGTGTGTATGCATATAATATCCCTGATAAATTTACAAGAGTCACTATAAAAGAAGGTATAGCTTAAGATATTAACTTTTGGCACCATAATTTTATATCTAATAATTTTTGACATGTCAGTCGAACGAAATTTACGCAATTACAATGTTCACGTGTCTAGTTGTTACTTTTAGTATTAAAAAAATAACGCTTATTTAGAGACCAAAGATAAACATGCGCATGAAATATTTCATATACATTTTGCATTTATATATCATATAGTTTTAATCTCGCAAAATTAATCATCCAGATTACAAACATATTTTTCCTTTTCCGGACAAGAGAATCAGTTAAACTAGTCTTAAAATGAAAGAAAAAACTTTATCTGATACATTTACCACAGTAATTGAATTTCTCTCAAAGCTTCATTATTTGTTTTGGTAGAAGTGTTTTTATATGGAGTGTTCATGATCCATTCACTTTAGCAAACGAATAGGCCTGAGCAAAATGAGCACCCAGGGAGAAACCCGACCGAATAGTTATATATTGGAAGCAAGATGTTTATCTTACTTGTGCAGAAATGATTTTAAGGAAATTTATTGGCCTATAAAAGCGATGAATCTTAATCAAATCAGAATGGTGGATTGGAATTTACGTTACATATTTTTCACATTTTAATTTATATTTTTTAAGAAATATGAAAGAAAACTATGATTAATCGCGTTTCCAATTACGGTCACTGCAGTCTAGTGGTATATAGAAAACAGTGAGCGGTCAATGGGAAACATTTTTCATATTGATTAGTTAATAATTTATGCCACATAAATGTTCTATCTATATCTAGATTATATTATGTTAAATAAATGCTCTATCTATGCCTATATTATATTTCTAGTGTCGCGATATTAAAAATGTTATTAATAAAATTACTGTTATCCTGAATATGTCCATGAAATTAAATTTTGTAGAGCCGCAATTAATATTAAAAGATTTTGTTAAATAAACCAATTTAAAATACAAAAATAACCGACGAAATTAAGAAAGAAGTATTTATTAGGTACCATAATAAATACATTATAACCGTCATCCTTATAAACTAAGAATCGTTTCACTTTACGTGTTCAAAAAAACAAAATGGGCTCAATTATCGAAAGCCACAAGTTTTTATTTAAGAGACTTATTTTCCCTTTCTTCATTAGAAAACATATTGTTTAAAATAGACGACCAAGCAAATACTGAAACAAAATTTGTATAAAAATTTTACAGAGATTTTAATTTATTCTCATATATGACGTAATCATTAATGGAAATGGTATTATGGTTGAAAGTATTTAATTAAATACGTATCTTGTGTTTTTGATACATCGTTTAACTGCATCCGCAACAAAAATAGCTGCCAGAGCAAATAGTTAAACGTACTTTTTTTCACTTAATTTAAAATTTATTAAGTCTTGGTTCCTTGTATAAAAAAAAGGAATATATTATTTCAAAGCAATGATTTTACTTAAATTTTTAAATAAATAGTGTCACCAAAAAAATACAATGTGAATTGCACCTGACTGTTAGTGATCCAGGTCAAAAAATATCAGGCGTATTATAAAAATTTTGGAAAGAGGAAATACCATAATTGTTAATGAATTCATGAACAAAAATGAAAGATTTACAAGGTGTTGATAAATTGATATAGCAAACCGTTTTCTATGGCTTCATGAAATTAACATAAAACGAATATAAATAAACTAGCTGACCCGTGCGAAGTCTTCGCACTATATCGCCATCTAGCGTATTCCAAGTATACAATTTGGCTAAGATATTTGATGTGTCGCCCACAGATGGCGCTCATGCCAATTGTTATAAAAATTAATTTTTTTATTAACAAAAATATTTTCTTCCAATTTTTTTATATTTTTCGCCCAAAGTAGAAAACATAAGCTTTCAGTGTTTTTTTTTTTTATTTTTTTTGGTGCAGTAGTTAAAGAGATCGAGCCGCTCGACCAAAAAACACCTTTTAGAAATATTATATTTAGATAATCATTTTCTGAAATACACAATTCTGATGTAATAAATACGATAATACATAAAATAACATACGGCGCATATCATCTAACACCTTATTCAGTCTTGAATAATGGCGATATGAGTAATATTTAAATATATATTAATAAATCAGTGTTTTTCTTAAATTTGTCTTTACGTGGAAATTCTGCTAAGAACAACGAAACGTTTAAATGTAATGAGGTAAACAGTCATCCTACTATAACGAACTTAGTCGATTTTGGAAAATCATGGTCTCCTGAATACGAAAGTTACTTATTTAGAAAATGAACTGAAACGAAAAGATAATCCTGTATAAATAATAGAACTGTAAATTTGGTATATATCTACATTACACTTATTTGAAAAAAATATTTAGCGGCAATCTATAAAAGTAATAAAACATATAAATAATGTTTCTAGAGGTTTTGCCTGTTTGTTTATGTGTGTTTTTTTTAAACACATCATATAAAGACTTCTAAATCAATCCGAATGAAGTTTTTTTGAATACATAGGAGTTGACTTGTAGCAAAATTATTTTTAATTCACTTCAATCGGATCAATTGGCAGATATCTGAATTTAAAATTTTAGAAACAAATAATTAAGGATCCGTTATCATAACTACAAAAGAAAAGTAACCAGCTCATCGATGCGTTATAATTGTAGAAATGTAAAATGTATGTAAACAATAAGTTTCCGATATTTCAAATCCCGTAATGATATTTGCCATCCGAGCATGCATTTGTAAAACGGGTCTGGCCAGAATTAAATTGTGCAATTCGGGAGAGGCGAATGCTGAATGTGAACTAATACATGAGGGCCAATATGGTTGTTGGTCATCCTCTGTATATAAAATTTTTCGATGCTTCTTTCTTTTAAAAATAGTGTAAATCTAAATATCATGAAGAAATAATATTATATGCCTAACATCCTGACTTCCTGCTATGACCTAAAATAAAAAAAAATATGAAAGTCTTTTTGAAGTTCTCCTAGCATGTAGCCTTCTATTATATAAAATAGAATATAAATTAGTGTTAATCCTTCTATTTATAAATTAGTGTTAATTTCAGGTGAATGAAGCAAACATACCAAAATAATACAGCAGGTAACATTTCACTAGGTTATTTTATGGTACAAAGCCTAGCGTTACTGTAAAGAAAATATCAGTTCTGTCGACTAATGTTTTTCATTGTTTTGTTTTGTTTTCTTGTAATTATGGTAATATTTACAAATAAAGCTTTTTAATCTTTATTCCACTTAGTTTTTAAGCTATTCGATCTAATTTTTCAAAGCAAATATGCAGCTGTTACTATTATAGAATTTTAATATTTGAAATCGTCTTAAGAGATATACTTCTTGTGATTGGATGTGACTGCAACTAATCACTGTGTCACATTTTCATACAAAACAGTGTCAAACGCGAGTGCTCTAAAAAGTTGAAAAAATGGATTCCACCTTCAAGTCAGTGCTTATAACTTGGATAGTTATTAATACCAGATGGTGTTGTTGTTATGTTTATTTTAATACAGAAACGCTAAAGAACGAGAAACGTCTTATTAACTTATACCTACTTTAATATTTTTACAATTCTATGTGATATATTATTGTGTTTGAATTAAGTTATTTATATACTTTTCGAAATACATAGAATCCTAATTCCTTTTCACGTATTGCACAGTTCACGTAGCTTTAAACATTTTAGAAGAAAATGAAAATCTGGACCCAAGTTCTATATTTATAGAACCTCCTCAACCAAAGATTCACTTTGAGGAAGATTTGGGGGATGACAACAAAAGGAGCTGATGACTTATGAACAGTCTTTGCATCCCGCAACTTAACATGAAATGTGAAGTTGTTTTGCAGTCTTCACCACTAGGTAGTTGACAAAGAACTCGGCATTCTCAAATTTCTCCTCGAAAACAGCGAACTCTTCAGCATCGTTTACTTAAAAGAAGGAAGCTGTAGGCGTTGAGATATACAAAATTCAAACTAAGTTACTTTGTTGCAAGTATAATTTTGGACTCCATGCTGGATGCAATTATAGTTATAAGGACAGATACTACAGGTAAAACTAATTTTCCTGTATTATTTCGAAAATAAATATGGTATTTCTAAATAATAAAAATAGAGGGTTGATCTTGATTGTTTTTGATAGAAAATTCTAAGGGAGTCAAAATGGGTAAATTTAAATTACCAAAAACTCAGGCTATAATGGGTTAATACCCATTATAGCCCGATATAACGATTAGTTAATTGTTAGGGTAAATTAATAATTTTCAAGTTAAATAGAAGATCTAACTTGTTAATTTAGAAAAGCTAAGATACGTTTATGAAGAATTTTCTAAGCGGTAAAACTGTTACTATAATGCAAATTCAAAAGTACTAGAGATAGAACGTTTGAGTTTAAGTCGATAGTTAAAAAATATTCAGACTTGTAGCAACTAAATAACTATAAGTTTTCTGAAATGCATCATCTCATAAGAGTAGACAAAATCGTTAACAAAAATACGTTTCCAAATGTATAAATTACAATGAGGATATTTTTATGTATGATGGTAGCCAACTGAACTAAAGATGGTCTTTCCAAAATTAAAAGAAAAAATAATTAAATGGGAAATATGAATGATTGAATACGTTCTTCCTGATGCAAATTGATGTAGAAAATATGTACGATGTCGCAAAGCAAAAATAGAAAAATGTCTTCGGTGTAAGTAATAGTTTTTTCAATATATTCAAAACTTTTTTAAGATATTAAATTTAGTATTTTTTAAAATGTATGTTTTTTTCTCTTGCTCCTCCTGCCATATGGTCAATTTTTTTAAAGTATTTCTCATGATCCATTTGAATTTGTAATGTCGGTTTCTACTTGGAGTGACACCAATGGACTCATTCGTAATGCTTTTTATGCATTTTAAGAATATGTATAGGAATATTAATTATGCTTTGAGACGTATGCGGATGTTTTGAGCTGCAGTTAAAATAAAGCAGGAAAGAATACAAATAACATCATGTACATGTTATGAGAAAAATTAAATTTTTTGTAAGTCAATTATATAGCTTTCTCTTGAAACTGTTTTCTACTTAAACTATTGACCTAGTCAAATAAATGAACCCATTTGTATATTGACTATGAAATGAAAGAAATTAAAATGGAAAATATTAAAATAAAAAACTTATTTATTAATTATGTCTTGATTGAGCAAAACTTTGAAAAACTGTGAGTATTCCGTTAATAAAAAATACAAGGTCTCTTTACTCCGTTCAAACAATTAATTTGTGTATAAAAACAATCGTACGTTTATACAAAAATATATTATTTTAACGGAGTAAAGAAACCTTATATTTGTTATTTTTATATTAATTGCGTGGACAAACTACCCAGCGTATTTTTCAAAGGGTTAGGAAAAAAGGTTTTTATATCGACCTTAACTTTTTAATTATTTTATTTAATACAATTTTAGTATTTGTCGTTTAATTACAAGATATATTTACTACAAGACATAATCGCAGCATCCAATTATACTTTTTGAGACAGAGATCATCATAGAAATGTCTGAAATCAACCTCATTGAATGATAATCAATTTCTTACCCCTGCATTTAAAAAAATTTTAATAAAATTGCACTTTACTCAAAGAGCCTACTTCAAAAAAGGGCCCAAAAACGAGTTCACATTCGTAACATATGTACAATTGGTGCAAATTAATATAGTTATAAGAAGTAATATGTACTAGGTATTCAGTATTATATAAATACGCGGATTATAAAATAAATTTTCTTAGAATAAGGTGTAGTCTGAGATCTTAGACATAAATTATATCAGGAGTGAGTGCTGTTCCATAGGGCAAAGTAACAGGCTTGCAGTTCTATATCACTTGTTTACTAGTTAGTGGGACAAAATACTTCAATTAAAATTTGCGTGACATACTTTCAAACTGTTATGTTTATGTCTCGTCCCTGTTATTAACGATACCCCGCCATTTTGTTGCGGGTTCACTTCTGGGAAAGTTTCCTTTACAGTTGTCGTCACTCACGTGAAGTGTGACAATATCGAACTTTATACTCCCGCAGAAAAAGGATTAAGAAAATATTTTCGACCTTCCTTTGTATATTCGACTACCTCCAAAATTTTATTACACATTATTTTAAATACTTTCCTTCATTTTGGGCCAAAGCATTGCCTACTTGTTACGTGTGTACTTGAAGCCGCCCTATGATGGGGCAGACGGAATTTGTCGTCACTACTAGGGTCTCAGACTTTCGCAACTCTTGGATCCTGAAAATCGTTGTCTTATCTCTGTACCGCAAGAAAATGAAATGTTTTGAAATAATTTGAGATATGAAGACCGCAATAAAAGAAAAGAATATCTAGACAATGGCCAGTAGAAAAATATAATAGACTTGCTTTGAGTTCGCGACTTCGCCTGAAGGGTATTGGTTAACCGTTATAGCAAGATTTTTTTTCCCTCCCAGAGGTATTCGACAAAAATAATTTACAACTGTTTTTTGGAACCTAATTGTGGAAAAGTAATTTATTTACAATAAATAAATTTGTTATTTTCATAATTTTCTCAACCATAGTTACCTTCAAGCGTTTCATTATTATATGCAGAAAATTCAGGAAAAAAAAACTTGAGAAAAACCCCGAATTACTAGTATAATCGATTTTTATTTCTGAAAAATAATATTCGTATCGGTCAACTTTCAAGGCCAATCAAGTTGTTAGAGCGTGGCGTCGAAAATAGCTTTGATTATGCCACGCGACGTTCGGTTTTGCTGCTAGAATCTCAATCTTTGCGGAAACGATGAAATATTTTATATCAAGAATTATTTTGCATACAAGAATGCATAGAAGCCTGTTTGCTCTGATTTAACAATATTCTTTATACGCGTGCCAAATCATATAGACTTAATGCTTAGTCGCAGTGTTATTGAGCCAAAATTATTTGAACCACTTCTGAAAAATGCAAATGAAAATAATATGAAATGTTTATCAGACGATAGTATTATACTGTAGGTCGATATAATTATATGGTTTAGTATCTTTATACAAACTTTTACTAATATAAAATAAATCCATTTATATATTATCAAGCGTCAACAATATTTTGTAGTAAATTTTGCGTTTTGCATGATTTGTAGAGTTTCGTAACCCACAGGAAAAATTAAACCATTCTGAGACCATTTATCTGTATGTGTATTGTTTGTTACTGTAGTAGTTTTTGTCAGAAACAGTTTGACGTAAGAATTAGAAAATTCACTTTTTATAAATAAGTCAAAAGTATTAAGCAGAACATTTACGTAGAGATTTTAAAAGAGGAAAATGAAATATCCTATTTTTTAAAGTTTTTATGTCGTGTGGAATATCAATTGAAAGCGGACGTTATAAGAATTCCAAAATTTATATTTTTCACAAATTTATGTAAAAGATTTATAGAGATATAGTGATGTGGACAAAATGATAATTATATGGACAAAAAATATAATCCACCCCCCACCCCCGACACTGCAATGTTAAAATTATATAACGATACCTGACAAAAATTAATCTGAAGTTTACCGGAAAATTAAAACGATGATTCTGTCACATTGTTTTCACGAAATTTTCACGAAGTTTTAAAAATTAATAGGGTATTTACATGGTATAAAATAATATGTATTCCATTTTATTTCAAGAGACATTTATAAATAAATCAAAATGAAAGTTCTGGTATTGTAAACCATTTTCTTACGTTCTTATTAGTAATATAATATGGAAATATTTAGTATTTCAAATTAAAAAATAATAATATTTTATTGCTATTTGATTTTTTATTTTTTATTCTTAATTTCAAGGTCATCATCAAAAATCATTCACATTTAGATAAATAATTTGTGACTATTTATTCTATCGAGAATCAAACCAGGGCCTCTCTAGTCATACGTTAGCGTCTTGACCAATAAATTACGGGGTGGCGTATAATGCGGAAGTGCGTATAAATATTGCTGAACATTGTTTTTCATATATTTTTTTATATAGTTGTGTCGAACACAAAAAATAATCATAGAAAATATACAGTCGAATAAGAACAAAAACTTACCTTTTATAAGAAATACTGCCATATACTCTATAAAATATATATTATACACTGCAAAATTACTAAAATTTATTTAAAAATAAAATATCATAATTTTTTTTTCACTATCTCTGCGCTAGACTATTCGTAGCTATTTTCCTCCAAACGCTATAAAATAAGTGATTTGGACCTAATGTAAATTCATTATGCTTTTGTAAAATAATAATCCCAAAATGTTTTATATCCCTGGTTTTTGACTAATTGACGCAAGAGTTGTCCATTTTTCTCCTCTAAATTTCGTAATTGATATTAGTATAATAACGGTGTACCTACCATTTGTATTTATACCATTATTTGATATGATAGTTCACCAAGTTAATACAGTGCTTACAGTACATCGTTTACTGTTCTTACGGGCGAAATGTAACGAGTTTTTACGAATTTTCGTCGATCGATTGTATATTTATATATATATATATATATATATATATATATATATATATATATTTATATATTTATGTCAACCATATTTTTACTGTCGAAATGGTTTATTTTGCAAACATTATCTTCTGAAATTAAATTGGGTGTAATATTGGCAAATAGATGAAAAGATGCTCTGTACATTCAAATGTCTATATACGCTTAAGTGTGCATAAAGCTTTCGTGGTGCGTAATCTTTCTATACGTACCAGGTTTCATTATTCTCATCATTTATATTAATGCTTCCAAAAAGACGATAAGGCAAGGTATGTCTCAGAGAACACACGGCAGAAGAGTACAAAAAAATTATAACTTCTAAAGTAATACCTTCAGGAAAGAAATAAAATTACACAATTTTCAAAAATAAAATAATGAAGTGAAATTATGAAACGATTATGCAAAATTCAAAATGATCAAGTGGCAAGAATGATTTTTATATGGTGTAGCGTTGAAATCGGTTGAGAACGAAAATATAAAAAGCAAGAAACCAATACAACCAAAAACCGAACGAAATGCTAAATAGCCGCCTATATGTCGGGACGCACAGCCGTATCGCCCTGGACGTTTTACTCCCATATTTATTTTTTTCAGACTGAGACACCGAGAAGATTTACTTAAAAAATTAATTTATAATAACACTCGCCTAGTATTTCTTAAGATTAATATCTACGTGCACACGATTTTTGGATCTTCGTAAAATTGTAAGGAATGAAATATTAATTGAATATATTTTTTATTTCAGAAATCGATTGAACTTTTTCGATTTGTTAATACGAATCAATGTCAAGAACAAATATTCAAACTAAATGAAAAAAAATAAATCAGAAAACTCCATAAGCAACCGAGTATCAAGAACCGAAAGCTCATGTCGAAGCTTATTCGTTAGCGAGGCTACTTCGTTAGTACGTCGGCCACATACAAGCTTAAAACTCTATACAAATAATATGGCCGTTATGAATAAATCTGAAACTTTGGAATGCTAAGGATTTATTTTGTATTTCACTTGTTTAACTGATAGTGAATATTTTTCACAATTTTGAGAAGTTTCCCTCTGGCTTATGTTCGTTTTCCGCAAATTGCATCATATTTGATAGTGTTTTAATTATTGGTTTTTACATCATAAATAGTAAGTTTAATTCCCGATTTACTTTTCTTAATTTTTTAATAAATCTATAAATTTATGTGTTCTCTGCTGTACCGTTATTTTTCATACTAATTGGTACGAAAATACTTTCATGGATATTCATTTATTCATAAGTTCACTAATAATTATACCGAATTGAATCCGGACTATGTAAGTTTATTTGTAATAGTTTGAACAATCCAAATTATTCAAGCTATCTGAGAAATATATTCAATAACCTTGTCTGCTCATGATTTAGAAAAAACTTTGTTGAAAATCTGCTTAGTATGAAAAGTTCACCCACCAGCTACGCTAGATACTCGCCTTCTATATATATTTTCAAATGTCGTCAAAAAACCCTTCATTTGATAATCCTCTATTCCTACCCTTTCTTAATTCACTTCATATATTTTATAAAGTAATTAACTTTTTTGAATATATTGTTTTTTTTCGTTAGAGATTGTAAATTTTTATTTGTAAAATTTTGTAATAAGTTCGTGACTAATAAATATTTAGTATTCTATATTACTTAATGTACAGATTTAGCAATTGTGACTGCAAGAGATGTCTTATGTAGCAATAAATCGGTCAAATATTTATGTGTTCATCAAAGTTCCAAAATAAATTAAATAAGCAAATATTCTCAACCATGCATGATTATGGTTTTTTTGTGTTTAAATTTTAGGGCTGTAGGTAATTTTAAAGCTATTTGATTAAATTTTTCCTATTAGTGGGTTAAATATATACTTGCAAGCTTTTTAATATGACGAAGATTTTTGTAAAAAAAATCCTTTTAGTGGCTAATATTTATAATTTTGTAAGCAATATCGAAAAATAAATATATTATCCTAAATATATATAATTTCAGATACACCGCATAAAATAAACAAAATCGACGTACTTGTAGAAGGTGTTACAAATAGCTGCCTTTTTGTAACTTCGAAAGTTCGTTATGATCTTAAATCATATAAATGAAAGTGAAGAGAAAGAGACTATGAAAAGGCGACAAGACAGTTGAAGCTAAAGGATATTAGTGACTTCAGAAAAAAAATTGTGCACCTCAATGTACTTGATCCGCACAATTCTTTTTAAGAAATATACACCCAATCGATATCGATGAAACTTTAAAAAATAGAGGTGCAGTAATTTTACTTCACCACATGCAAGAAATCAAACTTATATAGTAGTTTCTAATCACTTCATTAAACGTAATTATAAACTTAGCAGTAATACAATTGATGCATTCGACATTGCAGAAATATAATATTTACTTCGGCATTGATATTGACTTTATTAACTCAAATAATTATACTTTAATAAAAATATACATTGATTTTAATCAAATCGATGGATTGTTTATTGAGAAAATACTGTTTATTAGAGTTTCGTAGTTAAGAGAAAAATAGAACCCTCATACAATTACTGACGACTTCTGCTGTCTGTGTGTCACAGTTATTTATCCCAGATTTTTTTTTATATATCTACCTATTTTCGTGTCTCTTGAACTACATAACTAAATTCTTTGAACAATTTTCCTATATTTGACTTAGAAACTTGAAATTCGGTATGTTTATGAAGCATATTAATTTGCACATAATCAACAGCTAACACTCAAAAATATTTAGATGGAAATGTTGAGCGCAAATACTTTTTTAAAAACGATTAAAAATTCTACGTAAAGTGTGGGGTAATATTTAAAAAGGCCAGTTACATGGGTTTCCAAAATATTTTGTAATTTTAGGTGTACTGCCTACCATCTTCAGAATCTGAAAGATAATCGTCAATCATTAAGAACCTGTCTCCGCCTACTGATGAATATAAATTTCTCCCAAGATGTATATCATTGGAGATAATATTTCCATAATCGTTACAAAGAGAATTAAACCCGAAATACCGGCGGCACCCTACACGGTCAAAGACGCTATATTGGTGCTCAACTCAATACACTATTGAATATAGTTAGTGTTAATTTTGTAGAAATTCATTATTCACAATTAAAAGAAACTACGTGATGTAGTATTATTTCTACTTTCTTTAATTTCTTTACCACGACCTAGGTTTCGTCGTATTACAACATCTTCAGGTGGGCTATTAGCAAAGATCTTTAAAGAAAGAGCAGATATCTTTGCTAATAGCCCACCTCAAGATGTAATACAACGAACCTAGGTCGTGGTAAAGATCTTAAAGAAAGTAGAAATAATACTACATCACGTAGTTTCATTTAATTGTGACCAATATATTGGCGACACAACTTATTGGCGACAAAACTAACCACGGCGGTTAAATGTAAACCAAAAATATGTACTTCCCCCTCGTTTTTAAAGTTACTGAAGCTAACATTTAGATAAAAGCAAGGATTTTAAAAGCCAACCTAAAGTTTGTAAGAGTACTGTAACGACGTTTCTAAATATCATATTCACGGTAACCTAATGTCTCTCTTTTGATGATATTATATATTATTAGATATTAATTACACTATTAAGTCCATATTAGCAATGACTTATGATAAATAAACTATTTCACTTCAAACGAAATATAGAAACCACTATGCACGAGATAGAATCGCACCTAGTCCGTTTTTTTTCTCGTTTCCTTAAATGTTTTAAAAACGCTACAAATAGTCGCTTTCTAAGGAGTTTACGTACGAAACAATAACGTCTGAATCTTGTCATCTATAATGATGTTAGTTTTTTTGGGAAAATAGTAGTCGATACTTAATTATATGAGTCTATAGATGGTACTCGAATAGTATTGCATGCCCGTGTAACGTTATGGAAATATTTCATAGTATTTTAAAATTTCCATCCACAACTTTTCCATACGCAAACTAAACTTAAAAATAAACCTATGCGAACCAAATACGATGGCATTTATGACGAGTAACCTAATTCAATAAGTCTACTTACAACAGGTTGATTATTTGTAACGAAGCTTTAAGCTCGTACAAGGTTGAAACACTAACGAAGCGGTCCCGCTAATGAATGTTTCACGGATTCAGTCAAGGTTTTTAATAAGCTCGAATTGAAAGTTTTGTTGTAAGGTTTCTCCGTACTTTGTGATTATCTCCGTATTTTGTTTTAATTTCGGTTGAATTGCAGATCTCTTTTACATTTTTACGTATATAATTTAGTTATAACAAGAAGTTAAGAAACGTATTCTACGTTTTTTTTCATAATTTCATAGAATAAGAATTAATCCTACTACTATTATAAACGAAAAAATTTGTGAGGAGGTATCGATGGATCTTGGTTGTTCTTTAACTCAAAAACTACTGAATGGATTTCAAGACATTTAATGTAGCTTATACATCATAATAATAAATAGGCTACAATTTATAAAGATATTGTATGATTTGGCTATTTCTTCATTTGGCTATTTCTGTCCTCTGAGAGTTATCTTAGCGTGCGCTGCCTAAACCGTTAAAGTTACACGAAGGTAATGTAAAATGGAAGTGTTTCTCTTAAATAGTTGTAACTAAAAGTCTGCGACAGCATATATTTACCTTTCAAGTGAAAGCCATTATAATCAAAATAGTTAGGCATAAATACTATTAATTTGAATTATTTTTCATAGTACACATATTATAGTATTAAATTAATTCTTGTGAAAATAAATTCGTTTATTGTTTTAGTATTTAAAGTAGATAAAGTTTGTCTTCGATGTTAAATAACGTGGACAGATATTTTAAAAGTTATCACTATAGGAATAGCTCGAGCGGAGCGCTATTAAAATACGTCCAAACGCGGGTAGAAGTCCCAGAGATGAAAATAGAATGCTTTTTATCACGGAAAGTTAGGCCGATAATAAAAGCATAATTAGATCGACGATCAGTAGACATGATTTGAATTAGTATAAAGAATACCTTTATTTTACCCCAAGGGTACATTCCCGTGGGAAAATTATAAGAAACGATGTCGTTTTCCAACGACCACGCGGGCGAAACGGCGGGCAAAAGCTAGTAAAATGTACTGGAAGGGGTAAATGGAAAACATTCACGTAAAGAAAGGTGGACTATGTATTATTGGATTCCTGATACACTCAAATATTTCTACACTAGATAAATCGTAAGTATTTTCCATTAAACTTTATTATTTGTTTGCCCTTTAAGAAGTGAACAATTTTATATGTACTCTAAAACTTTTAAAGGAGTATTTTTAAAAATCTTTGCCAGCAGAAAAATCATTACTCAAATATGCACATTTTTTGGCACCTATTTTTCTATACCTGATACATCTACTTATTTTCATATTTTCAAAACTACCTGGCTAAATCCTACACTCTCACTCATTTCTCAACAATTTACAACAATTCTGAATACATTTCCTAAAAGATCCTGATACCTTTTAAGATTTCGTACCTTAAAAAAAAAGAATGAAATTCTTATTTCTCACGCGTATTAAAAATGATAAAATATTGATACATCATAGAACACATTCACTCACTTTATTAGGAGTAAACGGACCATAGACATAACATAAGAGTCACTAGATTCTTTTCGCAGATGTCACTTTTCTAATTTACTTAAAACTTTTCCCGTGTACATTTTTATCAATAAATTTTGATTCTGTAGGCAAAACATTTGCGATTTTAAGACTTTCTTAGGACGCCGTGTCACCAACACTAAAATAACCAAACATCCTGGAACACTTTCATCCACTTACTTGTACGTAACTTGTTTATAGATTCTAAGTTATTATAACTTTACACACCCACCCGCGATTACACCACCCCCGCGATTTTAAAATTTTAAGAGACACGTACCTCAAATGGCAAAATATGGAAACGTTTTAGCATCACACATTCATGAATTTATTTCCAGTTAATGAAACAATATCAGAATGTTAATGTACTACTTAAAATTGACAACTTGTAGTCCTACGGCTGCTTACAATTAACTGTTTTTTATTGAATAAATTGAGAAATTTACATAATTTTTTAAAATTTTTCAATTCTTGACTTTTTAGCATAATTTTTCATAATTTTTTCAAACGATTCATTTGAATTACGCATAGAATCAATTGTTTATGAATTTTCCGAAGAAATCACTTGTTTAATGGACTACCCGAACTTTTCTGTCGTTTTAATATTGAATAATTGACTGTGCCTTGATATGCTGCATTCCAAGGTGAAACTGTTAATTTAAAAAAAATTGTTTTTCTTAATTGTTTACGTCAAAAAATGTGATATCGATTATATGTTTACAGCAGACCATATTCTAGTAAAAATATCATTATAATCAAATTCACACACACCGGCGTTGGCAAAGTATAAGCCATCTCACTATAGCGATATAATGCAACGCGATAAACTCCATATTCTGCCTTGAGTATTAAGCGATGGAAATATTATTCAGTAAGAATATAAATGGATTATGGTGGTAATGCGGTGGTTTAATTAAGTTAATTTATTTTATTTTTCGTGGAAGTTCTGTTTATAAGATTAATTAAACAACATAAAATTAAAAATTATAGTGTGTGTTCAGAATTTTATATAATATAAGATGACTAGAATCTGTAAAGATGGACAATTTTATTATTACGACAATAATTCTCTTATGTCAAATGTTATTCAAACTTTTATCAAATGTTTATTCCTGTGCCAAAGTAAAATCTGAGAAAAATTTGTATATAGAGAATATATTATGTCACGCAAACAAAACGAGTGGGCGCTTTATGTTCAATATATAATAAAATACTACCTACACCGTCTTTACATCCTTAGCTTTTCCTGATGCTAGCCCAGTATAAGCCACGTAGTGTGATATGAATCATCCCTTCGGTCGTTATAAGGACGAACGGATGCCAGTTTGGGCTATAAACATTTCAGAGTATCGGTTAACAACGCGTTGATGTACGATGGTAAGTTTCTGTTAAATATACCGTGCGTATATTGAATAGAAATTGCTGGTTTAAATTTCAGGACTTGTATCGTATCTACTAAATGGATCTTTGTTGCTTTTTAACGCAAATACTACTGAACGGATTTTGATACATTTAATATAGCTTATACATCATAATAACACATAGACTACAATTTATAAAGATATTGTATGATTTGGCTATTACGTAACGATAAGAAGCAAATAAGTCGAAAAAATACCTGTCCTCTGAGAGTTATCTTAGCGTGCGCTGCCTAAACCGTTAGTTACACTAAGATAATGTACAGTAAGTATAAGTCCGCGACGACATATATTTACCTTTTAAGTGGAACCATTATAACCAAAATAGTTAGACATAAATACTATAGAATATATTTGGTGTTGATTTTGTAAAAATGTATTATTCACAATCAAATGAAACTACGTGATGTAGTATTATTTCTACTTTCTTTAAGTTCTTTACCACGACCTAGGTTTCGTTGTATTACATCTTCAGGTTGTCTGTTAGCAAAGATAAAATTACAAAGATTAGGATGTTTGCTAATATCCCACCTGGTGATGTTGTAATACAACAAAACTTAGGTCGTGGTACAGAAATTAAAGAAAGTAGAAATAATATTACATCACGTAGTTTTATTTAATTGTGAATAAATACTATTAATTTGAATAATTTTTTTGTAATACACATATTATAGTATTAAATTAATTATTGTGAAAATAGATTTGTTTTTCGCTTTTGGGACATAAAGTAGATAAAGTTTATCTTTCATGTTAAATAATATGGACAGATAGTTTAAAAGTTATCACAATATGAATAGCTTGAGCGAAGCGCTATTAAAATACGCCCGAACGCGGGCAGACGTCCGAGAAATGAAAATAGGATGCATTTTATCCCGGAAAGTTAGGTCTATAATAGGAGGATAATTATACCGACGACCTGTAGACATGACTTGAATTAGTATAAAGAATACCTATATTTTACCCCCAGGTTCTATTCCCGTGGGACAATTATAAAAAACGATGTTGTTTTCCAACGTCCACGCTGGCAAAGCTGCGGGTAAAAGCTAGTAAAATATACTGGAAGGGGTAAATATTAAAGATTTACGTAAAGAAAGATATACGATGTATTAGTAGATTTCTGATACACTCACATATTTCTACGAGAAAAATCTGACAAATCCTAAGTGTTTTCCAAACAACTTTATTACTTGTTTACCCCTTAAGAAGTGAACAATTTTATATGTACAGAAGTTTTAAAGTAATATTTTTAAAAATCTTAGCCAGCACAAAAATAATTATTCAAATATACACATTACTTAGCATCTATTTTTCTATACCTTATACATCTACCTATTTTCATATTTTTAAAACAACTTGGCTAAATTCTACACTCTCACTCACTTCTTAACAATTTACAAGTCTGAATAGATATTCTAAAATATCCTGGTCCCTTTTAAGATTCCGTACCTCAAAAAGAAGAAAGAAATTCTTATTTCGCATGCGTATTACAATTGATAAAATATTCATACATCATAGAACACATTCACTCACTTTATTAGGAGTAAACGAGCCATAGACATGACATTAGAGTCATTAGATTCTTATGACAGATGTCACTTTTCTAATTTACTTAAAGCTTTTCCCGCGTACATCTTTATCAATAAATTTCGATTCTGTAAGCGAAAAATTTGCGATTTTGAGACTTTCTTAGATTGTATATTGTATCACCTACCTATTTTCATGTTTTTAACACTACGTGGTTATATTCTACACTTTCACTTACTTCTCAATAATTCTGAATAGATATTCTAAAAGATCCTGGTCCCTTTTAAGATTCCGTACTCAAAAAAAAGGAACTAAATTCCTTTTTCGCACGCCTATTACAAATGGTGAAATATTGACACATCATAGAATACATTCACTCACTTTATTAGGAGTAAACGGGCCATAGACACGACATTAGAGTCACTAGATTCTTTTGGCGGATGTCACTTTTATAATTTACTTAAAACTTTTACCGGGTACATTTTTATCAATAAATTTTTATCTGTAGGCGAAACATTTGCGATTTTGAGACTTTCTTAGGTCGCGTGTCACCAACACTAAAATATCCAAACATCATGCAACACTTTCATCTACTTACCTGTATGTAACTTGTATATAGATGATAAGTTAGTATAACTTTACACACCCACCCGCAATTACAAAATCCCCGCGATTTTAAAAATTTTATGACACGCATACCTCAAAGAGCAAAATATGAAACGTTTTAGCATCACACATTCCTGAATTTATTTTCAGTTAATGAAATAGCAGAAACAATATCAGAATGTTAATGTACTTCTTAAACCTGACAGCTTGTAGTCCTACAGCTACTTACAATTAACTGTTTACTGGTAAAATACTTCCTATGAAGACTCTTATTTTATAAAATTTCTCAATTCTTGACTTATTTGTATTATTATTCATAATTTTTTCAAATAATTCATTTGACTTAGGCATAGAATCACTTGTTTATGGATTTTCCGAAGAAATCACTTGTTTAATGGTCTACTCGAACTTTTCTGTCGTTTTAATATTGAATTTTTTATAATATCAAAAAAATTTGTATAATATAAGATGACTAGAATCTGTAAAGATGGACAATTTTATTATTACGACAATAATTCTCTTATCTCAAATGTTATTCAAATTTTATCAAATGTTTATTCCTGTGCCAAAGTAAAATCTGAAAGAAATTTGTATATAGAGAATATATTATGTCACGCAAACTAAACGAGTGGGCGCTTTATGTTCAATATATAATAAAATACTACCTACACCGTCTTTACATCCTTAGCTTTTTCCTGATGCTAGCCCAGTATAAGCCACGTATTGTGATATGAATCATCCCTTCGGTCGTTATAAGGACGAACGGATGCCAGTTTGGGCTATAAACATTTCAGAGTATCGGTTAACAACGCGTTGATGTACGATGGTAAGTTTCTGTTAAATATACCGTGCGTATATTGAATAGAAATTGCTGGTTTAAATTTTAGAACTTGTATCGTATCTACTAAATGGCTTATGATTTACGACACCTTGAATTCTTGACTTTTATCTGTGAATTATATTTTATAGCAAATATACGAAATGAAAAAAAAAACATGTGTTCAATTACAAAGTGTGACAGTGATTTTTATTAAGTGATATCAAGTGATACTAATTTATTAAAAAAACAATTAATTAAAATTATTTTAATTGCTAATTGTTTGGCTTGCTTTCGTTCGGATAGCAAATATGTTTCATCTATTGATTTGTCAAGATGTGAACCCACGCTCGTATTTTTGGTCAGTTAAAAACATTACCATAATTATCAAAATATTCATTAGAAAACTGAAAAACGCAAGGGAAAATTGATCTGTATAAATAAGCCAAACAAAATTCTACATAACAAGGTTATGGACAATTCTGAGCAGTGAGATCTAGAAATTGACTTCCAAAATTAAGTTATTTTAAATAATTAAAAGGTTATTATGGAATTTACCTAATTTATTTATGTACACCGCTTTATTGTAGATTTTTTTGTTTATTTGTAACGAATTAAACAGCGCACACTAAAGTATCTGTCGGCCTATGCTGTTTTTTCATTTCACCAAAATGTATTTTCGCATACCGCATCATTTTTACAAAATATTCATAAATTATTATTCACAAAACATCCTTGTAGATCAGTACACCAGTTATCAAAAATTAAATCAGTTCAATATTTACTAAGAAATACGCATACATATAGACAGAAAGATGGGGTAGTAGACTTTCGTTTTATAATACGTATTAAGTTACGTTATAATACATCCAAATGACATATTGTGTTTATAAGAAACACACATTCCTTACACTTTTAGCTACAGACACAAGTTTATAAATTTAAAGACAGGCAACAGTTTTGCTAAACCAAATTCAAATATTAATATTATTGTTTGCTATGTTAATATACTGCTTAATGTATCATTCACAAGCCTAAGAAATGATATTTCGTTGTATTTTTCTTTACTTAAAAACTATTTTACATAGAAATTATATTTTGTTGTTTAAGTAAAGGATGTGGCGCTTTTCAGGTATTGCAGTATATGAATGAAAACTCATGATATTTTATTGTTTTAATAGAGGAAAAGTTCTTTCCGATCATTGCAGCTCATGAAAGAAAACTCATGAAAAAAGACCTATAAATATTTTTGACACCTTCCTTGTTATTGATATAAATGTAAAGTATAAAGATGAATAATTGACAGTGTAGACCAAAATTACAACATACGGTGAATTTACTTCCATGAGGTATATAGCAAAATTAGCGAAATTTGACTGTTATTTTTTTATTGTATTTTAATTTATTCTAGAGTTCAGAGTAATGTAAACGCAAAAAAAAAAAGAAAATGTATGTATATATATATATATATATATATATATATATATGTATGTGTATATACATATATATATATATATATACACATATATATGCATATATATATATATATATATATATGAGATAAATAAGTGAAATGTATATTAGTCTACTGAAACTTTTTAGGATATTACACCAACAGCACATCCAAAAATTTCTTATGCC
Source organism: Druceiella hillmani (assembly GCA_039881145.1). Lineage (NCBI taxonomy): Eukaryota > Metazoa > Arthropoda > Insecta > Lepidoptera > Hepialidae > Druceiella > Druceiella hillmani. Next base: position 12,846,098 of record JAYKKI010000010.1, on the reverse strand, counting down.
TTTGCTGAAGCTAAGAATTTGAGATATAACTTTTACCGTGAAAGATAGCAAGGAAATATTTGTATTAAGGTTTTATATCAAAGCATACTGAAATCAGCATCAGAACTTCTGAAGTTACTTCTCTTAATAAATTAACATCCTTCAGACTTACTGGATTCAATTTCTTCTTCAAATATTTTGAAAGCCTTGAAATATTTAATTTTGTAGCTGATTTCATATACAGTATTGATGAAACTGTCGTTATTATAATGCAAAAAAAAACAAAATTTTTAACACGAAAAAATTTAAACGGGGTGCCAAATCGTAAATGTGAGCTATATATATTTAATAATTCAGGCAAAATAAATCACTCAGTATGGGGTTGTAAAACTCTTCACCAATGGCTTCGTAAAAATAATTTTTCATGAACAATATATTGCTTTTATTCAGACACTAACTGCTGTTGTTTATATTCCTGGAGTTAAAGATGTCATCTTCATTTATGCTCTCGATTAGTGTGAAAATAAAATTCATTTGACTCCCAAAATAGTCAACAGCCGAATGTAGATACTATCACAAATATTACTGATATAACATGTGCATCTCCAAACATTCTTCTGACTAATGAATTAGATTCTTATTAAAAAAAGACGATGAGTTCAAAGCAATAGAGAACACATCCGCAAATACTGTCTAGCACGCCTGTAAAAAAAGAATGAGAAAAAAAAAGAAATTATGAAAATTAAAAAAGGAAAAGTAAAATAACCGTGGAGTTTACTTCTAAAGAAAAGGGAAAAGGAGTCAAAAATTTGAAAGATTTTGACGAAACCGAAAATAATATTGATTATTATTGCATATTTTATAAGGAAAAATATGAGCTTGTACCAAATGAAAATTATATCAAGTATGACATTTATAACAACCAGACCTATGAAAAATGTACTAAGGGCGATTCAAGTCGGGTTTAGATGTGTGAATGTTTAAATATAATTGGCCTAAGAAAAATAAGTAATAATTTATTTAAGTTCCTATTTATCTCATAATTTTTTAATTTTCCCCACGGACTGATCTTAGTTACGTCACATAACGTTAGGTGAATAAAAACGATAATGGTTTTGTTTTCTCTCACAATTATTAAAAATACTGCGTTTAAACACTGTTATGAAAAATTTGTAAACAGACTATCAAATATTATTTTTTAAGCCAAATTAATTTTAAGACGATCTATTGGTTTTAAGATTTTAAAGTGAGATTTTCTTAATTACCCTACACTCCATTATATATTAAAAATTAAATCAATTATCCAAAAATCTATTTGAATAAAGAAGGTCAATTTATTTCTTTAAGTGGTGACTTAATCAAGTTGAATATACACAAATATAATATGTTTCATAGGTGTTCATGGTAATCAAAAAGTTTTTCCTGTCAAAGAATTTCCTGTAACCTTTAAATTATTGTATTTTTACTGAAAACATTTAAAATTTCTTGGAAATTTACGTTTATATGTTAAATGAGTTCAGATATGTGCGGGGTACTGAGAATTTGTTCTCTGACTGAGAATTGTTGAGAATTGTTTCTCATACAGCTGAAAAACTGTCTGAGAATTGTTTCTCATACAGTTTTTTCTCACAATTAATGCATATTATGTGCCTTAAAAGTGCCACGAATATCGAGTACGCTTATACTGAGCGGACTTTCAACGTGATTGAATTTTTACATGAAATATTTTGATGTAAAATATTATGATGGATTTGAAATTTTTTTAAATACTAGAACTGAAAGTGATTGAAATCCATCTCGATTTCTAACAAAAAAATTTAACAAAAAAAATGTATATATATATATATATATATATATATATGTATATATATCTACTTTTATTTAGATGCTACACCGGCTAAAGGATTGTAAACCAAGAGTATAAAAAAATTATGCAGACTTCAAATAACTACCGAGAAATACGTAGTGAAAACTATTTATACATACCTCAATACATAGATATATGCGTACATACGAGTATATAAATAACTTAACCTCTTTTAGTTCGATTTAATTAACGTACAATGATACTTTCAAATTCTAACCAAATTTACAAGGGATTATACGGGGGGTACAGCCTTCTAAATAAAAAAGGATCAAACTGGTCCTTAAATGTCGGAGATATGAGGTAAAATATATAAAGATGTGTTTAAATACGTACCAAAAATATTTAGTTACTGCTTAATTTTTTACATCTATACGTACTTACATTAATTAATTTAATATTTTTATTGCCCATTTATACCTCTGTATACTCCTTACCTGCATAGAAATATTCCTGCTATTTTATGTTTGTGTATGTACTTATTTACCTACCTACCTATTAATATCTCAGTCACTCTATGCCTTTTTATGTACCTATATATAAACCTTCCTATTTACTTGGCTTTCCTACTAACGTCAAAATAAGTCAAAGTCCATAAGTTTATTTCTTACAACCCAAACTTCATAAGTTGCTTTCTCATTACTTTAGATCTATTATCACTTTTTGGCTAATTTTGCTAAAATGTAGATTTACGTCATCCTTAGTCATTTCAAAATGTTATGTTTGAATTTATTATTAGTTTATCGTTAAGCCTATATGATTTAAACTCGATCACAGTACTGTATTGTTCATTGTTGAGAAATTCTATGATCCAGCTTAAATTTCCATATTAAATTTCTAAAAAAAAATTCATAGACATATGCATTTCATAATAAAGGAAGAATGGAAAGTAAATGCCAGATATATGAGTTAAAATACACAAAAAAATAGTTATCTACCTATCTGCTAAAGTTTAAGTTACTTAATATATTTGTTTATATCTATCCGTACTTACTCATGTACTTACCTAATAATATTTTAGTCGCTTTATGCTATTTTATATACCTACTTATACTTACCTACCTATTAATTTTGTTACTTTCCTACTTACATGGAGACAAGTCAAACTAGTTCAAACTGATGAATGATGAGTTTATTCCTCACAACTCAAAAGATTCTCTCTCCACCCTCAGGCTCCAAACTGTAACCTTGATTTTGCTAAACAGTGCGTGTTCATATCGTCTTTAGTCTTATTATATTATTTGATCTCTAATTAAACTTTGCTAGTGGTACCTGTGCTTCTAATTTTTGAAATATTCTGAGAAGTTCACTTTTCATATGATCCTCGACCATATTTAAAGAAACGAGGTTCTTTTAACGTATTACTTTTTATCCCACAGAATTCATAAAAATGTCTTTATGGATTTTAATGCTAAGTATGGTCAGGCAATTTAAAATATTTGCCAATTTTCCGATTGATTGCCCGTGTAGACCATACATTTTGTATTCCTTCTAACTTGTTATCTATTGGAGATTTTAAAGTTTTACTCCTCAGTAAAGAATAGCAAATTTCAAACTGTAGCCGATATACCATTGAAAACTCGGAGCTTACGTCTATAGAGAAATATATTTTTAAAAACTTTTTTTCATGTCAATACAAGTCAAAGAAACCCAAACTTCATAACTTTATTTCTCATTATTTTAGAACTATTATCACTTTTTGGCTGATTTTCTTAAAACGTAGATATATTATTTTTGTGGTAGATGTTAAGATGTAGAACCATGCAAACTAAACACATGTGAGTTGCACTCACTGGAAAATACAATCATGGTAATCATGAAAAACATGATTCGTCCAATTGTACCCCCATCATCTGCAATATCTCTTCTTATGGTTCATTTATCGCCACGTAATAAAAGGGAAACAGGGATCCCCGTTCCCTTCAATTTTTTTTGCTAAAGGAAGTCGATTCAAAATTACACACATATATGGATACGACCAAACATGCATAAATACATTCATTGATCTTTATATATAATTGAGATACTGTTAAAATTGAAAGAAAGAATGACAATAAAAAGTATACCAGCTCCAAATATTTTGAATTTAAATTATCCAAGATTCTATTTTTTAAATTTTGGGGTAATATCAGCGAAATAATTTTTTTCAAGATCAACACCATCCGACTAACTTCTGGTAGAAATAAAATTTTAAACCTTGTATGACGTTACCTATATATGTAGCATAGACGACGAAACTGCTAATATATCACACGAGACAAAGTATAACTATTAATTAATTAATTAAAGAAATTTTCGTCATTAAACATTTTAAACCTGAAATTAAATATACTGTTTTCTAAAGAAATATTTACCAGAATGATATGATTTGGAGACACATTTTTATAGAATAATTAAAGAATAATAAAGTGTTTTTAATACCAGACGCCTAAAAGTTACAATAAAGTTCACAATATTCTTATTTTCGTCCAATAATTAAAATTTACTATGTCACTATTCACATTTTATTTTTTTATTTTCTGTGAAGGGAAAAAACAAACAATAACTATTTGAAATATTCTATGAACACCAAATACGAAATAAGTTTTTATTCTAACATTTCCACAAAGAACAGAGAAAAATAGATACATTTATAATATATAAAATTAAATACAACAATGCATAAATGTGACAATATTAATTGAAGCAAGTGAAACAATATTTTTTTAGAATAAGACATAAAATCAATATGGAAAACACTTGTTATTAACTTATCAATTAAATAAAACCGCAATTATGAATTACAAGTTATTTTGTGTAAGGCACTCTATTTAACTAAGTTGGATAAACAATGAATAAAGTAAAATTTAAATAACGTTATTGATCCATATTAAACTACCCCTTTTGGTATACATACTTTATAATTATATACTTCAATCATTCTGGATTTAGCCTTACGACCATCTACATATGTTAAACACAAAACTTGCGTATTTCCTTTGTCCTTCAATATTCAGTATCGATTTTATTACAAAAGTAAGTTGCGGACGAAATTACACTTTTCATATTTCACGACTTCCGTCGTTGCTGACGTAAAGTTTTATTACGGGGCAAATATTTATTGTGACTTGAAAAAAGAAGTAAAACTTTTGACGTAGTGTTTGCTTCGCCCACGGAATACGCAAGCTTTCCTTAAGCATATATTAGGATATCGCCAGTTGTGAACAGGAAAATCAAGACGTAAATTTTCGAAAAAATTTATTCATAAGTCGTGTAACATAAGGGTCACTAAATTCAGTTCCGTGTGCGTTATATAAGTAGAAACAAACCAGTGGGTAATCTTCATACCCCGAAACTAGTAAGTGCATGCTCCGAAGTTTCGTACCAACATTTATGTAAATTAAAATTAAATAGATCTATATTTTTCTTCTCTTAGCATTTGAACCAAACTTCCAAACTTTTAGGTCATTTCTGGATAAAATCAAATCAAAATATCATTTATTAAATTAAGTTATATACTTAGAACTACTTATTTTTACCTTAACAAGATCAAGCACGTATGGTAAGTGAACTATAAGATATTGAAGCGATTAAATTTAAGTGTATATATATATATATATATATATATATATATATATAAAGGCAAAATGATTAACAGGTCTTGGACTCATATTTTATACTTTGTACAAGTTCACCAATACGGGAGACAACGAAAATTATTAATAAATACTTTTAATAAAAAAATACTTTTAAGACTTTCTACATATTTTAATATTTACTTTATTGCTCAAATCACTCAGAGATTGGAACAAGTTTCTTTGCATCTTTTATCGCGCAAAATGCATTGTTACCTTCAGAGACTGTAGTCATGTACATTTCTTGTTTAAAAATATAGTTCTTCTCGTATCAAAATGCGCGCTATTTCTACAGATAAGTTAAGAAATAACACGTCAAAAATAAATTAGAAAAACGTAGAGAATATCTAGCCAAAAATAGTGTTGCAAAACGGTAAGTGGACTTTTAACAGGTATTTTCTCGTAACGACCCTAAATATCTAATGAAAGATAATAATGATGGAAAGTCATTTAAATATGTCCCGACAGTTTCTAAAATTAATCGCGTTGTTCCAATCAGCTGTTACGAGCAATTTCAAAGACAAAATTTTCTTTTTACAGAAATAATAATACCGACATCATATTAATTAATACTATAGTTCTCTCTATCATTCGAAATTATTGATGCAAATTAACCAGAAATAATTCAAATGGTACTGACCTTAGCAATATTTGAGTTAAAGTCATTCATCCAGAGTTCCTTCTTGCACCAATGAATTCTTGGGATCATCGTGAATGAAATATTTAAATTATCCTAAGGACAAGAAAAAAAATCCGCAAATCTAATACTTAGCAAATCGGATTCTTTTGTGCAATCGTAAGCTAATTTTCTTATTTCATTCGATAAAAACTCAAAAGAAAACAGGATATTTTACTTGAGGTTCCTGCCTGTAAGTAATATATCGTTTAAAACGTATGTAATTGCAATTGGTAAACAAAACTGCAAGTAATGTATCGTTTAAAACGATATATTACTTGCAGTTTCATGCCTTACATTTAATATTATTACATGTTTTAACATAGGAACGTCTGTTTATGGGTTTAATTTCTTCACAAAAAATTTTAAGCTCCCAAGTAAAAATTTTGGTTTTTCTTTCTTTCATCTGCAGTTCAATGCATGACAAAGTTCCTGCACATAAATCTAAAAATGTCATTCTTGTTTGAATATTAGTGTTAATGGTAATACAAATGTCCACCATCAACACATTGTCAGCGTGAGTACAGTGAATTTTAGGGAGTTATGAAATTATTTAAATAATAAACTTGTAAGCTTGCAATATGTTTCAGGGCACTTTGACTTATATTACTTTAACAGACACCAAAATAGTCCTAATTATGGTTATTTAATTTTGCAATCTATCTAGTATTGGCGCATCTCTAGTTGAGTATTATTTCACTTTTAACTAATTTTTAAAAATGTCAATACCTACTTATTTTTATAAAGAAATTAAATACAATTTCTAGGCAAAATCAATCTATATCATTTCGCAAAACGATCACGAACATATACGACGGCATAACGACGACTGAGATTTAAATGGTTCAGCTTCGAGATATAGCTAAGAAAATAAAGGAGTGCATTTCAGTGTACGGCTGATAGGAATCCACTTTTCTGCGTTAACATGAGTGAGGAAATTGGTAAACCAGAGACGCAAAAAGATAAATTTTTTAGAAAATGTTTCGGCGATGTCTATATATGACTTGTTTTACGATTAAGCAGTGTAAATGCGCATACTTCTATATTTAATATTCTGTACAAATATTTATAGGTCCATCCAATCCAACGTTCCTAGAACCACCGCAAGAATTGAATCCACGGCTTAGTTAATGATAAAATAGATGATACAGATTTCGTTTTAAATCTGCTTTATACATCGGAGAGAAAAATGGTGTTCATGTGTCATATGATACGTAAAAAATTTAGTAGCAAACATTTTGAAATATTTTCGTAACAATTTTAAAGAGGAGTAATTAAGTACTGTATTATTTTTTCCTAATATTCTATGTGTGTAACATGACACGGAACTCAAAAATAATTTTATCAGAATTTTAAGGGCACACTCTTCGTTGTAATCAACAAAATATGCAAATAGGTACATCACTCCGCTTATTTCAGATATTGCTGAATCAAAAGTTATGGATGGACCCTGTTTTATGTACTCTGAGATAGACCCTGATTGGAAGATTACAGGAAAACCCATGGTCATTCCACTCAAACATACTCGCACATGTTCGGTTCCTGTTTTCATAGGTTGCGCGAAATATCGGTGATTATGTTTGATAAATCTTCATTGAAGTTAGGTGCGTCAATCTATCAACACATATTTTACATATCTTTTAAATGGATCGAAGTAAAATAATTAGTTTTACTTCTGCATGATGACGCTAGACCTCATAGACCAATACCCGGTATAAAGTCTACCATATAGTTCTCTTGATAACACCTCGTGATTCAAATTAGCTCGGCCCTTGTTATAAATGTAATCGGGCTTCTTACTAAGTACTTAATTCATTTTTAATTTGGCTGGGTTTCAAAATTCTAAAATTTTTGAAGTAAACTCCAACAGCGTTTTCTTAAAATTTCATTGAAACTAAATATATATTAGCATGATTAGAGATTAGCATGATTAGCAGAGAACCGATTATTTGTCTCACGTTTTTGAAAGGTTTACTAGACAATATATGTACATCGTGTGTCGGGTCGAACACAAGACACATAGCAAACCGCAGGGACTCACGTACGATCTCTTGTCATTCGTCGAGCGGCGTGAAGTGGTACTTAAAATCGTTCGGCTAATGCGTCGCCGATTATTGACAGGCTGCGGCGCCTCTCATCGATAATCGATCTATGTCCATCAGTGGACTGAAACCGGCTGATAATTTAATTGGAATATACAAGGTAAAAATCAATGTGATCTTTGCACAATAATGGTTTAATAAAAATACTATGTATTCTTAAATGTTCAAAGTTTTAAGTATTCCTAAACTTGTACAAAACCTTTAAAATATTAGTTTTATTGTTGCTAAACAGGTTCTTTTCTAGTTCACGCATCAACAATTCGATGTTAAAGCCAGTATTTGGGTTACAAATATTCTTCGACTTTATTTATAAAAATCGTCGTAAAGTGTTTTATTCAGTGTCGCTGGTATTTTCTTTTTATTTTTGTTAGTGTATATATTCAGCTTAACAGAATGTATTGTCTCTTGCGCTCACATATTAATGATATATTCACTTATTTACAGACACTATAGCCATCTAAAACTATTTGAGAAGGGTTCTAAATTAACCTTAGTGAAAAAGTATTACATCACCTTCAAAATCCAATCGTACATACATATATTAAAAAATCAATCACCTACAAATTTATAGATAATAATATAATATATATATATATATATATATATATATATATATATATATATATATATATATGTATATACACACAGTATACACATAATAATGTAATATATACATACATACACACACACACATATGTATACAAAACAAAACGCTGTTGGAGTTTACTTCAAAAATTTTAGAATTTTGAAACCCAGCCAAATTAAAAATGAATTAAGTACTTAGTAAGAAGCCCGATTACATTTATAACAAGGGCCGAGCTAATTTGAATCACGAGGTGTTATCAAGAGAACTATATGGTAGACTTTATACCGGGTATTGGTCTATGAGGTCTAGCGTCATCATGCAGAAGTAAAACTAATTATTTTACTTCGATCCATTTAAAAGATATGTAAAATATGTGTTGATAGATTGACGCACCTAACTTCAATGAAGATTTATCAAACATAATCACCGATATTTCGCGCAACCTATGAAAACAGGAACCGAACATGTGCGAGTATGTTTGAGTGGAATGACCATGGGTTTTCCTGTAATCTTCCAATCAGGGTCTATCTCAGAGTACATAAAACAGGGTCCATCCATAACTTTTGATTCAGCAATATCTGAAATAAGCGGAGTGATGTACCTATTTGCATATTTTGTTGATTAGAACGAAGAGTGTGCCACTTAAAATTTTAATAAAATTATTTTTGAGTTCCGTGTCATGTTACTCACATAGAATATTAGGAAAAAATAATACAGTACTTAATTACCCCTCTTTAAAATTGTTACGAAAATATTTCAAAATATTTTCTACTAATTTTTTTACGTATCATATGATATATAAACACCATTTTTCTCTCCGATGTATAAAGCAGATTTAAAACGAAATCTGTATCATCTATTTTATCATTAACTAAGCCGTGGATTCAATTCTTGCGGTGGTTCTAGGAACGTTGGATTGGATGGACCTATAAATATTTGTACGGAATATTAAATATAGAGGTATGCGCATTTACACTGTTTAATCGTAAAACAAGTCATATATAGATATCGCCGAAACATTTTCTAAAAAATTTAACTTTTTGCGTTTCTGGTTTATCAATTTCCTCACTCATGTTAACGCAGAAAAGTGGATTCCTATCAGCCGTACACTGAATTGCACTCCTTTATTTTCTTAGCTATATCTTGGAGCTGAACCATTTAAATCTCAGTCGTCGTTATGCCGTGGTATATGTTCGTGATCGTTTTGCGAAATGATAAAGATTGATTTTGCCTAGAAATTGTATCTAATTTCTTTATAAAAATAAGTAGGTATTGAAATTGTAAAAATTAGTTAAAAGTGAAATAATACTCTACTAGAGATGCGCCAAAACTAAATAAATTGCAAAATTAAATAACAATAATTAATAACTATAATTAGGACTATTTTGGTGTCTGTTAAAGTAACATAAGTCAAAGTGCCCTGAAAAATATTGCAAGCTTACAAGTTTATTATTTAAATAATTCCATGACTCCCTAATTCACTGTATTAACGCTGACAATGTGTTGATGGTGGACATTTGTATTACAATGAACACTAATATTCAAACAAGAATGACATTTTAAGACTTATGTGCAGGAACTTTTGCAAGTAGACGGTTAAAAATTTTAGTCTTTTATCAAGAAGTCATGCATTGAACTGCAGATAAAAGAAAGGAAAACCAAAATTTTTACTTGGGAGCTTAAAATTTTTTGTGAAGAAATTAAACCCATAAACAGACGTTCCGATGTTAAAAAATATAATAATGTTAAATGTAAGGTATGAAACTGCAAGTAATATATCGTTTTAAACGATACATTACTTGCAGTTTTGTTTACCAATTGCAATTACATACGTTTTAAACGATATACTACTTGCAGGCGGGAAACTCAAGTAACATATCGTGCTTTCTTTTGACTTTCTATCGAATGAAACAAGATAAATAGCTTACGATTGCACAAAAGAATCCGATTTGCTAAATATTCGATTTGCGGATTTTTTTTCTTATCCTTAGGATAATTTAAATATTTCATGCACGATGATCCCAAGAATTCATTGGTGCAAGAAGGAAATCTGGATGAATGACTTTAACTCAAATATTACTAAGGTAAATTTGAGTTAAAGTCATTCATCAGTCCATTTGAATTATTTCTGGTTAATTTGCATCAATAATTTCGAATGATAAAGAGAACTATAGTATTAATTAATATGATGTCGGTATTATTATTTTTGTAAAAAGAAAATTTTGTCTTTGAAATTGCTCGTAACAGCTGATTGGAACAACGCGATTAATTTTAGAAACTGTCGGGACATATTTAAATGACTTTCCATCATTATTATCTTTCATTAGATATTTAGGGTCGTTACGAGAAAATACCTGTTAAAAGTCCACTTGCCGTTTTGCAACACTATTTTTGGTTAGATATTCTCTACGTTTTTCTAATTTATCTTTGACGTGTTATTTCTAACTTAGCTGTAGAAATAGCGCGAATTTTGATACAAGAAGAACTATATTTTTAAACAAGAAATGTAAATGACTACAGTCTCTGAAGGTAACAATGCATTTTGCGCGATAAAAGATGCAAAGAAACTTGTTCCAATCTTTAAGTGATTTGAGCAATAAAGTAAATATTAAAATATGTAGAAAGTCCTAAAAGTATTTTTTTATTAAAAGTATTTATTAATAATTTTCGTTACGTATCCCGTATGGGTGAACTTGTACAAAGCATAAAATATGAGTCCAAGACCTGTTAGTCATGTTCCCTTTATATATATATATATATATATATATATATATATGTATATATATATATATATATATATATATGTATGTATATATATCTTTCTTTATCTTTTGAACACTTAAATTTAATCGCTTCAATACATTATAGTTCACTTAAAATACGTGCTTGATCTTGTTAAGCTAAAAATAAATAATTCGAAGTATATAACTTAATTTAATAAATGATATTTTGACTAATTCTGAAGGCACCGGAAATGACCTAAAAGTTTGGAAGTTTAGTTCAAATGCTAAGAGAACAAAAATATAGATCTATTTAATTTTAATTTACATAAATGTTGGTACGAAACTTCGGAGCATGCACTTACTAGTTTCGGGGTATGAAGATTACTCACTGGTTTGTTTCTTCTTATGTAACGCACGCGGAACTGAATTTAGTGACCCTTATGTTACACGGCTTATGAATAAATTTTATCCAAAATTTACGTCTTGATTTTCCTGTTCACAACTGGCAATATCCTAATATATGCTTAAGGAAAGCTTGCGTATTCCGTGGGCGAAGCAAACACTACGTCAAAAGTTTTACTTCTTTTTTCAAGTCACAATAAATATTTGCCCCGTAATAAAACTTTACGTCAGCAACGACGGAAGTCGTGAAATATGAAAAGTGTAATTTCGTCGGCAACTTACTTTTGTAATAAAATCGATACTGAATATTGAAGGAAAAAGGCAATACGCAAGTTTTGTGTTTAACATAAGTAGATGATTGTAAGGCTAAATCCAGAATGATTGAAGTATATAATTATAAAGTATGTATACCAAAAGGGGTAGTTTAATATGGATCAGTAATGTTATTATAATTTTACTTTGTTCATTGTTTGTCCAATTTAGTTAAATAGAGTGCCTTACACAAAATAACTTGTAATCCATAATTTGTAGTTTTGTTTAATTGATAAGTTAATAACAAATGTTTTCCATATTGATTTTATGACTTTTTCTAAAAAAAATATTGTTTCACTTGGTTCAATTAATATTGTCACATTTATGCATTGTTGTGTTTAATTTTATATATTATAAATGTATTTATTTTTGTTTGTTCTTTGTGAAAATGTTAGAATAAAAACTTATTTCGTATTTAGTGTTCATAGAATATTTCAAATAGTTATTGTTTGTTTTTTCCCTTCACAGAAAATCAAAAAATAAAATATGAATAGTGACATAGTAAATTCTAATTATTGGACGAAAATAAGAATATTGTGAACTTTATTGTAACTTTTAGGCGTCTGGTATTAAAAATACTTTATTATTCTTTAATTATTCTATAAAAATGTGTCTCCAAATCATATCATTCTGGTAAATATTTCTTTAGAAAACAGTATATTTAATTTCAGGTTTAAAATGTTTAATGACGAAAATTTCTTTAATTAATAGTTATACTTTGTCTCGTGTGATATATTAGCAGTTTCGTCGTCTATGCTACATATATAGATAACGTCATACAAGGTTTAAAATTTTATTTCTACCAGAAGTTAGTCGGATGGTGTTGGTCTTGAAAAAAATTATTTCGCTGATATTACCCCAAAATTAAAAAAAATTGAATCTTGGATAATTTAAATTCAAAATGTTTGGAGCTTGTATACTTTTTATTGTCATTCTTTCTTTTAATTTTTACATATTATATATATATATATATATATATATATATATATATATATATGTATATGTATATGTATGTATATGTATATATATATATATATATATATATATATATATATATACATGTTCTATTAACGCAATTCTTACATTATCACATTTAAAGATTATTTTAAAAATATATAAACGTATAGTGTCAGCACGTTATTAAACCTTATTATCGTGTAAATTATGGAATGGGACTAAAAGTTTGGTAAATTTGCTGAGCATCGAAAGGAAGCTCAGAAAAAGCTCCGTTTAATAGGATTTTCGGCGTAGGAATCGTGCCGCTCTACTTCTGAATAGATTAACACTTTTTAATACGATATTGAACCAGGTTCCTTTATCTGTTACTCTGACTGTTTAAAAGAGTAATTAAATGTAAATTGAATGCCTATACATTGAACTTTATTTTTATATGTTAAACCTTTTGAGTATATTGTCTACGAAAATCAAGCAAACTTCATCGAAAATGTATTATTGTAAGTTTGTAGTTTCAACCTTACAGTCTTCTTCAAGAATATTTTTCCGTTATAACATTTTTCAATGCGTGTTAATCTACGCCAAGTTTGTAATTTCGTCTATAACGTTTCAAATTTTTACCTCAATTTTAAAAATAAATTTTATAAGTTAAGAAATAATGGTTGAATTAATTGGTTCAATATCGTTTTTGTCGATACAACTTACTAATGTATTTGGATCGGATATTATTCTGGATGATAATATTTCAAAAGTTGCAGAAACATAATAATATATTGATTTTAAACATGTTAAAATCACGAAATTTAAAATCATGTATTTACAATTTACATCATATCCATTTATCCCTAATTTTTTAACACGCAACTTAAAACGGTCAATTCTATAGTTTGCATGGCAAAAAACTATTTTCACTTCCAGCATGAACGAGATTATTCATATTCCGACTAACATGCTGCTTCTACTGTAATATCTACCTTCATTGATTTTGTCGATGTGAATAATGGACCCTGTGGTCTGGTTGTGTACCTTACACTGTTATCTTCTGAAGTACTGTAATACTTGAATTTTGAAAATCGTAATAATATGGTACTGTATATTCATGTATTTTAACCATTTTCCTTTCATCTTATGAAGTAGAATTCACTTTCTATACTTAAAATGTTTTAAAAATACCAATATATAAATAAAAATACGTCCAAAGATATTACTAATTTATCCTCTTATCATATCGACAATTAAATAAAAAAAATACTTGTTGATTACAATGTATAGATCTCAGATGAGTTCTGATTAAAAATATTTCCGGAATACACCAGTATGCTTTCTTATAACGTTTTTGCTGCCTGCAGACGTGTATAAACTATTATTAATTCCAGGCAAGATTACGTCCTAAATATAAATTATTAAAGGTTTCAAAGAATATGATACATCGCGCCATGGAAATTCATGCGACCAAGGCCAACGTTTCATATCTATAGAAACATATTTTCAGTATTTTAGAATAATTTTTCGAACTGGACCACGTTTCTTTCTTAGTCTTTTTCTGCGAAGTTTTTTTTTTTAAATTCTCCTTTATACGGGAAGCAAATCAATGAGAATACCTCTAAAGATAACTTTATAAATTCTCTATGTAAAATTTACACAACGACGTATTGTGCCTGCATTTAATATAATTATTAATTGCCATTGTGTGGTGGTTAATCTCAGCCCTCACAACAAGTTAATTATAAATTGTGGCCAGTATTGGAAAGTAATCGATGTCATTTGAAAAACCTAATAATTGTTTCCATCTCCACATCATATCCCTCAAAAGTTGAAGCCATGTGGCACGATAAGGTGTGCAGCGAATTTTGGAAACCGCCAGAGCTTATAAATATTCCTGAGCGAAAAATTGCGGATTTTAGCTGAAAGTAAATTATTCTTATTAAAATTGTTATCAAAATTTTAACAAAAAAAAATGGGAAAATAAAATGGACCCCTTGTTTGCACGCACAATATAATATTGCATTGGAAAAACCTTCATCATATGCTTTATTATTTACTACTTCTAATGTGAACATACTTCCAACTCTGCATATTCCCTCTCTCCATACCTGGAAACTTTTTAGAAAAAAAATCAATATAAGTTCAATTAGTAGGAAATTGTGGTATGCAAAATATGTGAAGAAATGTTTAACTCTTCCACTAACAACTTCTAAAATAGACACAAACTTGTTACCAAATTTGATTAATTTGCTTGTTCAGTTTTTAAAGAATTTACCTAGGAATCGGCAAATTCTGTTTATTTTGCAATAAATCCCTTTGTTTGAGATCTATGCGGTAAAATTTCTAAGACCGAAATTGAAAAGAAAATATCCCCAGCCTCGTAGGCATCTCAAGTGTTTTTTTATAGCAGATTAGTCAAGATTTATGTGTTGTTTATATTTTCCAGATAGGGCACAAAGATGTTATCAACGTAACTATCTGAGAATACTGTTGTCACTGGCTTAACTAAGTTTCGATATTTTTGTACAAACCAAATTTTGTACCAAAATGGTCGGATTTTTTTTGTACCTTGATATAAGTAGCATATAATAAAATAATAATACGATTCACACAGCGTTTTATCACTTCGATCGTGTTCACAAAACGAATTCAAAACGTTATTTATTTACTTACAAAGATGACATGTTATAAATCAACCTGTTTTCGGCACTTTCCAAGCCTAGTCGTGTCGAAAATATGCCAAACAGACACCTACAGCAAATTTTACCTACCGAACACATGAGGTACTTGTTCGCTAAATTTATTACTGCATTCCTTGATAGTACATTGTGGAAACGTAACTTATTGAGACTACTCTTAAATAAGAACTCTCAATCATGTTCAGAAACTATAATTATTTTTCTACTACTTTACATCCCTAATTCAAGATAACATTATCAATATTTAAAAAAAATTTTAAATTTTTTCAGCAGTCACAAGTACACCTACACCATAATTTTTGATATTCTCCTGAATACTATATAAATCGTCGTTTCTATGATGACGAAAAATACGTGCTCCGTAAAGAATAAATGTATTTCACCCAGATTTTACATATATCTCAACGCATTCCACTCTCGATAACAATCTTAAAAGCCTGCTTTCAAGACAATTGTGCAAATATTTTGAGGAAAATCGCCTTTGGTGAATGGCAGAGTTATGCATACATTTTCATATACACTAGTGATGGTCACAGTTTGCGCACTAGCTGGACGTTAATGTGGTCTATGTAGTCTTGTATAAATATACACACACACACACATATATATATATATATATATATATATATATATATATATATATATACAATATTTCACATCAAATAAAACCACTATATTCGTGATATTTTAACCGTAGCCTCTTCTCCAAGATTTTTCACAATGTGAAGAATATTATTGCAAACAAACTTTAAGCATAATATCCATGGTGAAAATTTAAAAAAAAATTTCCAATATAGTTTAAAGAGATATAATATACGGAATACAATATATATATAATTCAATTTTATATATATATATATATATATGTATATATATATATATATAAATATATAATATTTCACATCAAATAAAACCACTATATTCGTGATATTTTAACCGTAGCCTCTTCTCCAAGATTTTTCGCAGTGTGAAGAATATTATTGCAAACAAACTTTAAGCATAATATACATGGTGAAAATTTAAAAAAACAATTTCCAATATAGTTTAAAGAGATATATATACGGAAATACATATCATATACTATCGAATCTAAATATATTTATTAACGTAATATTTTATAACATACGCTTAGAAAGAGCAAGCAAGTGACAAAAAAATTAAATTCAAAATATGCACGAAAAAGAAAAAACAAAGACAACACTTCAGAGCGAAAGCGGTTATTGCATAAAGAAGGAATAAAATTTAAAATTCGATGTGTAACGATAAACAGCGCTAAAAATACTGTGTCGATAGAATTTATTTATGTAGTATAGAAGAAGACCAACCACTTCTCAACTGTTGGGTCAATCGGAATGATGAAATGCTGCACTAGTATACGCAGCTTTGCAGTTTTTATACGGGTGAATTACAGTTTAATTATAATGAAGTTTCAAATATGAGCAAATGCACAGGCTGAACAGCTCACGCCGTAGCCTCCATATTTTCTCGAAGCGCTTAAGGAGGCGACGTATATGTAGGGCAACATGCGGTGCGCAGTCGGACTGTATAATGTCTGGCTTCTTGTATACCTTTAATTGATGGAAAAATTCTGTGCATTTTTTAAATTGTCAGGATTGCCATATTATTCGCAAAATAAAACAAAAAAATAAAATAAGCAAATAAGCGGATAATTGGCATTTATTGCTGTAATTAAAATCACGAACTTAAAAGCTTTCAATAAATTAAAAAGTCATTTGAACTGTGAGTATGTTCTCGTTTGTTAAATTCAGCGAAAATTTTTTTTTAAAAAAGTGTATATATGTATGTATATTTATATATATATATATATATATATATATATATATATATATATATATATATAATTCAAATTTATATAACAATAACTGCGTCGATGGTAGGAAACGTGTTAAAAACTGGTGCCTATCTCAATATTTTATCAAGAAGTAATTATAGAATCAGGATGTCGGTCACTGATTACTATTCGACAATACTGGGTATTAAGTACACAATTTAAATCATTATATAGAATGATTTCCACTTTCCCTGAAAACGTACATTTGTTTAGTTATTAGAAATAAACAATCAAGCTGCTATCTGAGAGCAATTATGCTTAAAAGTGCTTTCGTTTTCATTAAAAAATGTATAATTATTTCATATTACCAGCCTTGTTACTTTTCTTTTTTTATCAATTTTCTCTTGAGGCAAATATTTGTAATAATTTTTTATAACTTTTATTAGATCTATTTGGAATAAATTGGCATCTCTACACCTGAAATTCCAGTTCACCATTTAAAAAGTCTTGTATTTAGACAATAAGCACATAAATCATGTTCAATTAAAATATTACGTTTATTGTTTTTTTAGGTTATCACCGTCTCCTACATCTCTTTATCAGCACATGTATAATAAATTTATATACATATTCACACATAAATTTTGTACACTGATTACGTTCCAAAAAATATATTTGTTACAGCAGATTTTATGTAAGTATGGGACTTCCGTAGCGCGAGCACGTTTCACACTTAGGCTTATTGTTATTAGTGGTGTGGTCGTGCTCGTAAATATAATTGGGTCTTCAGTTAAAATATATAATATGGCCGGATGTGTAGTACTCGTAACTTGGTTTTTACTTCCGATTACAGTCAATTTCGGCTGTGGAAAAATAAACTCGGTTAGTGAATATTGCTTTCAAAAACGTTAGCAGAAAATCTAAGTTAACTCTTAAGTTGTCGTGCTCCTAAGCTGTCTTAAGTTGTGTGGCTATCAATATGCGGAAAACTGTAACAATTAATCTTTTAACTTACTTTGTCTGAAATTGACTGAAATTATGAACTAGAATGGATTACAATGATAAATATTAAATTAAATCTCTTTTATCGTCATCGAATCCAATGGACCCTGATTACTACTTCTGACCAAAGGACCCATCAAGACAAATTACATGAGTTCAAACATTTTGGATATGCTCTTACCCACTGAGAATTTCCTGTCCTTAAAATGCGGCTTCATCATCAGACTTTCACAACCATTTAGTGTCAAAGATTCTTGAAGATGAATAAAACGAACCCAAATTTGAAGTAACTGCATTTCACGATTATGTTGCTAGAAATAATCATATTGGATGCTAGCTCCAACACCAAAGCCTCGTCACTATTTGCAACAAGTAGATCTTTAAAAAAAGTCAAATCAATGCATTGAATACTGATATTCCTTGCCTTAGAGAGTTTCTGTCTCCATCTTTCAAACCATTGTCTTCAGTTGTGATCAACAGGCTTGTCAAAATAAGTTAAACGGGCCCAAACTCTATGAATCCGTATTTTACTTGGGCGTTATCTTCTGACTTTTGACTTCCAATTTCAGACTCTGACCATTATCTATGACTAAACTACTTATAAAAATATGTCAATTCAATTTAAAACTGGAGTCAATTTTTCCAAAGGTGCCTCATAATTTTATCCCGTGAAGAGTTCTTTAGGATATCGGTCCATTACCAGGTCATGGTTATATTTACATAAAACCTATATGAAATTATTTCCTTTAAAAGAAGAAGAAATAAGGAAAATTGGTCAACATTTTTCCAAATAATAAATGTATGTACATTAAAAAATATATATCCTTTTTCATTCTTATTCTTATTTTATGCCAACACATTTCGGCATTTATTAATTACTATATGCCTTCACTCATAAAAATATTTGTTCGTCTTCAAAATTATCTGGAATAGCCATGTGTAATCCTTCATAATTGGATTTATTTCCTCGCCGGTTCCACTTCAAATTTGGAGATAAAAAGTAATCACTCTAATTCATGCATACTGTATCAGAGATAGCAAAATACTGTGGAACCGCATTAACGAATTGAGATTTTAAAAGAATGAGAATCGGAGTATTGTCATAGATCAACTGAATTCCTTAATGTAATTTTCATCTACGTTTTATTTATTACTTCATCCCCCAATTTGTTGATATATTAATATATTACATTCCTTAAAATTCATCACAAGTAATATTTTTGAGATAAAAAAATATTTACTCATTATTTTTTTCAAATTATTGCATCTTTTGTTTTTCTGGGCGGTTTTTTGTATTCAAAATATAACTCCATCCACTCAAGGTTGCTCTCAGGGTCATAATCAAATAGAATAATATCTTATCCAACACTTAATGTAGAGTACATTCCCACTTTAAGCTCATTTTCCATATGTAAAAATCGTCATAAATTGCATGGTAAATGGTATTTTTCGAAAATTTAAGTCTTTGTATTATTTTACTTATTTTGAAATAACGGTTATTTAAAGCAATATTTCTAACATGCACGATAGTTAATGTATGTGAACTTCCTCTGGCAGGGTTTCATATACCATTTCTTAATTATGATGTTTCATAACTGAAAGTCCTTCACCAATTTGTTTACTGTGTTTTCAAAGACAATAATTTATTCCATATCGATTTTTTAAAAAAATCACTGCGAAATTTTGAGAAATGCTTTCATATTCATTCTTGTTTATCCGTTATTTGTAAGAAATCTGTGTTAAATGATACTGTTTAATATTTTACGACATATCAGCTATAACTATATTATAGCAAATTATTACATGATTTTTATATACTATCTATCTATAGACGTGGAAAACGTAATCCTTTCTTTACTTACGCGCAGTCGGATAAAATAAGAAACAGTTACAATTGTAGACTAGTTCATTTATCAAAATTGTATCTTATAGATAAATTCCGCAGCCTAAATTTGCCTTTAAAACGCATACAAAAGATAAAATTATAGCAAAAAGGAGAACACGAATTTTATACAACACTTCTTATAATGCAACAAATAGTTACTAATTTATTAATGATAGTCCAGAATCAATGAATGCTTTTATTTACACGTAGGTTATATATTTTTACAATACTGCTGTTAATAATTGTAAAGATGAATACATTTTAAATGTAGAGATCGAACAATTTTGTAGCGAACCTTGGTTAAATTTTATTCAAATGGTGCTCACCATGACCGCTGCGCTTAAAGAGAAAGTAAGTTTTGTATAAAATTTTCTTCGCTCAGGTTCAAAGTTTTCCAGTCGGAAGCTTTCAACAGAAATATCTTTTTGATTGTCGAAGGAGTATTTTCTTTTTTAAGTTTCCATTTAAATTACATTTTACGTTTAAAACGATTGTAAAAAGGAATTGAAAGATTAGTACTTGATGAAATTAACGTCCTTTTGTTCGGCTTGCATTGTACACATTTCGTTGAAATAGTTTAACTCAGTCAGAGTTAAACTATTTGTACTTTTATTTAATCATCCTATAGAAAGAAATTCGTTTATTATTGCGAGAATAATTTAACAAGAATCTATGTAGTATGGCTATCTAATAGCTTGTCATTAAAAAAAATGTCTGTTAATACGTATATATTTGAATTGCAATAGTATTGTTAGAATCATCCCATGAGTTTACTTTGAAATTAAAATGTTTGTCCTGGAAGGTAATTGCCCTTGTAACTTGGTGGCATAAGATATTTTCCTACCTGATTAAGCCAGTAAACAATTATTACGTCTACTTGAAATTTGATTGAATTCTAATGAGCGCAATACAGATTTAATTCCGACGACTCACAACAACCAGAGATGTCAAAGTTATACAATATTCATAATTCCATTCAGTTTCAGAATTAAGTTATGATTTTTTTGTGTAAGTACCTACCTGAACTATTTAACTATCGCAGATTCCACAGGTTTCTTTTTATCATATGCACTTGCATACGATATTTCATTCCAAGTTTACAGACATACAAGTTCTGTTATTAAAATTGAATTTATTACAATTACTTTCAGATTTAAATAGACGCTCATTTAATATTTATTCGTTTAAACGTAGTTATTCATACGTGATCGATTCATCTGCAAATATTAAATGAAAATTATTTCCTCAATTGTTGGCTCTATCTTAACAAAATTTTTCAGATTTTTTTGCAAACGTTTCAATTTCAATAGCACTACATATAATATTACAGATTCCTGCAAGGAATATTAAATTTATAGCTATTCAAACATTGGAAAAAAATTTATAGAATCAATAAGAATTTTTTTTAACAAGAAAAGAAATGATTAATTATTTTTGGTGCCTATTCTCGTCGACTGTGGTAACTGATGAATACGAAAAAAACTACGATTATGGCAATATTCAGGATAAAGTAAAAATTTACTTTTTTACGCACTATGTACGTTTATAAAAGTGTCAAAATGAAAAGTAATTATGACGCGTACATTCCTAAATAACATTTTGCAATGGACTAAAGTAAACACGTAATTATACAAGCCCTTATTTATATGTTGACAGTGTTAATCTTTACACGTTATGATTTTTTAGAGTAACGACTGAGCAAGAAATCTTGGTCTACAAAAGCAACTGAAATTTGACAGAATTTCGTAGAATTATTTATAATTGACTGCATGGACATCAAATATTCTCTTTTATAATTTTGAGGAAAAACCAAATGGTGTTGTAACTAAGAGATATTTTCTGCTTTAATATTTTTTTCGTGTTATAATACTTCAATTTTTTCATATATTTGGAGTCGGTCAAAAGCTTTTCAGTCTTTAATTCTTTTTCTTTATATTTAGGTAAGGTTTTAAATTCTAATAATTTTGTTTCAACTCTTCTTTTAAAAATTCTTCTAATTTAGTCATTTATTTAAATAACTATAAAAATGCTATCACAACCAGCATACCCTGATAAGCACCTAGAGTTGTATCGATATGGGAAAGCCACTCCATCGCCGTGCGCGTGCGTTGTGGTTCATCGCATTTGCAGCTTCGCTATCTCCATGATATTTGTTCCGGAATAACATCATAAATTCAATGACATTTTGAGGTCAACTCTACCTATAGTTATTAAAATAGCGACTAACACGGTCAAATAAATAAATGCCAAATAAATAAAAATCTGATCGGCTTAGTTCTAGCATAGTTAACTTGTTCAAAATTCTTGTTTTGATACATTAATGCATTTATTTTGGTAGTCCAATCAAATATAGCAAAGGATGGGTAATAATGTACTTTACCTCTATATAGACAGTAATTAACTCGACAGCTGCTACTAGAATTCCATCTTCCAAATCTTTTCCACCACTAAACTGGAAATATTCTTAGAACTTGATGTGGTTCTAATATGTAATTTATAAATATTCGACGCATTGTACTGTTAGAAGTTCAATTTACCAGCATAATTTATGGTAACATGGGAGATGCAAATAGAGCAAAGAGAATCTTCTGTCGTTTTTACAAAAAATTCGCTACGAAACTTCATTTTATATTCTTTTTGTTTAGAGTCGCCCCCGAGGTCAATAACAATAAAAACTAATATATTTATCTCATCCGTTTCGGTACTTGATATATTGATTATAAACTTAAATATATTTGTCAAGCATATTATTTAACAGAGAAAATATTGGAAAAATAGAAGTTTCTGCATTGTTTTCATCCTTGCGAGACTGTCAATTTGTGAAACGGAAACAGGTAAGTCGCATCATTGATTTGCCAATCGGTCTCTGGCTCAAAACATAGTTTATGTTGGCAACTAGTCGAACCATTTTTCATTTGGTATCCAACTCAATCTAATGCAAATTTCGATAATTTCGTCGAGATATTGAAAAATGTTTTGAGTTAATTTTTTAATTGGCTTTAACTATTTGTGTATATATTAAGTGATTTAGAAATATTTGCAGACGGGGTCGACAAAGACGTTCGTTCTATTTTGTTTAATCTCTTCTGTTTGGTTAATAATTTTTTTCCTGACAATAAGTCCAAATGTTAGACCAAACACCTGTTGTTCAAAAATTACTTATCAATAAACACTAATCTTTTCCTTTACTCATGAAATAAATAAATCACGTTTTATTTGCAGTTTATTCATTGAATTTAATTGCTTTTTGCAATTAAAATATAATATTTCAATTTCTTCTTTTGTAGTAAGATAACGACGCGATTTTTTGATAATGTCTCGTATCATGCATTTATATAATGTCTCGCGTTATGTATTGATATGCGACTGAGTCATAATATACCGAATGGCACTGAGGCGTAAGACTTATATCCTCATAGTTACGTACAGTTGATTTATTAATATCAGAATATTCCTTTTGGTATTTTGTTTTCAGCTTGACTATAGATATATATATATACATATATATATATATATATATATATATATATATATATATATATATATATATATATATATACATATATGCATGTATATTTTTCAAAATATTTACTTATCTTTGTCCAAAATCTTTAATCTAATAAGTTTTCTTCTCCTAAATTATTTCTGGGTATCAGCTCATGAGTCCATCTCTGATCATTGTTAAGTCAGATTCCAGAAAAGTATTTTTTTTCAAGTTCTGATATTAAGTATTTTGTGTTCATATTTATGCGTTTTAGATATTTCATTTTATTTTATGAAATGAGCTTAAAATGAGCTAGAAATGAGATTTTATTTTTTAAAATGATTTTATTTTAAAAAATGAGCTTAAATAGTCTTGATCAAATTGTGGAGTCAGCAGACCAGATGTCTAAAAAATTTACCACTTGGTCTTTATTTGAAGTTAAACTTTGAATTAATTTGCAAATCCTTTATGAAAATATCTTGTTCATAAATTAATGCGCTGTTCTGCACACGACTGCAAAGTGGATATAATTTTTTTTAATAAGCTATGAATATGCTCCCTTTACTCGAAGAGCATTGCAAGTATTTTTTTTAAATAGCGTAAAAGTATATCTATATGTGTGTATATATTTTTATTTTATTTTAAGATTTAATTCCTCCAAAACCTAACAATTTATGTACGATTTTTTTTACATGATGCAATTAGTGCCTCGAATACATAAGCGCACGTTTTCCGAGGGCGAAACTATCTGAAAGTTAGTTGCAATTGTCAACTGTAAAGAAAGAGTTTAAAGAAATAAAGACAAATTATTGGTAACGGTCCCTTATTACCGTCTCTTGGCCCAAACGACTTAAGGACTTTGTCTAGAAAAGTATTTATTGCTTTGTTAATAAAAACAAAATCGAAATTATCCAAATTAACTCTTAAACAGTGTGTCTATTAGTAAGCTGTGGAAAAATATGAAATAAATGTTTGAATAAGAAACCTACATATTTTTCCTCGGCTTTAGAGTGTAATGTGCAGATAGGGGAAGTTTAAAATTAAAACAAAGTCTCCTTTACTAAAATTCAATTTATTATGCTCTCATTAAGTTCAATTGTACGATGCTATATTTGAACTTAATGAGAGCATAGTAAATTATAATATTGCATCGAAGTTAAAGAATTTTTCCTATTCTGTATCAAACAAAAAATAATTATTTTCTTATAGTCTCTAAGGCCAATAAAATTAAAATTATTTTATTTTCAATGAGGTCAAGAAAAATGCGTGACACTTTCATATATGCATTGAAAATAAACAAAATTTACGTAAACAACTACCTTCTCTGTTACTTCCGCTATATAGATTACCATTAAGCAAATAACCACCAAGATAAAGTCGTACGAAGAACAAAACTCACTAATACGAATTAATTTCCTACATAAAACTATACGAAATGAAGAAAGGATATAAAGAAATGTGGGACTTTTTCTCCAATGGCTACATATAAACCATCCTTTTACGTGGCTAAATATCTCTGGGGATAACATTGAAGTCTAGAGAATTTAAAGCTCGGAAAGTCGTACTGAGACAGACTTTAATTCTGCAGAGTTTGTTGATGAAATTAGTATGTATCTTTATTATGCAAAGTTGTAACCTGATTTCTTGATAGAATTTTTTTCGTACTATTTATATTAGTTTTAAAAATACTTGGTTTAATTTAGACTTTCAACGAAAATGGCCCCAAAACTTTCATTAAAATTTGTTCATTATTTATACTTTTTTTTTATATTTATAGATAAGTTTCCGTAGTCGTATTCTTCTCCGTTTCTATTTTTGGGAGCAAATAGAAATCGCGTGGTGGGAAGTTGGGCTTATATTGTAAATGACTCATAATTTTTAATTCGGTTTTATGCTTATCTGAGAGTGCTGAAGTATTATCGTTTTGAAGAAAGATGCCATTATGAGAACCTGGCTTTTGGAATCTTTCCAAAAATAACAGGCAAACATTTGGTTGTACATTAGACTGCAACAATTGTTTTTTTTTTCTTTTTAAGTACAATTCAGAGCAATTGTGCACCTGTCCGTTCAAAGAACAAATCGACCGTATTTTTTACTTCGTCAATTTTTACCGTTTTATTTAAGTTTTCGAAAAAAACACTCAGTGTGCAGAGTGCACCTTAGTTTCGGATTCCTAATTTCGTCACCCGTAACGATGTAGAATAGGGCATCTGAGTAACGTCCGTCAATTTTTTCTGAGGTACCAATCAACAGTACTAAGCAACGCGACTGTAATTTTGACCTTCAATCGAAATATGGGGTATCCACTTAAACAAAAAGCCTTCTGACGCCTAAATGTTCATGTAGAATTTTATGTACTTAACTCCAATGCTTTAACTTGTCTAAATATGCTAATAGATTTATTAAAATTAAGTTCAATTTTTACTGATTTTTCTAAAAGATTATTATTCTGTTGTTAGTTGTTATAATCCACACAGCCTTGATATTATTTTGAGTTGTCAATGACGACACACATTCCTCACGCAAATTCTCCATAAGGTTAGTGTTACCACATTTTCATTCATTTAACCAGTATTAAATAGTAAAACACAATGAGGCTTTTTCATAAAATACTAAACAAAGTATAACGTAACTTAGTTGTTAATTGTGACGATAATAAAATTCGAAAGAAAATCCTAGGAGGAAAATTTCCTCTGTTAAATTCACGTGGTACATGCAAGTTTCAATTCGTCACCAATTTTTGAAACCTTACTACAAATTCAAACAAACTGCCACAATAGTTACTAAAAAGATTGATTTTAAAAATTTTAATTTATTTTTGGTTACCATTATTACAAAGGGGCATATTCTAAGAACTGTCACCGTTATATTTGCATCATATTGTGTGATTAAATATTTTTATTCGAAATTGCGTGTAGTCTTATGAATGCAATATAGTAACCAAAAATAACATTTTAATTTTATTCATAATTTAATTTTTTTTCAATTTTTTAAATTGACAGAGCTTCCATCATTAAAAAAGAGATGAAAGCCATTTAAAAACAAATAAAATATAAACTGTCCGTCGTAAAAAAAGTAACAAGGCGAATGCCGAATTTCAATTATTTTTAATTTAAATGTATACGTAACATGTGTGTTTATTGAATGTATTATTTAATACATTACTTTCGCCGGAACTCAACATGATGCAATTTATAACGATACACGGACAATGTGGGCCACTGTAATATCTAACTAAGCGCTTCATTGATAGATATCTAAATTTTATAGGGACACCATGAACTCTCAACCCCTATCAAGGGGTAATAGTAACAATCATATCTGTAGATCAGGTGTCGGCAATCTTTTAGCGGCAAGGGCCATATAGTGACAAAATCCTAAACCTAGAGTGAGTATATAAAAAAAATGCAATACACAAATATTTTTATAATTATTTCTTTCACAATATTTATTATTACTTTTACAATGTTTATAATTATTTCTTTCACACTTGTCAAAATACGTACTTAAAAGTATTGTTGGAACAAAGAAATCTCTCTATGAATTATTGACGCTACCTAAAGTGTAAGCAGTTTCCAGGAAAACCACTTACCGTTAATGAAATAAGGATTCACAAAAAAATAACAATTCAAACACGTGTCGGATATGCATTAAATTAGGATTCCATGATAATTGCATAACACGATTTAAATAAATAATACTTAATTTTCTAACGCACGGGTTCGTAGGGTTCGAATCCTGTTGTACGGGTCATTTCGTATGAAATCGTCTAAAAAGAAAATCCAAGTAATAAAATCCGGCGATATTTAATTTTTGCATGCGCCCCGCCTTGCTTACCCGAATTAAAACATTTAAAAACAGTTATTTTTACACTTCAAAATGTTTTCCTCTTAACATTTATCTGTTTAAAATATCTACACGTTCGAGCCTACATTTTAAAGGCTAAATATATTAGTTATTGTGTATAAAATTGTGATTTATACCATTTATACTCCTGAAAAATACACGGTGTTTAGAATATGAGTATTTAACTGATTTTTTGTCATTTGAACTGGCACCAGTTTCTCAACTGTCCAATGTAAACAGCTAATTTTTCTTAGAAATCGAGTGCACATTTTTCAGAAATGTGTTCTAAGGTAGTTCACAGGTAGTTCAAAAGTAGTAAAAGCACAGTCGTTTGTTTATTTTCTAGCTTAAATAATATTATTCACACATTATTATTTTTAATGTAAAAATCTTTACAGAACTACATATAAGCATTATGGGTCAAAATATAATCTTTCCTTTTTTTCATGGTTTTGTGATTTGATGAGAATAAAATTAAGAACAGGAATAATTTTTATCGTAAAATAATGTAGTATGAGTATATTAACTTTAAATTTATATTAGTAAATTGTATATAAAAAAAATAGTAAAAATTATAAAGTTAAATAATATTTGTTATTATAAAATGCAACTTTTGGTTTTACAACATTGACGATTTCAAAATTAACAGAAGCTGAATATGTTCGCGCTTTTAATTGATAGAGAGAGAGAGAGGAAGAGAGTAATGAAACTGTGATACGTTTTCTTATTTTTGACTCTGTTAATATTTATTAATCTCTCCGATAAAAATATTTCACCATCTTGAACCTCTAGAGCTGAAATAAAAAAAATATATGCCAGGAATTTGTTTGGAAAAAAAATAGTTCAAACATGTAAATTTATATACCTTTGTTACGAAGCACAATGTAACAATAATTACATTAATACTATAGCCGAGATTCCAAAACATTTTTATTCAGAGATGCCGGTACACATCACCGACCACGAGCTCATTTCAGCGTATAATGGCTAACCCATATATTGTAGCACACTACTTGTACAGAAGGTTGAAACCATATTTTTTTGACTAAATATTTTTTTCTCTCTTACTATTTCGTAAATTTAAATTATTTTGTACATAAATTAAAAAGAAGGAATAAACATTTTACTGCTTTTACGCATTTAAAATTAAAGTACACTTCTGCGGACTGAATCCAATATGTGTGATATGATGAAATGAAACCAATAAAATTCATTTACCAGGTTTACAGATAAAAGTTTGTTCTGTTTTTTTTAATATCAAAATGATTGTACTATATATTTTCAGAGTTTAGATTAAACTTGACAAAAATTAAGGGTTTCGTCAAAAATATAAACAAGCCCTTAAAACGTCGGTAATTGTTTATTTTATAAATACATGCATTCTGGTTAAACCTCTCTTCTATATAAAATATGGTTCACCTTGACCTACTTTCTCTATATTTGTTAAGTAGTTGTGTTTTATTTTGTTAATTGGTAGATCCCTACAGATATTAGAATTACACTTCACGATCATCTAATGGTGCAAATCAAAAGAATTCTCCTGTTCTATTGCTATTATCGTTGTTAAAAAATTGTAGCGTATTGGTGCTTTGGTACAGGTACTGCTATATATTAGCAGGGGTATTTTTCAAAAGCTGCGTTGTGTAAGGATATTATATAAATAAATAAATGTATTTTTTTTCCTTTCTTTTAAATCGCTTATACACATAAAAAATAAAATAGCAAAATGGGAATTACAGATCTTTGAAGTTGAAGATAAATATCATGAAAGTTTATTTTTTTATCTTGTAATTAACACGTTAATTTTACAGCCTAAACAATACAAAATTTCAAAATATCAGTAGTTATACTTTTAAAAATATCAATATTAGTCAGGCATGAGTATTATTTCTTCTACAATATGTGCACTTGTTCTAAACTTTCTAACTTCTAAATTCTATGGAAGTGTTCTAATACCTAAATATGATCTCAACTAAATTCTATTCCTAAGCAACGCGAGGTAAGGCCGTGATTTATTTTAATTAATTCTTTTAAAAGGTCTATGTTAACTTCCGCTTGTCGTCCGCTACGGGATAAATCTTTTAAATCATAATTTCTTAATTTTTGTGATACGTATATTTTGAGCAATTGGTTCTGCTGAGTAATACAAACAAAACTTGTGCAAAAGTCAATGATATAAATGCTCTCTCGTCGCTTCCAGGTTCTATTAAATACTTAAGCAATCAGTAGCAGTTGAAACATATTTATCTAGTTTACTCCCACCACTATATGTTGTTGCACTATATAAAAAATAGAAAGTTTAAAAATAGGTTCATTGCTTTCATATACCAACAAACAGAATATTTAAGAAATTGAAGGCGGACGTTATTTAATAAAGTTATCGCAATACTTGGACTCGAGAAAGCGGTGGAACTACCTACCATATACTAAACAATACAATAATATTAATTTTTGTTTATTAATATCCAAACCAAAAATATTTTCCAGGTATTAACAACTAATTTTAAGCGCTAAATTTTCCATTCGGTTTTGCCACAAATACTACATGCTACGACCACCAAATGAACGACCGAGAAATGAAAAAAATGGAAGCGCCTTGAAAGCCACTGCTTGCGTAAATAAAGTGAAGTAAAGAACTTAGATTCAGGTCGGCAGCAAACTAGTTCGTATAGTTCGTTTTTCTGAGCAATCTTTGAAAGTAGATCCTTTGCGAACTACGCAAGTTCGAATGTAATCATAGGCGTAAAGATGACTGTTGATTTACCGTTTTTTGTAAAAGTCGGTAAGTCAGTAGTCTTTGTTACTCAGTTGGCAAGCCATTGGTTGATTTTATCGAAGAAGGATAGGGATTGTAGAAGATCGATTCTACATCGACACAACATACACGTCAAGAAGTGTAGGCTGTCGACTTAGTGCTCGCTCGTATGTTCTATCCTTTTATTTATTAGACCGTGCTGGCTCGTATGGTCTAATACGAATATATAATTACAGCGGCATAATTACTTAAAGAAAAAGGAATATTGAATAGCTTATTTTTCTAGATTTTTCAGATTGGTTCTTATCTATTGCAAAAAATGTTTAAAACGAAATCAGATATTTAAAAATTTAACCAAGAGTTATACAACGTTGTACTGTATAGCATATGTATCTTAGCCACGTAAAACAGAATAATAATTAATTAAAATAATAAGGTAACATTTTTTCAGGTAACTTATGGAAAGAACTTTGCAACAATTGTTTCAATATTTTAAACAAAATTTTTAATTACGTATTTCTTAAATATTATTATCTATAATGATATTGTCTTCTTTTTTAATGATACTGTCCTTGTTTTCAGATAATTACTTAGAAAACGTTTTAAAAATATAAGTCTCCGTCATATTGAAACTATTAAAATATAGTGAAGTTACCATTAATATTCAGAATGCTAGAGCAATAAAGACAAAATAAAATATTAATTTATAAAAAGAAAATTGTAAACCATGTTATTTCAGCAATTTACTAAGATACCATTAAGACATTCGTAATGTGTACAAAATGTTTATTTTTGTTTCGAAAGGGATCTTTTTAAATAATTCGCTCTGTCTCGGAAAATATATTGAAACTCTTACACAAAGGCATATTCATACTCCAGTTTTATATAAATATATAGAATATCCGTATACATCTGTGATCATTATTTATACCGGAAATGATGCCGAAGGAAAAAGGTTCTCTCGAGGGATTCTGGAGATCGATCCCAGCGCATTTTCAGAAAGGGTGAAAACCGCTCACTTCCCTTGCGGCTGCTGTGCGTGTGGCCGGAATTTCTCTTCATTTTATTTTTTATATCAACAATTTTTCCTCAAAAATACCGTAATATATTTAAATGCATTTATGAGGAAAACGAGGAAGAATGGAGAATAAAAAGATGAAGGGTTAAAGATTAATTCTATGGAGCTTACATTATTAATTTATTATGTGAATTTTTAAATAGAGCTTTTCAATGATCGGTATTGTATCTTTAGTGTTGACTTTTAATAAAGCAGAGCTTCTAATTTATAGTTTATCTTGGTGTTAAGTGGTAAATAAATGACTTAAAATATTAGTTACGTTTCATATTTCATCCAGAGACATGGTAAAGCAACCAAGTCATGTAAAAAACGATATTTCTGTACTATTCTGTATTTATTTATTCATGGAAGTTATATTAAATATTTTATAATTCTTTTGTCATTCGTATATATAGCCTGTAATATGAAAATAAATAAATGTCTTTTTTTATTACGAAAAGAAAATATTTTTCACTAATAAAAAAAAATTTTATTATTAAAAATACGAATATAAATATGCAATAATTCACAACTACCTGCAGCAGAGCAAAATCTGGAAAAAAATTCTTCGATTTTGTGTTTTTCAGACCGTCTGGACATTTCCAATGCTAAGATCCAATGGTTTCCAAAAACACACATTTTTAAATTGCACCGAGGTTATCATAATATTATTCTCATTTTATTGAGCGAAGTCTACGTTCAAAGCAAGTATGAACATAATTTCAAGAAATAAACAGAATATTAATACTCCCTGGAAACTTACAGCATATATATTTTGGACATAAAACAACATGTATTTTTTTCTTGCCAAATTCCTTTGGAGGTGACACATATATATCAAAAAAAAAGTTAGCCGTTATAATAAAATAAATCTACTATATACCAGTATAACAGACTATTATCCAATGGGCCTTTCTTAATTCTGTAATACAACATAATAAAAACACAATATTACTATAAAATGCTCACAACAACCCAAAATTATGAAACCCAAAATTTTGCTTTAAAATAGTACGTAACTTAGATTTCCTTCATTTTTAATAAGAAAAGCCTTTTTTGACAAAGTCCATTTGCATAAAAAAAGTATAGACAAAAATTAATAATTAAATTTGACAAATTCCCACCGACGATGAACAAAGCAAGCTGAATAATGCTACGTTAATTCCCTTGGAAAGGTTTAATTAATCAGCACCATAATTTCATGCCCTGTAACAGACGTAAAATATTATTCATTTTGAATTTGATAATGGAAGAAAATTTGCTAAGAAAAACGTTTAAGAAGAATTAAAATAAAACTCGTTAAGAGAAAATTGCAGTTTACATAAGACCAAAAAAACGTTTACTTTAAAAACTAAGGTGGGACTGTGAAGTACATAAACAATTAATTAAACTTGAGTTTGAAACAGAATGTAAATATGCCGGATATCCACTAAAGTTTTATGAAACATTTAGAGTTTTCTATACCGGTATACTCTATACCAAAATATCGATACATCGACAAGCTGTAATTTTTAATTTTGATTTCGGTCATATATAAATAAAGAGAAGTGATAATTAGCCGATAAACAATAAGCCGATAAATTAGAGTCCGGTAGCCAGGATAAGCATAGCAGCCAATTGCTGCTCATAAAAATTTGAAATCTCACAATGAAAAAACCTATCTATTATGAGTTATTTACGTACATACGCGAAATATGCAAAGTTATTTGAAAAACGGCTACGAATTAATGAATGCAATATTAAAACCCTTAAACAAAAAATTCAATTATCAGGACTTTATATTTATGCACTCTTAATCTAACTTTAACTATACTGAGTAAAAAGTTTTAACAATTTAACTTAAATGAATACACAATTAAATGAAGCTACGTGTTGTAGTATTATTTCTACTTTCTTTAAGTTCTTTACCACGACATAGATTTCGTTGTATCAAAACACCTTCAGGTGGGCTGTTTGCAAAGATCGGTCTTTGCTGAAGATGTTGCTGAAGATGTTGTAATACAACGAAACCTATGTCGTGGTAAAGAACTTAAAGAAAGTAGAAATAATACTACATCACGTAGTTTCATTTAATTGTGAGTGATGAATTTCTACAAAATGAACGCCAAATATATTAAATATTTAAATGAATACCTTAATAGACCACGTAGAAAAAGTTGAAAAAATTAAATCGACCGGTAAATAATATAATACACATGCTCAGAAAAATATTATGTTCTGTGTTAGAATTATAAAATATAGGATATTTTAAACCATATTAGTTTTGATTCCCTTGTTTGGTCACTCACCTCCATAGAGTTAATGCGCTGAGCGAGTTAATATATATATATAAAACGAATAACCGAAAATACATCATAAAAACAAAACAAAAGTAAATAGTACAAATAGAGTAACTGAAAATAATTTTTTTCTATTTTCTTAAAACACGAGCGTTAATCTAAGGTTCTGATTGAAGAAAAAAGACGCTAGAACTGAGAATCGCATATTGATATTAGATTATCAATCCGGTCTATAAAAAAGTTGAAATAACACATATTTGATGTATAAAGATGGAACTAATACCAGTATGATCAAATAATCATTACAAAAAATAAAAATTTCAAAAAAATAAAATGTTAACGTCAAAACTTGTATTCCCATGTCATCTACGGAATAACTTAGATAACATTCTAGCATTTTATAAAGACGATATTCTTAACCAAATGATGTTCTCGACTTATTACTGTGCCTTAGTAAATCACAAATAGAGCTAATGATGTATATTTGTTTGATGAAATGTTGATCATGCATATTGACTTAAGGGTTTCCATTTAAGCCCTGCTTACCAGTATGTTCACGATTATTACTAAAACAATCTGTAAAAAATGCAAATTCCACTAACTCCATGTTATTATATACAGATGCATGACAGATTCTCTAAACAATTGATGACATTTTTTTTCATAAAAAAACCAGCTTTCATTTCCCAAGCAAAGTACTTTACCAACTTTTAAAATTATTATGATTATCATTTCGCCATTCTAGCCATTTTGACAAGTGCCAGATTCTGTAAAGAACCACCCTTTAAAGATGCTGTAAGGAACATTCTTTTGTAATATTATGTCAAATTAATGAAATTATTAATCAAACAAAATTAAACTTAAAAATACTATATTTGTTCCGTTCTGCATAATAATATAACATTTTCCCGCATCCAAGTCCCACCTTTTCTTTTTACAAAATTGACTAAGAAATAAAAATTATCCTCAAAAGAAGAGAAAAATGAGAGAATATTTTTTTGGCAGAACATTCAACACTTGGCTTATCTATACGTGCAATATAAATATTTTTAGCAAATATAAGAATCGCTCTTTCGGTAAATATAGAGTCACGAAAACGTTATCTTATTTCTTATAGTCTACTATCCATATTTTCAACCTTAAGGTATAATTTTGATTGAGATTTTTAACTTGGTTTATTTTTACGTTCCAAGTAATTATTTTAACACTTTTTAATGTCTTTCGCGAAGTTAATTTCCTTCAGGAAAATAAACAGTCAGAATTCAATACCTGCTATGGTCACATTTCGTTATAATTGATTAAAAAAGTTAAAAAACATGACAAGTTCGAGTAAAACTCATAATACGAGGGTTCCATAGATATTTATGCATTTATAAATGTTCAATGATATATAATATTCATATAAGACTATTTACAATTCCTTTTAATTTTTGGGACGAAAATGTATTGCCTATTATTCACGTGCGCATATTTAAAAAAAATAGGTTTTTATGTAATATAACTACAAATTAACGATTTTCGAACTAAGAGTTAACGGCAAACTAAAGCTTCTTGCCAAATTTTATGATCTTAGGTAATATTAATATTATGACGATTTCGAATAGAAACGTTATCTTTTCTCGATAAGTTTTTTTTCATATTCCATAATATGTAAGTCAGAAAATGAAGATGTGCCGTTTGTTGAATTAGCATGACAAGCCATCTTCTATGGATGCATGAGTTTAAAATAAGATGATTACAATTAATAAAACAATTTCGCACATTATCCCATTCTCGAGGTACGCTATTTCAAAGTTATGATAAAGATGAAGTGTTTCGCAGTGCACATATGTCAAGTATCATGCAGCATCACAAACACGAATATATGTGTTACTATCCGTGCCCGCAGATTCGTTTGCGATTATTTAAAAATAACATCAGTAGTAACGCCCATTTCAGACTACACTAAAAAAATAAGTCGATCGGCCGGTGGGAACTGAACCCACGTCTTCGGCAACTGTGCTAATATGTTAACTATTACACCACGGCTGACTTGTCATAACTATTAATACTCTTATCTGTTTTTTAGTATGTATATTTTTACAATATATATGAGCAAAAAGTTAAAAACGCTAGTAGACGTAATATCGAAACATGAATCAAGCCGAATTTTTTTGAAATTTATAATAAACAGATAGAAAGTATTCTATATATTGCTTGTAGGTAAAACTGCTGGCATTCCAAATTTTATAAACATCCGTCCAGTAGATTTTGCATTAGTGAAGAACAAATTAACAGACAGAGAAACAGACAAAAATTCTAAAAGCAGTTTTATTGATTTCTAATGTCATTCTTAATTCTAAATCAATTACTTTTTTTTAAATGTTTTCCACTTATACCATTCGCCACTTACAATTTTATTTTATATATAGATTTCGCAGAAAGAATAATAGTAAGTTCTCGTAATTCTATACTTTTCTTAATATTTTTCTTAAAGAATTGATGTATGGTAATAAAATGTTGAACTTTCATTAATATTGAATCAATTTTGAAAATTAAAAAAATATCTAAATTTTGTCTCCATAATAAAGGCTCAAATAATATAAAATGGTGATTTAGGTATATTTAGTTCATCTCATATCTTCAAGATAAGTCCGAAGAAAAATGTGTTATGTAATTAAGGAATATTTGCAACCAATCATTAATTAGGTAATAAAAATGTAATAAGGATACGAAACGGTATGTAGAGTTACTTACAACAAATATTATGGTTAATCTCACTTTTTTTTTGTTTATCTGATCTAAATTAGACAATCAATGCAAATGAATCACCGACCTCTTTAAAATAAATGGCAAAACTCTTAATCATAACAAATACGTTTAATTTTTTTAAAGAACGTAGTCTCATTTAAAATATTTGTTTCAAAATATTGATAACATGAACCAATTCTTAAATAAAAATTAAGTTTGTAATTGTAACAAAAACGAATCTAAGTAAACAGAAAGCATTATTTTAAAAAAAGAGGTAATATTACAATACATTTAACATCGTACATTTTATATGCAAACTGCTTTGTTTTTCTATTCATTGCAATTTAATATGATCGATCTTAGTGTTATTTGACGTTAATTGTTCTAGATTTAAAGGATTTGTTTCTTAATAGTATTTAGTATTTTCTCTCTAACTTTTTCGTTAAGAATAAATTTAATTAAAACAACGTAATAATTTTATATTAAAAGTACTGCCCACCAATGGCCTAAGTAGATTTTAAATTGCGCCATCATTTACAAATATCAAAAATTATATTTTTGTTTATCATAGCTTACTCCAATTTAAGTAAATGAAACTCAACGGCTGATTTAAATAATAAAAGAAGCAAAGTATTAAATGAGCCGCGCTGTAAATAGTTTTCCTGATACTAGATGTCTGTAGCGTCATTTTCGTTTCTAAGGAAATATTATGCTTCGACAGTTCGCGATGCAAATATATTTCTTCAAATTGTTGCTTTTAAATTATTTAAATTTGGTTGAATAAATTATTTTCAATATCAAAATTAAAAACTTTACTCGTTGTTTTAGTAACCCGACGAGACGTACTTAATAGTATAGTCTAAAAATAGGTACAATCAACGATATTAACAAAAATATACCTCACACACATAACTAATAATGTGTCTAATAATACGAATTATTATTTATTGATCCTTTTATTAAAATACGGATGTGGTACGTATCATATTTATTTGTTTTAATTTGTCTTATTACGATGTTTTAACCCAAATAATAAACGGGCCAGAATCTTGTGAAAAGTTCGATATTTTGAAAGACTTATAGTTCTTATCCAGTAAAGTTGGTTTACCCAATATAGTCGATAGTTAGAGATTCCAAATATTTCTGCTACACGATACACCAAACAGTTATGAAAAAATAGTTTTCGACTGTCAATGACATTGCTCAATTCCAATCGGCAATATTTAATTATTCCCACTGTTTACACTTGATGAATGAATATGATATATATATATAAATATATATATATATATATATATATATATATATATATATGTATATATATATATATATATATATTTTTTTTTTTTCTTTTTTTTTATTACAAAATATTAAATGAATGCAGCAAAGTAAAGTCGGTTCGATTTTAGTACAATTACTTTAAATACGATATTATGTTCCACAGTTGATTAGATATTGTACAACGGCGTAAAGATGTTATGTTTTTAATTGTTCACTTATTTCCAAGCATTCATTTTACAAGATTGCTGAATCCACATATATTACTAGCCTACGTTTTTCCTATGCCTATTTTACTATTGTTAATACATTTTTTAACCGTAATTTTATGCCTTGTCAAAGAGCTAATAACCACTTTAAAAAATACTTCAAGATTCGAATGATTATATTAAAACAAGATCCGAATGATTATATTAAGCAACTATAGAACTACAGCTATATTCAATTAGTAAAAAACGTAAGTCTGCTCTTCATTATTGCTACTTGATTATATAAGATGGATAAAAATGATTTTTTAATTTAAATAGGAAAAATTATCATAAGATTGATAGAAATACGAGCAAGTAGAATATTACCTAAATTTAACAATTATTTTCCTCAATTTTAAATACAGTCAAAGGTAATTTAATAGATCAAATTTTATAACACGTTATCTGAATGCAAATACATAAATATAAGAAAAATAAAAATCTAATGTGTTATAATTAATATAGATATACTTATATTTAAGGTTGATGAATGATCAGAAATTTCTTCACATTATTTTAAATCAGCATAAAAACGACATGTTCCAATCTTATTCTGTTATGTTGAGATTCTAATACTTTTATTACTACAGTTGCCTAAATTACTATAATAGTAAAATAAAATGAGCGAAATTATGAGTAAAACTCTCAGCACTTTGTTGTTATTTATTTATTAATACGTGTAATTTTAGTCTATATTCCTAGAAAGTCTCCCAAAATCTTTTTAATTTTACTTATATGAATTCGTATCAATTTAATTTTGATTTAACTTTTTAAATACGCAAAGTTCTGATTATAGAGATAAATGGTATATTTATTTAAACAAAATTTGAATACTCTTTTAAAGTTATATCACTTATTTTAATTTGAATAGGGAAATTGACTGAAAAATCGTGAAAAATATTTAAACTAACTGATATTTTCTTTTCATGACAACACTTTATCATTACTAAGAATCATTACTTTAGTAATCAATAGCAACGTTATTTACATTCTTTCTCGCCTTCCACGGTCGTTATATTTTTTCCGTCAATATTGAAAATATTGAGAACTCTTTTGAAATATTTGATATAAATTTATCAATTTGGAGATGTCAAATGTACTGAATGATACCTTGAAAAAGTAGGAAAATATTGAACTTAATTGAAATACAAAAAATTATATTTTTTTGTCAACAATTGTAGGAGAGGTAAAATTTACTTATATCAGTTTTATAGCTCAGATCAGCGCATAGAAAGCACCTAATGTTTGCACTTACTGACAAGGACGACCATCCCCGTCAATAAAGCCAAGAACGAAATATTGTAGCAGAATCGTAAAATAGTGGCACCGCGTCGACGTGACACACCAGCACGTAAACATCAAAAGATAAAAGTTAGAGAGTAGAAGTAATAGATCTGGTTTCTCAACTTGATCGCACAGACACGTACTGCAATATAATCTCGAATTCTTTGTAGTTATGTCCAAGAACAGGTTTTTACTGATGCTGTGAGTTAAACAAGATAAATCTTGCTTTATTTCTTTGTACCTTTAGTTATCTTATTTACTATTATATTTCTACAATTATATATATACATATATATATATATATATATATATATATATATATATATATATATATATATACATATATATATATTCTTCTTCTTCTTCTTAGTCGTGCACTCTTGACAGTGTGGACGTGATCATGATTCGGCCGGCTCCTTCGCCACTGCCGCCCTCGCGATGTGACGCCATGTAGTTCGGTGTTTTGCGGAGTGAGAGCAGTCATTTACACTGGAGTGCGTCGCAGATTTTATTAGGTCTGTCCACCGTGTCGAAGCGCGTCCGCGGGATCGTTTGCCTTCTCTTACGACGGATATTACGAAATTTAAGGATTATTTCATATCATTTATATCCAAACTTTTCACAATTAAATAAAACTACGTGATGTAGTATAATTTCTACTTTCTTTACGTTCGTTACCACGATCTAGGTTTCGTTGCATTACAACATCTTCAGGTGGGATATTAGCAAAGATGAACCTGAAGATGTTGTAATACAACAAAACCTAGGTCGTGGTAAAGAACTTAAAGAAAGTAGAAATAATATTACATCACGTAGTTTCATTTAATTGTGAATAATGAATTTCTGCAAAATTAACGCCAAATATATTCAATAATTCAAACTTTTGCAAAATATTACGCAAAACATTGTTTTTTAAAAACGTGGGCCGTAGTATTTCTTAGGGCTTATATCGACTATAGTTGTTGAAGCGGAATAATTTTTTATTTAACTATGTCTAGAACCACGCATGATACGGTTTCTGGAGGATGTTTTTAATTTATTTTGTCAAAATATTTTTTTGTACCGCTTAAGTGGAAGAAAGTAAAAAATAACTGAGTTTCGATTTTTTGGGGTAATAGTGTTGAGAAAACTTTCAAAAAAAATTTCAATATATATATAAACACACACACACACACACAAATATTATATATATATATATATATATACATACATATCTATATATATATATATATATATAAATACACTCATATTTATATTTTCTATTATTCCTGTAGATTATGTTCCAATCAAGATTAAACCAACAAGCAAAAACTTTATTAAAGCAAGTCCGCAAGAAATAAGAATTTGTTCATACAATCAAAAGCAATACGAGAAACATAAAATGGATTTAGCCGTCTTATAAATGTAAACAAATTATTTTAATGTTATTTGAGTTTGCTCTTCCTTTCAAGGTTCACAAAGTTTTACGATGGGGACTTTTCGTTTTGATAAATAAAGGAAGAGTTCTGTTAAGAAATATGATATTGAAATTAATTGTGAATTAAATTTAATTATTACAGGTAAATTTATTTTTTATCAAGAGTTAGGTTAAATTATCTTTAAAAATATGCGTTAATATGGAACAAAATATTACAAAAATTTGTGCTTGATTGTCACATAAATTAATTGGGGAAAACTATTCATTACTTTTGTTTTATTTCAGTTTTATTTCAATTTAAAAGACACTAAATTGCAATTACGGCCCAGTACATGAAAAGCTGTGAAATTGCGAACGTGTAGTGTTGCAAAATGTTATATAATGTTATTTTCTATAACAGCAAGAGCAAAATTAATGATTTACGTCTACAATTTATTTTGACGAAATATAACTGGCATCAGCATACTTAAAAAATCAATACCCGAAGAGTAAGAGATTTATTACTAAAATAAATTTTAGGGATCTGTAACACATGGGACTTATTATCAAAATTAATTTAAGATTGTGTGATATTTTTATAGATACATGATTTTCTTTCTCTTAACGGAAAAAATACATGCAAAAATGGGGCCACTTTTTACACCAGAACGGGCATAATTGATTAGCTCACTAAAACAATTATACATAAGGATTATTAAAAACATGTCAAGTACGAGTAAATCTCACACTTCGAGGGTTTGGTACACATTTATACTCTTATAAATATATAATGATACATAGTATTTTTATTAAATGATTTACAAGTATTAATTTTTTACCACATAAATATATTGTCTATTGCATATTTCGCAAACATAAGCCAGTAGTGTAAATTTAAAAAATGATGATATATGGAATCACCGCCTTAGCGTTCCCATAAACTTTGCGTAGTTTTATATAAACTCTATTTTTTTTGCAATTTTTAGTTTAATAATTTAATAAATAAAATGGTAGCATAATGAGTAGGTCTGTGCAGTACC
Organism: Druceiella hillmani; assembly: GCA_039881145.1. NCBI lineage: Eukaryota > Metazoa > Arthropoda > Insecta > Lepidoptera > Hepialidae > Druceiella > Druceiella hillmani. Next base: position 12,804,126 of record JAYKKI010000010.1, on the reverse strand, counting down.
TAAAATGGTGAAAAAATAGTTGTGCGACCTTTATAACTTTTCACTTTCAACCGATATCCCAACAGATTAAATGGAATTAAAAGAAAATTCAAATACATAATTTCTCTTCCCATCCCTTACTCCTTAAAATTTCCAAATGAACCTTTTTAAATGTTAGCTATAGATATATTTGCAAATTCGTATGTTTTATCATTATGTAAAATTTAAAATTTCAACGTCCAAGGGTTTCTATTAAAAACGGCTCTAACAGATATGTGAATGAATTTATAAAACTTCCGTTTTCCTTTTTGACCCAAGGAACAATAAAATTATTTAATTATAAATATGGTATTGATATTTTCGTTATATATGAAACTAGACATAGGATAATGTAAATATTTTCAAAAAATATTTCTAAAAAATGCCATTTACTACAATAACACCTTGTTAAGTGCATATAAAATATTATTTTTACATATTAGGATTTATTTAATTAAAATATAAAGATAAAATTATTTGAAAATATTAATTTTTCATAAAGTAAATATATTGCTATCATAATCAAAATAAATAAAAATATTATATACTAAATATATAATAGGTGTAAATTTACGGGGCACATTTAATAAAAAATAAGATCTAGGGTAATCGTTATAGTTTTCTTGTAAATTTCTAATAACATTTCACGACGCTTATTTTTGTAACGATTTTTGGCTCAATAGTCTCGAAAGAAAAGGTGCGGAACGCTATATTTTTGCATAATTTTTTAATATATTTTTCAAAATAGGCTTTTTCAAATGATAATCCACATTTTATATAAAGCGTGAGATACATTTTTTAAGAAATTAATTTACATTCTGTTTAATTGGGTCACGAATATCTTAGAAAAGTTGCAGATTTAGAGTATGTGTTAAATATGTGGGTCAATAATATATATTAATATGCCCACTTTAAATTTTCTACATTGCAAGGTTTCTGAGAAAATCAGCTTACTATATCTTTCGTAAGGGTTTAAAAATGGGAAATATTTAAAAAATTATGACATTTAGAATTATCTGTTTAGTTTTTCCACAACCCTAACGTTACTTTCTAAAAACCCATATATTTTCATAATTTTATGTAAAGTAATTTCGAAAATAAGAAGAGATAATTATTTGCTTACTTTGTAATATTTCTCAGAAGATATAACATAGAAAACTATGAAAGAAATATTTTTGGGTTCTAAAAAAATGTAAGATTACATAATTCGTCCTGCTTAAAATTTCCAAAAACATTTATAACTTTTAGTTGTAACAATATATGCGCGTTAATGTTTAATTAGTATGCCAAATTTCAAGTCTCTGCGTCAAGTGGTCTCTTAAAAAAACGGCTGTGACTGAAGCAAAGACCAGTGTGTGATCCCATTAGGGTTACGTTTTTCTGTTCAAGGTACGGAAATATAAAAATAATAATGAAGTTAAGGAAGTTGGAAAGAAGCAAAATTATATTATTTTTTTTAAAATAAAGATTTCTAGGGCACAACGTGAAAATATTTCTATCAAATTTCAAATGAGATCTGTTTACATTTCGAAATACTATCGCTAATTAAACTACGGTGCTAGCGAGTGAGCTATATAGTTTAAGGACTGATAGAACATTTCTCTATATTCTATTTATTGCTGGAATAGTATGACAATCTGTGAATTTTTTTTTAAATTAGCTAACATTAATAAAAACCAGTTGCAGAAATTTTACTTCTATCGTGCCGTCTTTTGAGCACACACGCTTCTTTAAATCAAATATATTATTTTTATGGGTTTCGCATTTCAAAAGGAAAAAGAAACTTTGTAGGATAACTTCGCTGATCGTCTGCTGATCTGTCAATACCATTTTTCTCATGAAAGCGTGGCAATTTTGATTGTGACACTTGCAAATAAAGCAAACTCTACAGGGAACTTCCTCTTATAAAATTTGGCAAGAAGCAAGTTCTCACAGCACAAGGAAGGAAAATAAATCAGAAAAATCTTAATTTAAATATATATATATATATATATATATATATATATATATATACATATATATATATATATATACATATATATATATATGTACATATATATATATATATATATATATATATATATATATATATATATATATATATATACATCTGCTGTCGTATATGGGTCACTGGAGTTTGGCCGAGCGATTGGTCACACTCCATATTCATACCGTTACACAAAAAAGGATCGACGAAAAAGTGCAGTAACTACAGACTCATTTCCCTAATATCCCACGCCAGTAAAATAATGCTGCATATTGTTAACACAAGGCTTCAGAGTTTTTTGTCCCGAGAAATCGCCTCCGAACAAGCTGGTTTTGTAAAAGGTCGAGGTACAAGAGAACAGCTGCTGATATTGCGACAAATTGTAAAAAAGGCTAGGAAGTTTAACATTGCCCTCTATATATGCTTCGTCGATTTCAGAAAAGCCTTCGATACCGTGAAGTGGTGGAAACTGTGGCTAGTCCTGATGGAAATGGGTATACCGCATCATCTTGTACAACTCATTAGGCGTCTATACGAAGATGGCACAGCCGCGGTCCGAGTAGACGGTATTGACTCCGAACGCTTCAAAACGCAAGCAGGTGTTAGACCGGGCTGTATATTATCTCCTTTTCTCTTTAACATATACACAGAATACCTAATGCGTATAGTTCTTGAAGATTGGAATAAGGGAATATCGGTGGGGGGTCGAAAGATATCAAACTTGAGATACGCAGATGACACCACCCTCCTAGCTTCAACAAAAAATAAAATCGAGTCTCTCCTATAACGACTGGAGACTACAGCATTGGAGTTTGGGCTTACAATCAATCGCGATAAGAAATAATGCCTTGCACCAGCAGCCAGTGGAACGACTGGTGGTGCAAGGCAAAGTCGTTCCATGGAGTCCTCGTTGCGGGTGACATGTCCAAAGAATTTGAGGATTCGCAATTGCACATTCGACGATAATCTCTCTTTGATGTTAAGTTCCTTGAGGATCGAAACGTTGGTTCGGTGCGCGGTCCATGGGATCCTAAGCATACGCCTCCAGCACCACATTTCCAGCCCGTCAATTTTGTGGCGGTCTTGCATCCTCAGCGTCCACATCTCAGCTCCATATAGAAAAATCGGAAAGACCAGGCATTTCATAAGTCGAACCTTTGGGTTTCTGGTTATTCTGCGGTCTTTCCAGATCTTTGTGAGTTTTTCTACTGATGATTTCGTCACGGCGCAACGTCTTCGAAACTCATCTTCGCAACCTCCATCATTAGCGATAGTGGAGCCCAGATATACGTAGCTCTTCACTACCTGGCATCCTGCTATATTTTGGATATTCGGTTGGTTATTGTTAGCATGATCTATAGTCATTATTTCTTATCGCGATTGATTGTAAGCCCAAACTCCAATGCTGTAGTCTCCAGTCGTTATAGGAGAGACTCGATTTTATTTTTTGTTGACGCTAGGAGGGTGGTGTCATCTGCGTATCTCAAGTCTGATATCTTCCGACCCTCCACCGATATTCCCTTATTCCAATCTTCAAGAACTATACGCATTAGGTATTCTGTGTATATGTTAAAGAGAAAAGGAGATAATATACAGCCTGGTCTAACACCTGCTTGCGTTTTGAAGCGTTCGGAGTCAATACCGTCTACTCGGACCGCGGCTGTGCCATCTTCGTATAGACGCCTAATGAGTTGTACAAGATGATGCGGTATACCCATTTCCATCAGGACTAGCCACAGTTTCCACCACTTCACGGTATCGAAGGCTTTTCTGAAATCGACGAAGCATATATAGAGGGCAATGTTAAACTTCCTAGCCTTTTTTACAATTTGTCGCAATATCAGCAGCTGTTCTCTTGTACCTCGACCTTTTACAAAACCAGCTTGTTCGGAGGCAATTTCTCGGGACAAAAAACTCTGAAGCCTTGTGTTAACAATATGCAGCATTATTTTACTGGCGTGGGATATTAGGGAAATGAGTCTGTAGTTACTGCACTTTTTCGTTGATCCTTTTTTGTGTAACGGTATGAATATGGAGTGTGACCAATCGCTCGGCCAAACTCCAGTGACCCATATACGACAGCAGATGTATATATATATATATATATATATATATATATATATATATATATGTACATATATATATATATATATATATATATATATATATATATATATTTAAATTAAGATTTTTCTGATTTATTTTCCTTCCTTGTGCTGTGAGAACTTGCTTCTTGCCAAATTTTATAAGAGGAAGTTCCCTGTAGAGTTTGCTTTATTTGCAAGTGTCACAATCAAAATTGCCACGCTTTCATGAGAAAAATGGTATTGACAGATCGGCAGACGATCAGCGAAGTTATCCTACAAAGTTTCTTTTTCCTTTTGAAATGCGAAACCCATAAAAATAATATATTTGATTTAAAGAAGCGTGTGTGCTCAAAAGACGGCACGATAGAAGTAAAATTTCTGCAACTGGTTTTTATTAATGTTAGCTAATTTAAAAAAAAATTCACAGATTGTCATACTATTCCAGCAATAAATAGAATATAGAGAAATGTTCTATCAGTCCTTAAACTATATAGCTCACTCGCTAGCACCGTAGTTTGATTAGCGATAGTATTTCGAAATGTAAACAGATCTCATTTGAAATTTGATAGAAATATTTTCACGTTGTGCCCTAGAAATCTTTATTTTAAAAAAAAATAATATAATTTTGCTTCTTTCCAACTTCCTTAACTTCATTATTATTTTTATATTTCCGTACCTTAAACAGAAAAACGTAACCCTAATGGGATCACACACTGGTCTTTGCTTCAGTCACAGCCGTTTTTTTAAGAGACCACTTGACGCAGAGACTTGAAATTTGGCATACTAATTAAACATTAACGCGCATATATTGTTACAACTAAAAGTCATAAATGTTTTTGGAAATTTTAAGCAGGACAAATTATGTAATCTTACATTTTTTTAGACCCCAAAAATGTTTCTTTCATAATTTTCTATGTTATATCTTCAGAGACATTAAAAAGTAAGCAAATAATTATCTCTTCTTATTTTCGAAATTACTTTACATAAAATTATGAAAAAACATAGGTTTTTAGAAAGTAACGTGAGGGTTGTGGAAAAACTAAACAGATAATTCTAAATGTCATGATTTTTTAAATATTTCCCATCTTCAAACCCTTACAAAAGATATAGTAAGCTGATTTTCTCAGAAACGTTGCAATGTAGAAATTTGAAAGTGGGCATGGTAATATATATTATTGACCCACATATTTAACACATACTCTAAATCAGCAACTTTTCTAAGATATTCGTAACCCAATTAAACAGAACGTAAATTAATTTCTTAAAAAATGTATATTTATATAAAATGTGGATTATCATTTGAAAAAGCCTATTTTGAAAAAGGTATTAAAAAATTATGCAAAAATATAGCGTTCCGCACCTTTTCTTTCAAGACTATTGAACCAAAAATCGTTACAAAAATAGGCGTCGTAAAGTTTTATTAGAAATTTACAAGAAAACTATAACGATTCTTATTTTTTACTAAATGTGCCCCGTGATTTTACGTCTATTATATATATCGTATATAATATTTTTATTTATTTTGATTACGATTGCATTATATTTACTTTATGAAAAATAAATTTTTTCAAATAATTTTATCATTATATTTTAATTAAATAAATCCTAATATGTAAAAACAATATTTTCTATGCACTTAACAAGGTGTTATTGTAGTAAATGGCATTTTTTAGAAATATTTTTTGAAAATATTTACATTATCCTATGTCTAGTTTCATATATACCGAAAATATCAATACCATATTTAGAATTTAATAATTTTATTGTTCCTTAGGTCAAAAAGAAAAACGGAAGCTTTATAAATTTACTCACATATCTGTTAAAGCCGTTTTATCAGAAACCCTTCGACGTTGAAATTTTAAATTTTACATAATGATAAAACATACGAATTTGCAAATATATCTATAGCTCACATTTAAAAAGGTTCATTTTGAAATTTTAGGGAGTAAGGGATGAGAGGAGAAATTATATATTTGAATTTTCTTTTAATTCCATTTAATCTGTTGGGATATCGTTTGAAAGTGAAAAGTTATAAAGATCGCACAACTATTTTTTCACTATTTTATGTAGTGACCAGATCTACTGATTATGCTATCACCTTATTTCTTAAATTATTAAATTAAAAATTACGAAAAAAGTTTATATAAAACTACGCAAAGTTTATGGGAACGCTAAAATAACATTATATAACATTTTGCAACACTACAGGTTTGCAATTTCACATTATCGTATACTGGGCCGTAATTGCAATTTAGTGACTTTTAAATTATTACATCGTAAAAATGAAATAAAACAAAGGCAATTAATTGTTTTCGCCAATTAATTTATGTGACAATCAAGCACAAACTATTTTTACTTTTCATAATATTTTGTTCCATATTAACGCTTATTTTTAAAGATAATTTAACCTAACCCTTGATAAAAAATAAATTTATCCGTAACAATTAAATTTAATTCACAATTAATTTCAATATCATATTTCTAAAGAGAACAATTCCGTTATTTATCAAAACGAAAGGTCCCCGTCGTAAAACTTTGTGAACCTTGGAAGGAAGAGCAAACTCAAACAACATTAAAATAATTTGTTTACATTTATAAGACAGCTAAATCCATTTTATGTTTCTCGTATTGCTTTTGATTTTATTAACAAATTCTTATTTCTTGCGGGCTTGCTTTAATAAAGTTTTTGATTGTTGGTTTAATCTGGATGGGAACATGATCTACAGGAATAATAGAAAATATAAATATGAGTGTATTTATATATATATATATATATATATATATTTTTTTTTTTTTTTTTGATATTATTTTCGAAAGTTTTCTCAACAATATTACTCAGAAAATTCAAAACTCAGTTATTTTTTACTTTCTTCCACTTAAGCCGTTAAAAAATATATTTTGACAAAATAAATTAAAAACATCCTCCGGAAACTGTATCATGCGGGGTTCTAGACATAGTTAAATAAAATATTACAAGCATATTCTTAGAGATTTCATCCCTCATTAATTTTATTTCATTTCAACAACTATAGTCGATATAAGCCCTAAGAAATATGACGGCCCACGTCGTTATTAAAAAACAATGGCGTAATATTTTGCAAAAGTATGAATTATTGAATATATTTGGCGTTAATTTTGTAGAAATTCATTATTCACAATAAAATGAAACTAATACTTCAGGTGGGTACCTCAGGTGGGTAATACTTCAGGTGGGTACCTGAAGATGTTGTGATACAACGAAACCTAGGTCGTGGTAAAGAACTTAAAAAAAGTAGAAATAATACTACATCACGTAGTTTCATTTAATTGTGAAAAGTTAAATTTCCCAATATCCCGTCGTAATTAACTGTACGGAATTTTAATTTCAATTTATCATGACCCCTAAATTCACTCAACGAGACCATCCTTTAATGAACTTGACCAATGTTTAAATTTTGTTTTTGGCAATGTATTTTTATATTAAGTTCAACTCAAACATTTTTTCAAAATAATTCGTGCACTGTATTCAGAAATTATTATTAATTTATGTAAATATTCCCAACTTAACAATGTTTTTGTTAAATTTTATGATTTGATACATTTTGATCTTTCTGAAATGGTTCAAAAAAAGGTATGTATATACTGAATTCTTATGAAAAATATTAAATAGAGATTGGTAAAATAAGAGTTATTTTATCCATGTCATGTGTGTATAAATTTAGTAGAATAATACATTTGTATTTCAGTCTACAGGCAATGACTTGAGGGTTGTGATGACACAAAAACCAACACACGTTTGATCCGGAAACTTTCATCTATATCATCTATATTCATCTATATAATGTAAATATATAATGTTTAAAAAATATAAAAAGCGGTATTTAAGAACCGTACTATGCTTTTATAAAACAACTAAAAACAATTATATCCCAAATTTTACCAATAATAAAGTTAATTATGACGTAAGTTTCTCAATTTTCTCCTAGGTCAAACATCATAATTGTAAATTATGTCCAACGCCTTTTAAATATTTTTTCAAGTATTCCGCCAATTTGTATTCGCTTGACACCAATAAAAGCTAGAGTGTAAATAAAACTAGACTAGAAAATCACTGGTTTAGACTTGTAAAATATTTTGAATTGAATAACTAAATTTTCCGAAAAATCGACCAAATAATTCTGAGGGAGTAAAATTAATCGTGGCGCCCATTCCAGTAAATAACTGTTTCCAGTGAATACTATAGGCGAACGAACACCTATATTTTGATTTCCCTCGGACAAAATAGATAATTAAATATTTAATTTCTAATTTAACACCATTTTTTTAAACTCATAAATTATGATAACTCTCTCGGCTATCGGCACTTAGGGAAAAAAACAGCAATCGATTATAATATTTCAGGAATTTTTTTTTATCTAAATATTAGTTTCGTGAAAGGTAATTCATTAATATTGTTGTTTTTGCATGGTTTTGGTTATTTCTGGTGGATTTATTTAAATTAAATATATATTGGTCACATGTCAAAATATGGCTCTGTATTTCTTTTTAATTTATATTACAATTAACTTTTAATTGACATGAAATATTTCCAACATTGAGATAAGTGTTAAAAGAAAATTTATCCAACAGTTTTTTTTCTCCAATAATATGGTCCCGTACTCACGGAAAGTACAGACGCAAGCCATTTACCAAACCAGTTATATTCCATGAAAAAGAACCATTGGTAAAGAAAGTTTTATAAAACTTATTATTCAATAATAATAAAATTAATAATTTTTCGACGAATCACATTCGATGAAAGGATTAGTATCCCTAAATTTTTAGATTTTAATATCAGCATTGTATTAAAATGAAGAAAACCCTTTTTTCTTAAATATAATTTTCCTCATAGTTAGGTGTAATCAACCATTTTTATTATTCAAAGATAAAAGTGAACTCTAAAATACGTATTCAGTTATTCATTATTTTCCTTTTTAAAATGTTAATTATAGCAATTAATATTCCAGCTAAGGTTATATATATATATATATATATATATATATATATATATATATATATATATATATATAAATAGATATATACATATATATATATACGTATATACGTATAAATATATATATATATATGTATAAGGTAAAATATTAAAAATCGCCTTTAGTTTTCATATTATTGTCTTTCACTTTACATTTATGAATTCATTTTGATAATATGTACTCCAGTATGCAGGAGTACTTTCAAAACACGCTATTACCATATTTTCGTGCATTCCAGTACTTATTTTTATTTTTTGAATACACATTCATAACAGGTCCAAAGCAATCTTACAATAAAAATAACCTATATATATATATATCTGGTGAAAGAACAAAATTTAATTCCGCATAATGCTCCAAAAGCGGATCTATTATGTAAGAAAACAATTTTCAACTAGATACCTCATGTTTATCGTCTTCTACAAAAGCATAATATTTATTCAACATGGAGAGGAGGATAAGGAAATGAAAAAAATCTTCATAGATTTAATAATACAAACAATGAGTCTGCTATCACCATAATCGTATTTCACTCTCCTTTTCCGGTGCTGCAGTATGCCTACTTCCCTTTTCCGGTTGGTCGTTAGTTGCTCGAAAAAAATGAATAAAATCTAAACAAGATTTTTCCTCGGAATCTTTATTTGTCTCCATAGGAATTTCCAAGAAATTTACGGATAGTAGTGTACTACATGGTAATTACATACTAATGAATCATAACGCCATTTGACCAAGGCAAGTGAAATACGGTATAGAAGATAGACGATTTAATCAACGTTGGTTAATTTTTTTTGCAATTGAAAAATTCTGGCTTAGAAAGAATTTTATTACTAAGAAGCCAAATCCGCAGTTCTAACCTATGGTGTGCAACAAAGTTCCAAATGGAAAGTTGTCGGATACTTTACAACCATAAACTCGTTTTCATAGAGTATTTTCTGTTTTTAATTACTTAAAATAAATTATTTCAATCTCCCAGTTCAGAAGAAATTATTGATATGTATATTTATTAAAACAGAATAAAGCTACACTAAACAGTTAAGTAATTTATAAATACCATTACCAAAAATAATTGTGTGTTTGCAAAATGATATTTTGTCTACAATTTGTAGAGTTATGTAGAGAAAAATATATAATGTAAAACGTATTAGATGTAAGTAGAGGTTTCCGTACATAATTCGGTACAAGTAAAAGTTTCAATATTTAAGGATACGTAGGGTTTCTATTACGTCATATGCAAGTATTGATATTTCTCACCCCTTGAATATATTGCCTCGCTTTTATTCCACTGGCGTAATCTTGTCGTGTATTTTCTAAAAAACGACACATAGACAGACTAACGTATAGGTCTTATTAAAATACTAAATAAATGAATAAGTTTTATAGTTGGCCAAAAATCAATTTATTTTATGGTAATACGATGAGAATTATAACATTCTTCGAATAAGTGTGTGTAGGAAATTTTCTATGCTTTTGAAGAATATAAGAGTTTAGAATTTATTGAGATTTTTCTCTCTAGTTGGCCTGAAAAAAAATGTATATATTTTGCGGATAAATGGGGTAAACTATTAAAAATAAAATTCTGCAATTGTTGTTAATTTTAATTCCATCAGCATTAAATAAATAAGACGGTGTATTAAATTAAAAGAAACATAAGGCATCATTATGACCCAAGAATCGAATATCAATTTTATCGAAATTAGATCCAAAAAACCATTGCCTCAAATTGTTTCAAATTTATAAGCGTTTACACGCGTACAAATGAAAAACGAAAAACCACCATAAAGATTCTATTTTTAGGGTTCCGTATAACAAAATAAAAAAGAACCCTTATAGGATCATTTCGTTTCCCATTTTTCTATCTGTCTCTCTGTAAAGTTATTTTTTTCGCAGAAATAGAGGTACCAAATTGAAATTAATATCAAATATTCAGGTTTACGATTTCCTAGACCTGTAAAACATCAGGCTTCTAACTCAACGTAGTAAAAAAGTATCAAAAATAAGGCGATTTATGCTGCACATTTTGACACTCGGAAATAAATCAATACCTACAGGGTAATTTCCATTAACCTAGAAGCATAAAATTTGGCAACAAGCAAGGTCTCAAAGCACAGGTTAAGAAAATATCCCAAAATCGTTAATTAGCAGTTATATTATTAAATATGCCTAACAAGCACGTCTTTGGAAGATGTGATATGCACGCAGTGTTAAATTAATATTTTTAAACAGTGTTATAGGAAAACCATGTATCTTTAAATATTTATAAGGGATTATATGTGTGCGGAACGCTCGTACTGCGAGATCTACTCGTGCTTGACTGATTTTTATTTCTTGTGGCATCGAATCCTTAAGAAATACTTGTGCTTGTGCATCTATCGGCATACAAATATGTTTAATGACATTTCTCGAATTTAAATCCGGCACATACGTATTTTGGAGCACTAAGACTGAAGATTAAAGAGACTTTATCGTTGATAATAATTAAAAGCAATAAATAATAATAAAGAATGACAAATTATTTTTTAAGTATGACAAAATAATTTAAAAAAAAAACAGGAATCATTTAAGAAAAGTAAATCAATAAAAAACTTCTGTTGAAGGTCATCAATTTTTAACTAATCCCCAAAGTAATTATTAATTACTCAATTTATATTACCATTTAAAAAATAGATTTAAATTACACAAAGTACGAGCATAACAAGCAAAATGCAGATCAACTCATACATGCTCGTAAATATATAAGTATGATTTGATACGAATGTGATACAAAACAATACACGTTTTATAAACATGATTAATGTATACTAAAATTCAAATTAACAGATATTACTAGATGAAAAATACATCAAGCCGTCATTGGCATTCAACGCGTACTACAGATGCGCACTACCATCTCGTTATCGACTTTCATTATATTATAGTATTAAATAGCCAACGACCATACTAATGTCAATTTATGATTTTCTGCAATGCCAATGTGATTAAAACCCACCAATTCCGAGTAGAACTCGCGGATCGTCGATTGCTTTCATATTACTTTCAATTACTTTACCAAAATCAATATAAAGTTTTGACTTCAATTATTTATGTTAGTAGGTAGTGTAGTAATCGAAGATACACGAATCACTACACTTGCAATTGATGAAAAGCGTCTCTTACTAATACATCAGTTCGGATTTCGCCCTAAACATACTAAATTAGAACAAGCTCACAGACATCTTAATGAAATAGTGCACTCATTAAAAAAAAATGTACTGTCCGGGCATGTTCCTCGAAGTATCGCGAGCCTTTGATAAGGGATGGCATGAATGTCTTCTGTACAAAGTCAAAGCAGCCACGCCTCGTCACTTGTATACAATGACCAAAGTGTTTCTGACAAATCGCCATTTTATGGTCAAAAGCAGTAACGCTAAAACGAAACTTTGTCGAATAGCAACTGGGGTCTCGCAATGAAGCATGACTGACTATACTCTTTCTCCCCGTTTACTTTGGACTTGGCCGTGAGCATATCAGTTGTTGGTGGAATATCTGACACGGCTATCCCTTAGCAGCCAAACCGAGCCCGAAGTGGCATAAAAAAATGCTTCAAAAAAGCCTAGATGAAGTGGCTGCCTAGCTAAAGAACTGGAGAATCAAAGTAAATGAAACAAAGTTGGTAAATGTAACATTCACCCTCAGAAGAAGGAGTTGTTTTCCGGTCTATTTTAATCAAATGCAAATAACACAGTTAGATTATATGCGATATGTAAGCATACGTCTGAACAAAATGCTGACGTGGCGAAAACACGTGTTTTTATAAACATATGTTTTGCGCAAACAGTTGGACTAAAATTACGAAATTTACTGGCTTACTAGCAAAAAGTCCCAATTGTAATAAGAATGCAAGTTGATTTTATACAAGACTATTCTAAAACCACTGTGAATTTTAATCGTTGATTTATTTCTAGAGCATTTATTTTGCAAGATTACTGATTTCTCACGTATTTCTGATCTGAGTATTTCCATGCTTATTTTACTATTGTTAAAATATTTATTAACCGTATCTTTATGCCATGGTTAAGACCTGATACTTCTAGATACGAATGATCATGTTAAAACTGCGGCTTTCTTACTACGGCTATATCCGATTAGTAAAAACCGTAAGTGTGCTCTTCAATATTGCTTTTTGATAATTTAAAAGGGATAAAGAAAACTTTTTAATTTAAGTAGGAAAAGATATCGTAAGATAAATAAAAATGCGATCAAGTAAAATATTAATAAAATTTAATAATTATTTACTTCAATATTATCTACTGTTGAAGCTAATTTAAAAGAATTTAATTGCGATTTATCTTTTCAAACAAGAAGTTCTGATTATGGAGATAAAACTAATATTAATTTACAGAAAGGTTGAATCCTCTTTTAAAGATATATCACATATTTTTATTTCTTCATTGAAATTTATTGAAAATTTGTAACAAGTATTTAAATTGTTTGATAGTTTCTTTTTATAACAGCCTTTTTTCATTATTGAAAATTATTACTTTTGTAATGCATAACAATATTATTACAATACATTCACACTTTTCTTTGTCGTTATATTTTTTCCGTAGTCAATTTTCAAATTATTGAGATCTTTCTTAAAATATTTGGTATTAATAAATGAATTTGGAAGTGCCCAATGCACTAAATGACACACTGTAAAAGACTAATAATTTTTAAAAGTAAAAGCCTTTAAAAAGTTTGTTTTGGTAACAGTTTCATTGCAGAAAAGGTGAAATTTACTTTCGTTTATATTGAAGACACCCTCAGTTTTGTAGCTTAGTTGTGCACATATAAAGCACCTAATATTTGTACTTACCGAAAAGGATGACTATCCCCGTCAATAAAGACTAGCATGAAGTTCCATGGCAGCATCGTAAAATAGTGACAGCACACCGACATAATACACCAGTACGTGAACATCAGAAGATAAAGGTCTAATAGGTCTGGTTGCTCAACTTGAATGCACGAGCACGTACTTGCAATATAATCTCGAATTCGTTGTAGTTATGTCCAAGGAGAGATCGTCACTGACACTATTAGTTATACTGGATAAATCTTGTTTTTCTTTTTGTACTTTTATTTTATTTAGTACAAATAAAAATTTGATTACTCGTTTTGTATTTTCATTTGAAATTCAGTCGAAATAGTTACTTCACTATATTCCTTTCATTGTACATGCCTTAATTACGCTGAAGCTGAAGTATGTGTTTGTTTTTTTTCTTTAGGTTATCGGTCTATTTTCGTTTTAAGTAACTCGGATATATATTTTTTTATTATTATGTATCTATTGTTTACATTAAATTTTGATATCGCTTTATGTTAATTCATCCATTAGCTTCCAAAATTTAAAAAAAAGAAATACTGACCTTCTCAGTAATGCATCATTTTGAACTCTATTCTTTTAACGTAACACGATAATTATGTTATTTTTGTTATGTAAAACATTAAAATATATTGAAGTGTCGTCATAATAATGTATTTTGTGACGAGCTAAATAAAAGTGAGAAGACAATAAAGCTAAGTTCAGAATTAGCCGTCTCGTCATAAGAAGAATGTGATTTAGTATCTTATATTTTTTTTACTATGATTTACGTAAGTTTCCATTCTATACATTTCATTATTCAATAATGCTGTGCACGTCTTTGACTAAATATCAGAAGAGGTAAACAAAACTATCTCCAGGACACGTACATTCTGTTGATCGATGGAAATTTCATTTTAGGGCTTATCCACTTTTCCTCTCGTACAGTTTATTTCCTTTGATATTGTGTAACAATTTTGTTCCAAGGTTAACGATTCAAGATTTTACCCGATTTATCCCTTCTCGCTTAAAACGTGCGAATCGAAATGTAACTTTGAGATTTAGGAAATTTTGTTTCGAGATTGTATTTTTAAATGATAAAAATGCTTTAACGTTTTATTGAAGATTTAATAATTAATGAAGATTTCACTGTTGGTACAGCTAAAAATTAGTTGCAAAAATCCATTTATTTATTTATTGAATTTATAAAGAAACAGATCCCAAAAAAAAAGTTGTTTTCTTTTTAATTTTCTGTTATTTTTGTTATAGCATAATATCATATAAATTTCAATTATTTCCAATACTATATATGTAATCACAAGGTCGCAATAAAATTTAATTTAATTGATATATGTCATATTAGCAAACTTACTTTTTAAAATGCAAAGTGTCTAAATAAATATTCAAAGAAATTATAAAAATTTTAGATTAAATGTTTTTCAATATTAACGAGAATTTGGCTTACTTTTTCGTCATCATTGGCGCACTGAATGACTGTCAGCGGGGCGCGAAGCTCTCATCATTTTTTGTTCCCTTTCTAACTGAAGACACTACCTAGGACACACGAAATTAAACAAACGCATCAAAAAAATTTCACTTCATAAAGCATCTGTAAAGACTTGCCACGTAAAATTCGACACAAAATGTAGATTTTCTCACTTTAGTTTTGTATCGTTTCAATCGAAACTAATTTAAATTTATTAATTTATTTAGTATTTCGGAATAGCCATTAAAACTGACAAAAGTTTTCCTTAATTTACTTAAGATATATCCTCTATGAAATAAGAAGAAAATCACATATCAAAAGCATTACCTCGAGGCACAACGATTAGAAACTTCGCAATTAATTAATATAGACGGGACCTAAGGGAAAAGCCTATTTCTCACCAGTAGATCTGATTCAGCATTTCACAAGTAATAAGTCAATTTTGGCTAATTTATATAGCGGCTATTGATCATTACCCATCCTTATTTTAATTAAATTTGTTTTCCTGTATTATGTTTAATGTATGAAGGCGTTAAAACAGATTTATATGAATAAAGTATTTTTATCAATCGATTGATATGTATTTCTTAATTACTATATTGGCTTGAATTTACTCATAGTTTTTTAATAAGTGATGTAGTATTATTTCTACTTTTTTTAAGTCCTTTACTACTCCCTAGATTTCATTGTATTACAACATCTTCAGGTGGGCTATTAGCAAAGATTCTTTGCTAATAGCCCACCTGAAAATGTTTTAATACAACGAAACCTAGGTCGTGGTAAAGAACTTAAAGAAAGTAGAAATAATACTACATCACGTCCTTTAATTGTGAATAATGAATTTCTACAAAATTAACGCCAAATATGTTCAATACAACAATTTTAATTTACTCTCTGATCGATTCACATTTTCCCGGGTAATTTTGAGATCAAAAATAATAGATGTTTCGTGCTTTATTCGCTTTCACATACTACAATTATTTACTCAATGTTTTGTAATTTATTGTACACTATAGTTGGGTACGGAATTGTATGGTCTAGTCTAATAACATTGTATAGATTTTAAAAGCTTATAAGTATTTAGCTTGTCTAAGTAAATACTTATATATCGCATTATTAAAAATGTTTTAAGCCTTGTAACTTTTTAAGATTTTTTTTTTGCTACTAATGGAATTCTGGAATGCAAGTTTGTGTATAATTTTATTGTTTCTAAGATATTGCTAGTAACTTGCATTGTTTTGATTTCTCTATTTGAATAAATAAAAATAGAATATTTCTACCTACTGATTTTGCAAGTATAAATGGTACATAATGTGTAATTTGTCATAGCTATAGGATTATTTTAAAAACTGTTTTTGATTTTTGTATGGCCGCCAATATCCTGATGCATTATTTTGATGAAGCTATAATTTTTTGTATGTCTATAAATTTTTTTCACTTAAACCGTTATTGCTTATTATTCACACGTTCTATTGAAATAAGATAAACTCTTTATCCATTTGCATGTTATAAGCCAGAGGTTAGCAATACGATAAATCTTTTTGTGCCAAACTCTAAAATACAAACAGTACTGTTTTCGTCTCAAATACTGTACTTCTGGAGAAATGTTGCACATCAATTTAGCTTCTGTAAAACAATTGTGTCTGTTGAGACCAGGTTTGGGAAGTCTCTTTTTCTAAGTTAGTGTTTTTTATGTACATTTGTATAATATATTACGTTATGTTCATATTTTCATGAAAAATTAAATACAACCCTTTTAAGCTTTCAAATTAGGAATAGAAAATAAAAAAATACGTTTGTCCCCTCTTCTTATACACATGTACTATTCTCGTCTTCTTACTTTCAAAATTATTAAAATTAATTTGAAGTATAAAATATTGTTCTGTTCTTGACTAAAAAAATATTTTATAGAAAGATACATAAAAGAGGTAAAATGTTGAAAACTTACATAGTGAAACAAATTGAAAATCCTGCGATAGTAGGAAAGCATTTTATAAATTGATCCGCGACCAACTATAAGTAGAACTAAATAGTTTTTAATATTTACCATAGTAATAATTTGTCGTTTCTGGGGCTCCACTTCGCATAGTAATTGATTTTACTTCCAATATCTTAAATTGGAAGGGAAATCAATTCTAACGATAATTGTTTAACTAAAATAAAAAATATTACTTCAAAAAATTACATGCCAAAATATTTGAATAAAAATATGACGGTTATGGCCTTCTTAACTTTAAAAATATTTCTCATTTCTTCAATTTGGATGAAAACATTTAACATATTATTTTTTAATGATTTCATTGCCAAAAAAGTTACCTAACATATTAATATATTTAACACAAATAATATATTTTAAGCTTTGCATACTTTTGAATTTTATTTTACATAATTTTAATGCAATAAAACAACTTTAAAATTTACATATTGAGCATAAATTTTAAACATAGTTTCAAACAAATTAATATCTGAAGCGGAAGATACTTGGGGAAACAACTGAAATATATCCTTATAGCTTAGAATCTGAGAGCCGAAAAATAGTCATAATACACATGACGAATAACTAACTGATTTTTGTAAAACTTCTGATCACGACAAGATCAAGAAGGTACGACCTTAAAATACCAGGTAGGTGTATATATCATATTTTGGGATAGATTTGCGAATTACCCGAAGAAATTTTTTTTGACTCGTGGTTGCAATCAATATAGTCAGTTGCTGCCAAGAATAAAATTAAAATGAAGGTTCTTGCTTACATTTAATCATCACTTTGCAAGCATTTCCCTAGAAATTTAATTCAGTTTAATGATACTTTGATTTTAGTGAAATTAATTGCAAGGAACTTATTTGATGATCCTGAAGAAAAATCATGATATTTTTATATTACGAGATTTATATTTGCTTTTTATATCAATTTAACTATCTTAGGTATCGTTTGATTTAAAAATCCTGTAATTAAAAAAAACTTACCCTCATTCATACCCGTTTTAGAATTGTTTAATATTTGTATCAACAGCCCACCAATTTGAGATACATGAAATTATAAAAATTAAGGAAAGAAATACTTATTAAAATGCCATTTTTTAAGTTTTTAATATGCACCGCGTGCATTATTTAAAAAATGGATTAATTAAATACAATTTACCTTTTACCGTATACCTTTTAACCGTGCTTTTACCCTATACCTTTTAACCGTGTTTTTGACCATACTTTTACTGTACTAAGTAAATATTTTCATAGAATATTTTCATAATTTTCATCAATACGTTTATTTCATAAATCAGAGATTTTACATTTTATTTTTCTCTCTTCATTTGAGAATTTAACTGGTAACAACTTCCATTAAATTGTCATTGAAATATATTTCCATTATATTTTAATTCACATTAATATAAATTTTCATTTAATATATTATGAACATGTAAGTTTATTGTAAATATGTAACGGTTCACATAATGATAATATTTGCGTCATTGGGATACTTTTACATTAGTTAACATAACTAACGTATTTTTTAATTCCTTGTGTCACACTCCTCTTTATTTAACTTCTTTATAAAATAGATCGCGGGTTAGCGAGGGTGACCTTAGTTTGATTGCACCCAAATTACGTTTGAATTCATATTTTATATCTCTTTTCTCGCTCTATCTACACAGTCGGAGTCACAACTTCTTTTTAGTAACCTCATAAGATAAAATGGAAGGGAAGAATGAAACCTATGTAATAATACAAGGTATTATCTATGTAGCAGCGAAATAGATTTTAGAATCAATTTGGTAGTATCTGAGTTTCCTTCGAACTAATAAACTCACAAAATTTTCTCCTCTATTACATTAGTGCAGATTTTATGTTAATACATATGGTTTCTTCAGGCTACTAAAGGACATTTTTCAATATATTATATTATTTAAATATATGTTGATTATAATTTAATAAGAACACTATGGAAATATTTTGTAAAATGTATGCGAATCACATTGAAAATAAACTTATTGTTTAAAGTGATACGCAAAAAACGAGCACCGTATTTCTTCCTTCGTTATCTTATTATTGGCTGAATTCGTCATGATCATCTCACCGAGGATGGCAATAAAATTATTTTAATTAAATCTATATTATTTAATTTACCTAAATTATTTTAATTTATATATAGAATTTAATTTTTTTTAAATTTCAAATACAACACAACAGAACTTCATTAGCAACACGCTATAAACATGTATTGATAAAAAACAGGTCTATTTAGGAAATAAGTAAAATAAAATGTTGACTATGTTGTGCTTGGTATCACCAACTTTTTTTTAAATTATTTCCACATAAATTTATAAAACTTACGAATAACCCTTAAGTATAATTTATTAAGGGATAATTTAGAAAAATGGAAAATTATTTTCAATAGTTATATTTGCTCATAATATTACAGAACTAAGATCTAACCAGAGAAAATGATAAGCATTCTAAAAGCAAAGAATTGTGAACTGTTTTCAATTAACGATATTTATTCCAAAAACCATTCCCAGTAATTCGAACATATAAAACGTAAATTATAGAGTAAACCATTTAACTCTAATGAACAACAAACATGTACAAGACGCACAGATTACCACTTTTTTATTACAAATCAAAATATTCGATTGCAAGTTGTCTGGAACCTATTCTACATATGATATATGTAGGTTCCGGATAAGTAACGGCCTTAACATTTTATTTCATATAATGACTACGTTATATTTTCTCCTTATTACGTAATTTAAGCTGTCATTTGTATTTGATAATAGAAATTCAACATCATACCTTTATGATCACATCTGCCAGTCGTGCAATTATCACGTCCAGTAACCTTATAGCACTTAAGGAATAAAACATGATACCTACATATTCCAGTAAAACTATCAAAATACTTCTAATAAAATAAAAAAAGTGACTGAATGAAAAATTCGGTAGCTGCATCTTCGCTAACAAGCAATAAAAGCTTCGATAAAAGTTCCTTGAAAGCGTACCCTTAAAATAAAAAGCACATATAAGTGAGATATATAACTCAGTATTGAAGCTCGGTACTAAATAACGAGGACAAAATGCTGCCATGGTTTATTGCAGTAAGATTTTTGTGAAATGATGCCATCTGGACGAGGAAAGATGTAGCTCGAGAAAATTTATTGGCGATTGTCAAATGAAATGACCAAATATCCTTTTGACAATATTTTTTTACAGCTAAGGGTACTACTATCACATTTATAACTCACAAAGGATAGGTTTCTTTATACTCTTCGTTTACTACTTATATGTTTCTATACATACTTAAAAATTGTTCCGCTTATCGGTTTGTGAGTTTGTACGCATCATGCGTATGTATTTCCGCGCATTTCCTTTTATTTATTACATCTTTTATTGTCGATTATTTATTTTTAATTGACTTTAAATAATGATGAGGTTCTCGATTGTATCCAAACTTTTGTTAGATTGGTCAATATATCAACCATCTTAGCTCATCAGTGTCATCTCATGTGATAAACAAACAAAATATTTTTGCGTCATAATCGGCAGATACTAATCCTTTCTACCCCACTTTCACTCATTCACAGATCCTAAATCCATCCTTATCTCCTCCTACCTATAAAGTATTGTTTCGCTCTGGTTTTTAATTAATATAGTTTTGTTACCATTAATCATTATTTTTTGTATTTTAAATATACTTAATTAATGTTTAGAAATTACTTGCACTTTATCACAGCACTTAAAGTTCTCATCTAATTCATTGTGGTTAGTTGTTAGCGATCGATTTTGTAGCATTAATTCCGCCACTGTATAATAAAAGCATACTGTATTAATAAAAGCTTACATCAATCTTAAATAAATTAATTAATTAAATAAATAAATAGCGTGCATCGACAAAACTCCATATAATCGAGTGAAATTGGTTTTGCAATTCAAGGAAATTGCGGCAGAATTCGCTGAAAAAAAAAGAAAATTTCATATTTCTTAAAGAAAATGTTACCCCTGAAATATTCACGTTAATTACATGACTTTGTTACTACACCCTAATTTTTCCATAATTTTTGGGTGTGTTACAACCTTTTCTAATGCAAATATGGTATTGTAACGAGGAAGTTAATTCATATTTATGAAGCAGAAAATTGGGCATGCGTCTTTTCCTTCAAATTTGCTCTTACCTGGCGAAGTGTTGATTATATGAGGAAATACCCACTCATAGCGTATAATCCTCGCGCGGCATTGTTAACTAAAAATTAAAAAGGTATCAACAAAATAATCCGTTTAATTTTAACAGACGGATCAGACGAACAAATCTTCGTTGTGGCAGCTTTATTTAACGTAAGTTGATTTTATGTGTACTATGTGATTTTATAATTATTGGGTTGGTAAATAAGTTTTTAGCCCCAAGTTGCTGTCAACAATTTTTATTAAAATATTTATGTGGTACACTAAATTTAATTTAAGTACGCATCATTATTATTTATGACAACATGCCTTCCTTTTCCGGTGACTTTGATTCGAAAATCTATGCCAGGTTGTTTTGAAGATCTTCTTTAACGTCGATTTTTTTTACATATATAGTTACTTAGAGCCCTAAATAAATAGTAATCAGAGAGCACAACGTCTGGCGAATATGGTGGGGGAGTGAACAGAACCCAGCCGAGCTCCTCAAATTTTGCACGAGTACTTTTTGTAACATGGGGTCTAGCATTATCATGTAGAAAATAAACTCGCTTCTATTAACTACTCAATTTGTTAGCTAATCGGTTCAATTTTTCACAGTAAATATCTGCATTAATTGTGAATTGAGCTCTGGAAGCAATTTATTCCATAATTATAGTCGTGATATTATATTTAAGATTTGTGCATTGTTATTTTCAAAATAACAAGTAAGCTTAATTGAAAAAATTGCTGAGTATTGCCTTTTTGGCACTTATTTCAGATTTGGATACTGAAATTTCTGTTTCTCCGACGCCCAAACATTCACGTTTGCGTGTATGGTTTACATACGTCACCATATTTTGAAACTTTTCCCCACAACGTACAAATGTGTTTCAACGGTGCCAAGACTGCAGTGTAGGTCATCTGCCAATTGACGAGTCTTCAGTCGAGCATCCTCCTCAATTAGGCATAAAATCGTTGAACGTCCAATTCAACAGGACGTCCAGTACGGGGTTCGTTCTCATTCCTGAACTTGCTGAACCAAGTCTTTGTCATTGCGTAAAACACGGTAAATTCGCCCATTGCATGACATATATTATTCGTGGCAGTCTTTGTATTGTGACCCAAACGAAACTCGTAAAGTAATAGAATCCCTTTTTGATATCGATTTAAATCCGTTATAATTTATGTAATTTACTTAAAGCTTCAGCACTGTCTGTTGTCAACTGACTGCACTTTGGCCTATTTACACTCTAAAGTAAAACCTTAAGAGAACCTAGAAGTTTCGAGAATCTTTTTAGAAAAGTCCCGAAGTTGTGGCTAAAAACTTACTAGCCAAGTTTAATATTTTCCTCGAAATTAAAATTTTACATTTACATTAATAAACAAATTTTGATGTAAATTCAAATTTCTATATACAAAATAGTTATAAGTTTGTTTGGAATTACGGGGCTAGACTGCAGTTTAAAAACCTAAATTATCAATTGAGCGATATTTTATAAATAAATAATCGATCAGAAATCCATAACCATGATGAATATAATAAAGTTTGTCGCGTATTTTATGGTTTAATTTAGATATCAAATCTAAAATATGGGTCATTACATTAAAAAATGTGTACCTGTATATTAAAGCTATCTGGAAGAAAATAATTTTTTTTTTAAATATAGAGATTGACTGATGTAATGTCGAGTTCTATTTCGTCAGAACAGATTTACTAAATAATATGTGAATTTAATATTATCAGAATTCGTAAGAGTTTGATGATTTAAACTCATCTCGTAATGAAATTATACATCTAGGCGTTACGAAATGGGTGAATAGGTTGACGAAATGCGCTTAGCCACACATGAAATGTGGAGTGATACGGGAGGGGCAGGTAATTTAGAAAGCCATCTGAATGTAAAATTAACTATGAAGATAGAAATCGTTACTGGTCCGTCTTCGATGCACATAATTTTTCGATATTTTATGAATGCAATATAGGTTTACATTGTTTCCCAAATTTTTTTACATTGTAAACCTGTTTTCAATATTTTTAATTTATTTACTTTTATGGATTAAGAATTAAACTGTATACATTTAATTATTACGTACTTTATTTGTCTTTACAAATAATAAAACAGTAAAATTAAGCATTTGTTCTTTAAGAAAAGTTATTCAAGGTGATACAAAAAAAGTAATAGTACACAAAAATATTATTTTTAGAATAGTATTGGAATCAACTTAATTAATTTACTCAACCAAAAAATAAGCAAATTCAATATTTTGGAAATTCATTTACATTGCATTAGTATGCAACAAATTACCTAGCTAGTTATTTTGTAAAAACTAATCGTAGTATTAACAAAAATATGTAATAATCGTATGTAAAAATATGTAATAATGTATTTTTCACTCGGACATATATTGGAAAAATTTGCGTGACCAGAGCTAAAATGTGGATTAATGTGGGAGGAATGGATATTTGAGTTAATAACCCGAACGCACACAGACACATGAGGACGTACCTCATTGTCAGTCGTCTTATATATATTTTATTATAAGCTTACTTTCTTCCCTCAATTTGATTAAATTTTAATATGTTTTCAATATTCAAAAATTTACTTTGGTAGGTTTAATATTCGGTTGTATATAAATTTGGCTGTTACTAGCTTTATTAGATATATATATATTTAATAACACTATAGAATGGACGCATCTGTAACTTCAGGTAATTTACGAAACTTTACTGAAATTTACGGGAGACATCAGTATTTTTAGCTAGTATTCAACACATTCACCGCAAAAATCACAAGATGTTCCTTAAGTCATATTGAATATAGTGGAACTTAAGTTTAATCGCTTGTGAAGAAGTAATAGCATACAAATATTTTAATCCATCTGTACTCTAAAATACTACTAATAGATAGCCCATCAAGGAAAAATAAACAGGGACAGGTAAAGATTAATATGAAAATATCGTGGCAAAATGAAGAATTCAGAAGTAAACTATAAACTTTTTGATAGTACCATAAAACCAGTTTAGACTACACACACACACACAAACACACACACACACACACACACACACACATATATATATATATATGTGTATACATATTTTTTCTTGCGTTTGTTGTTAAATATCGAGAAGGATTTAAATCAATTTCAGTTTTCAGGTTTCAAGAAATTTCAAATCTCACTAAAATATTTTATGTAAAAATATTGCCAAGATTTGGAATAGTTCTAGCTATAAAAGGGTTCTCTGTAAAAGTGATGAGGTCTTTTATAGAATCAAGCCCAAAGTAAATATATACCATCAAAGAAAATTATAGTGCTTGGCCATATTAAGCCATAATAAGAATAAATTCAGCAGGTCATTTCATCAAATCTCACTATGTGGAAGATAGGAGATTTTTTTGCATTATTTAACGATGATTTAAATATTTACAATAATACTAAAATTACATAGCTTTACTGTTCCATAAATATTAAATTCAGGACGTTTATTAAGTCTAGAAAATTAATTCTATTCAATAATTTGACCTCTCACTGTTACACAGAACAAAGTAACGACGGTTCAATAATATGACAAATAATTTCAAGAAAAGGTACCGCAGTGCTCTTTTCGTCTTCAATTGCCTTGGCGAGATCACTACCATACCTCCAGAAAACTCCATTCTTTTCATAGTATTAGCAACTTGCAATTAATAAAACGAAGGAAAAGGACGATTTCAATTTATAATTGATGGGAAATATAATACAATTGGTATGCAAATGAACATTTTTTCCGAGCAAAAAATTAATGAAATCAATAAAATTGGATGGCGTACTCTTCCATCAGCTGTAACATTTCACCCCGTTTTAAAGTGGTCGATATAATCTACGGTACGAAAAAAATTACATTTGAAACTGAATCTGGCCGATATTAATAAAAGGAAAAGCGACTTAAGTAGATACGATTTCCATTAAGTTGTTGTATTCAGCGTTATTTGCGCATTTGAAATGAATTTTTGTGGAATTTCGTTAATTAAGACATGAAATTTTGGTTAAATCTCATATTAAGTTTACGAGATAGTTTACATATGAATCCAATTGTTCTTTAAAGAATTAATAGTTATTTTGTTTTTTGATATAAAAGACAAAATATTTTTGTAGGCAAAAGGATATCGCGCATGAAGTTTTGTTAGAAACCGTAACTTATAAAAAGTATAATTTTTATCTTGTTAAAGTAAAATTGCCTAAATCTGTGCCAAGGAAAGTTAAAAATATGAGTCTATAGTTTTATTTACTAAATTTATTAAATTTCTTTTATGCAATTTAATTGAAATAAATTTCATTGAAGTTTTTGTTTAAGATATGGCAAACTTAATTTTTCAACCATGTTATTGTAAAATGTGGAGTTAGAGAATCCTTGCATATAATTTTGATGCATAATATTCCCCAAAACGAAGATTAACCATGATAATTGCCTCTCAACCTTACCTTGAAAAACTTGGGCGACCCGGAAAAAGAACGTTACGTATATATATATATATATATATATATATATATATATATATATATATATATATATATATATATATATATATATATATATATATATATATATATATATATATATATATATATATATATATATATATATATATATATATATATATATATATATATATATATATACATTTACATACATAAACACAGATTGGGGTTTGGGATTTAAACTTGAACCACATTGCTGAGCAAAGGCACTCACGTACATTAATACAATTTGGGTGGGAGTAACTGATTTTTTTTATTCGAAAATAAAACATATTCTACCATATACAAAACAACTCTACAAACTAACACTGAACGTAAGCGAAATAATTGTATTTTTACATTCATGTAACACGTGCGACAAGTATGAAATATTTAACTCATCATGAGGGGCTAGACTAGTGTTCTGGTTAGCCATAAGAGATTACTCTCGTAGCAACAAATCCACCGTATATATCAATTGTGTACATTAAGGTATGTAAATGAAATAAAATGAATTAACAAAATAAATGAATTTAATTAGAAGCTATATTTACTGGTTTTAGTCTGAATATAAATGTTAACGTATTTAGGTAACATTTTAATAACCGACGTTTTGCTGTGTTGACATTAATGTCGAATCAACTGTATTGCTACGCCTCCAAAATTTAATTTTATTATCGAGGATTCAATAATAAATGGGGGTTAAAATAATAGCATGAGAAAAAATGTACAAATCTCTTTTGTTAGGTTGGCAATTTCTATTTCCCAAAATATGAACTTCCCTATTTTTTTTCAAATATATATTTTTTAGATAGGTGGTATTACCTCTATCCATAACACTCATTACACTAGTAAATGGCTGACTTATATTTTTATACTTATTGCTTAGTAAGTAGAGAGAAAAAAATTTACTTAAATGTTAATGCTTATATATTTCTTAGTAACATGTATAAAATATGTTGCACGATATAATAAAAAAATTGTTACAGAAAGAAAAAATAATTCACAAGAAATTGTGAATGCGAAAGTGTTTAATAAATTGATCGGAACTTTCCAAAGATCGTATATTTAGATGAAGAGAATGACACTTATAAGCCGTTTGATATGAAATCATCTAATCAATAAAGCTGTCTCAATTTAGATTTTGCTTGAACTTAACGGAAATCTTCTTAAAATTCCCAAAGAAAGAAATTCAGATTCATTTCATTTTCGCATCCACCAGCCTTCGCTTAACCAAATTAAAACATTTAAAAACGTCATTTTCATACTTTAGTGTTTTCAGCTGCTAAATATTTGTCTTTAACGATATTCACAAGTCCAAGATGACATTTTAAAACTGAAAAATAACAGTTTTGTGTGCCAAATTTCAATTGATAAAATTATTATCCTAAAAAAAAAACACAGTTCCAACATACGTATTTTTCACTGGTTTTTCGCCATTTTAACTAACTTCATTGCCTTGGCTGTAAAACGTAAACGGCTGATATTTTCAGAGATCAAGTGCAAATATTGTATGAAAAATACAACATAAATCATAAAAATACAACTTGAAAAATACAAAAAAAATCCATTGTAGAATTAAATTAGACCATCATATTATTATGTTGGCTACCAGATGAAAATACAAAAGTTATAATATATATAGACTCGACCCCAAAATTAAAAAGGTTGTGATCCTCGTTTCGTGAAGTTAATCTTTTGCACGTGTACGGATGATTTGAAAGAAAGAAAAATAAAGTAATTGATTTATTTTTAAAATAAATTGAAAGAAAGTACATTTTAAAAATAACACTGTCAATAAATAGTGTAATAAGTAGCAAAGCCCCAATATACTTCAATTTCTTTACAATGATAAAAGCACAAATACTAGTACATTAAACATTGCTAAAGTCTATTTTTGAATATTTTTTATTAATTTAACATAAAACTTAAAAATTTAGTAACGAGTAAGGCCTCAAGCTAAAATCAATGCGGTTAATCTGCAAGGCATGCTTTCGATGACGTTTTTTATCATTTCCTGAGGAATACGTTACCATTGAGCGACGATCACATTTTTAAGGGCCTGAATGTTTTCTGGAGCTGGTTTTACGGCTCTGACGCATCGTTTGAGGTTATTCCATATGTGTTCTATCGGATTGAGGTCGGAACTTCTAGCTGGCCAGTCTAACCGACGAATTCCGGCCTCCTGCGTATACGCATCAACGTCTCTACAGCGGTGGGCGCGAGCGTTGTCGTCTATAAAAATGGACTCACCTCCAACTGCTGTTAATGCGGGTTTTTCATGAGGAATAAGAACCTCTGTTTTGTACTTTTGCGCATTAAGTGTGCCATTATCGATAAAAACTAACTCGGTACGGTCATCTGAATTAATACAAGCCCAAAACATCAAGGAGCCTACACCGTAAGGGGTTATTTCCTCAAAGCACACTTCTGCGAAGCGTTCTCCAGGTCTTCGTAAGACTCACCGACGTCGATCGTCACCACTAATCAATATACGAGCTTCATCGAAGAATAAAACACTATTCCAGTTTTGTTGAGTCCATGACGAAAAATTTTGAGGGAATCTCAATCTGGTAACTCGATGCTCACGGAGCAATTTAGGGCCCGAGCTGGACGATAGCTACGTATATTGACGGCCTGAAGTCCCCTTCTGACTGTTCATAGGCTTACTCGTGTACCTCTGACGTCCCCGAGGTTCTGTTTGAGATCCACATACGTAGCGCTTGACTGACAATGAAGCGGTCGTCCCGTGGCTCACCGTTTTCTTCCAGAACCGGGCCTTCTACTGACTGAGCCCGTTTCTTGGTATCGTTGCCAGGTCCTTTGGATGGTGGAACGGCTCACATTAGTTTTTTCAACCATACTGAGAATAGCAAATGGAAGTGAACTAATGCAGCAAATAGCAGAAATTTAATAAAAATTTATTTGTTAAAGTGAAAAACGTAACAAACGAAAAGAACTTAATAAAAGTTGGATTTCATTTACCGCCAAAAATACGTATTTACCAGTGAAAGAGAATTTTCATTCAAAAAGAATAAATTTCGAATTTAAAACGTTTATTTTA
>JAYKKI010000010.1:11387500-11395000 GCA_039881145.1 Druceiella hillmani | reverse complement strand
TGAAATTTTATCAAGCCTGATTTTCTTTTGAGGCCGAGACTATTTACCCAATCGTTGTTGCATAAAAACCATAATATCTTTGAAGTGTAACACCGCTAATAAGTAATTAATTGCAAATATACTTATGTGTTTACTTTTTCTACTGCGACATAATATTTTGGATTGTACGCGATATAACCTGTTTTCGAATAAATGTTTGCTATGCCCCAAAATATTGCAAAAATTATAGCTTTTTATATTCTTTAGCTACCATTGGTCGATACAAGTAATTTTTGTTATGAATATATAAATTATAGTTATACGATATTGGAAATAATTATTTTGCACACTATAAATAACTAACAATATCTTTTCTTCTCGATCCGACAGGTATATTATCAAAACTTTTACGTAATATCTGAACAGCTAAAAATTATGTATTTATCGTGAAAATCTCTCACTGTAATGTCAAAGTAAATTTACTGCAATTAAAATCAAAAACTTAAAAAAAATGTACAAATATTTTATTTCAATGAGATCACCAGTTTTGGAGACCCGTTTCTACGTATTTAAATATATGTATCTGAAATTTTAAATAAATAAATAGCCTCTTAAAAATATTGAAGTTATTACGATTTTAATATTGATAATAAGACTTGTATATTTGTATAGTTGGAATAAAATACCTCATATGACAGAAAGAAAAAGTGCATGACTCAAGGTAATACAAATAGGTGCTTATATGAAAAATCTATGACTTGTCTATAAAACTATGTTTATTTTATGACTTTAATAGTTAAGAATGTCTGAGTGGTGGGTTATTGGGATAAAATAATTCCAAATTTTAAATTACGTTTACCACGACGGGTTTTTTTCTTATAAGAAAGTAAAAGTAATCAATCTCAATCTTAATGTTTTAGAATTCCGTATTTCTCTTAAAATTGCATTTCTGTCTGTCCATTCATATATCACAGCATGGTAACTGCTTCAGTTTTATACCAACTGTGTAATTGATGTAAATTGACTTATAAATCATATAATATTTTCCTAATTCTTCAAACTTCAAACTTATATATGAATATTTTTTTCTCACAGATATAGAGTGTGGCATCATTGAAAGTCATGTGAAATGCAATCGAAAATGTTTAGTAACAATTTTTATGTGAAATGAAAGGAAAATGCTACCCCTCAACCCCTCTTCTAAATTTTTACGTCCACCCTTAAAATCCAACATTTATACGTACCTAAATATTTAGGTACTCTCATACTGTAAGATTGATTCGGGCTTAATTAATGTATTCATATTTAAATACTTTAAATATTCTTATTGTCAGTCTTTAGAAGTAATTGTACTCATTAAAATACGCACAGTGTTAAGTTGTCTTAATTGTTGTTCACTAGCTTAATTAGATACAAAATCTTATGCCACCAGATCATATTAGCTATTATCCTTTGCGACAAACAGTTTTTCTTTGTTTGTCGCAGAAGATAATACGTATTATTACATGGGGGCATAAGATTTTATATCTCATTAAGACAGTAAACCATAATTAAGACAACTTGAAATTGTGCGTATTTTAATGAGCGCAATACAGATTTACTTAAATAATAAATAATACGTATTGCCCTCTGCGACAAACACTTTAATTTCAGATTTAACTCCTGAGATTACCCAAGCAAAAGGAACACTAAACTATATTAACTCAAAAAGAAGCATAATTTATCTAAATAGCGAATACCTTTTAAATGACATTAAACTGTAAGACACCCACTTTATATTGCGATTTAATATAAATGGGAAGACTTCAACTTGACAAGTTGTAAATGGATGTGCACGTTGCAAGCCGAACAATGGAATATGAATTCCATTACGTGAAAATAATTATTCAATTCCTTTTTTGCATTCATTATTAAAGCAAAATGTTAGTCAACTCCTTGTCGAGAAAAAACGATTTTTAGAAGGAGTATTACAAAAATAATTTATCATCAAAAGTTCGCGAGTGGAAAATTTTAATTTTGAATCTGTTTGAATAAAAGTTTCATAGATAAATTACCTTTCATTTCAACCGCAGTGGCCCGAAGTTGGAATAAAGTTCAAAGTTTAACTAAAGCACGTTACAAACTTTGTCTAGGTATGCATTTAAAAATGTTTCTTTTTTTATTCTCATTTAATGAATCGTTTAGTATATAAAATTATTTACACATCACGTACTCCAAATAATAACATAAGACAATAAAATTGTCTTTCCTCAAAGCGGTGTAAAAGTTTTTATTTGTTTATAAACAAGTACTTTCTTTTATTATAGAGGATCATTATCAAATTGGTAAAAATTTGTACCAGCATGAGAAGTGTTTTATCAAAAGTCGTATTCTCGTTTTGCTATGTTTTTTTTACATACTTTTATACGCATAGAGCGTACGTGCGTACAGTAATACTACGTTACACGGTTTTTATACCCCAGCCAAATGTGGTAATTTATTGTGTATTTAGGTAAGATTTATTCGGGAAAAATAATCAAAATAATCTGTAACAGATTATCTGGTTTTCGAAATATTTATTTACTTGAAAAATTAAAAAAAAAAGGGAAAAGATCCCTTGATGAAGAATTGCACGCACTTGTTATAGGTTATTTTCAAGACAAAGATTTAGCTTATTTCAAAAAAGAGTATAAAGATGGTAATAAATTCCAGAAACGTTTTGATATAAGAAAAGACTGTAATGGAAACACATCTTGTATCATTTCATTTTCTTAATTTTTTCATCAAGGATTATTATTTCTTCACATTAAAGGAAAGTCCATGTTGGTGCGTATATTTTGGATTTTTTATTCTTTCATAGACACCATTACTTAATAGATTTTAATATGTGTGATGTCGTTGGAGTGGCCTAGATCCCGCAAATAATGTGTGGTTTTAGGACAATAAATTAGGATATTATGTAATGTGAAAATAAAAAATGGTGGACGTTCATTTTGACTTAACATGAAATTTTTTCTCCGAAATCTAGTAAAATGATATCAACTGAAGAAATATGTTGAAATATTTCGAAAATATACAAATTTACAAGTCGTTGGAAATTTGCTGATTGATAGAGAAATATTTTATGACTTTCAACTGCATGGAATCATTCATGGTTATTTTGAGTTTGAAAAATCCAAAAATTCTTACCATGGAGTCGCTGCAATGCAACGTAAATTAATTTTAGGTATTTAACTAATTCTACAAAATTATCATAAGAGTATAAATAACTTGTAATTATAATTATAAGCTTAAAAAATATTCCCGACCTTTTAGTTCGCTTTTTACGGAATCTGTTCTTTTAATTCACTTGTTACAGAAATCTATTTAAGCGTATAATGATCAGCGTTAAAGGTTAATTATGATAAGTAATTAATCAATGTGCATCGGTCTCAATGTTGTAATAACAACTCAACTTAATGAGTTAAATCAGATTTTCCACAAACGTTTTTCAAGCAATAGTTATTTGCCAACATACAGCCTGATGCCAATTCGTGGCACAAATTAGCTTAAAACAAAAGTTTGAAAGAAAGAATTAAGAATAGACAATAAAATGGAACATTGATCGAAAACAATTGCAATGAGGAAAAAAATATATAACTATCGTTATCGACACATTTCACGACCCCTAATCACTCAAATACTGTATGACACTAATTCTAAGTGTTTAATGAAATATGAGAATAAATAACGGTTAATGAACTAAGAGAATAAATAACTGTTAATGAACTGTGAGAATAAATAACTGTTAATGAACTATGAGAATAAATAACTGTTAATGAAATATGAGAATCAATAATGGTTAATGAACTATGAGAATAAATAACCGTTAATGAAATTTCAGAATAAATGCTGATGCATTACCACTTCCAATTCCGAGTTAAGCAAATTCAGCATACAAATTATCGGTAATCACAATAATATATTATAAGGTACGCACTACGTGCGGTATATAAAGAGTGGGTATGTTGTTGCTCGTACACAAACTAGTTTGGAACAACAAATGACACCGGTCCCAATACCGCTGGGTTGTCGGGATAATCAAGTAATATTTTAATATACGCAAAGCCAAAAGGTCGGTAAGTTTTTTTACTGCGGAGAGTTAAATGATTTTGTATCTAATTGATACATATGATAAACTTATTGCTACAATAGCATTATCTTATAGCCAACTAGAACACTAGCCCAGCCCCGCTCCAAAAGCAGCCAGGAATCAAACCCAGGTCCCCGCGCGCGCCATGCCGTCAAAGGCCATATGTCTTGTGATCAAACCAATACACTATGGTGACGACAATTTTTATTAAAAGCGAGGACAGAACCTAAGAAGACCTAGAAGAGTTAGGAGAACCCCAATACCATTCACATCACAAGTTCCTAGTATTATTTCATTTTACTAACACAATTATCGTAAATAACTATTCTAATTGTTTGTGCTAATTGTAATTGCTTTGACATTCTTTAGTTTTCTTTTACAATAAAATCAATTTCAAACATATTTTACAGTAATACCGATAACGCAATATAGAATACAGCTTAAAAAATCATAACACACAAACTATTTTAATTGGACGTAGTCTTAGCACTCGTTGTTTAAGTACAGGATATTTCAAAAGCAACCTGAAATCCCAGATGCCGAGGTGCCAAGATAGTCAGAATAGACCTGGTAACAATATTGGTCTGCACACAATAAATCTAGTGGTCTTCAGTGTTGTCACTTTTCATGAAAAACACTTTAAAAAAGATTCATACTCTATTTAAATAAGTTATTTAACTAATATTATCAATAATAAATAACAATTTAAATCTGGGCAACCCCTTTGTAAATATATCAGGGTACTGATTGTATCTACATAGATAGTTTAAATCAATAACATTTCCACAATAATTTTCTTTCACAGAAGAATGGAGAATGTTTGCATTGTTTATGTTTTTTATCGCATTCACCTGTATCACTTAATAATTATTTTAATTATATAGTTTCTCTGGTGACTGCACAGGTTGCCATGAACTCTGTTTCGGTAATAGATGAGGTCTGTATTGACGTTGACTGGACCATATGGATGAGGTCTGTATTGATGTTGACTGTTAATGGGTGAGGTCTGTATTGACGTTGACTGGACCATATAACGACGCCTCCATTCTTGTGAAATATGTACCCAGTTATTGAACATTTAGTCTCAGCGTCAATTACATAGATATACATAGTCAGGAATATTTGTATAATGCAGATAGCATAATCTAAGTTTCTTGATTTCTGTCAAGTACTTTCTTAGTAGTATTCTAATAAGACCCATTGTAATAGTGTAAGACTCTATTTACTTTACTTACAGAAGGCATAATATCATGTCTGTTTATAGTTGCTGCATAAATTAGTGATGCCACTACTTCTCTGTATGGATAATTTTTCTCTGGTACGCTGTCACTTTTTTGCAATTTGAAGATCGACTTAAATACTGTTAGGATTGGTATTATTCATATTCGGCTGAAACACTGTTAGAACTGGAATTATTCATATTAAATGTATTCAATAATTTTTCAATATTTTTGGTTTAATGAATGAAGTTGCAGCAAGTCAACAACATTGATGCACAGAACATATATTTTGAGTTGATATCTGCTTGAAGATTATTGATTAATTTTTTCTTTCAGAAAATATTTTTCTTTAAAAAACAACAGTCAAAATCAACATAAAGACAATAAATGAATCCATTAACTTGTCATGCATAAACACATTGATCAGTAGAACTGATCAAGTCGAACCTGAACTAGTTTAAGACTATATCAAATTTTGGTTAAAGTTTCAATTTGAATATAAGTTTATTTAACTGACGAATCAAGTTTGTGTTCTAGTTTTCGAGTAGTGTCATGTATATATCCTTGTCAAGTTGTGGGAATAATCAACAAAATTTATTTTGAGCTTGTTTCATTTTATAGTCCGCAGTATCCTTAAAACGGATGCAACCATCTGGCTTCCACATGAAGAAATTTATACACTTATATTGGAGAAAATATTAAAAAAGTTTAATAGATTTTTATATAAAAAAATATACGGTGCTGTCGTCATTTGTTTTCTTCGAATTTCATAATAGGTATGGTTAGATGTAATTCACTTCAAAATTTTCAAATGCAATCTTCTAAAGCACAGAAGTGATTGGCAATTCTTAAGGTTCAAAAAAATAAAATATCAAAGAAAATAGGTTAAATTATATACTATTAAATGTCTCATAGAAAAGTTAATAAACAATATATTTTAAGATTGATAAGACAAGAGTTATCTCGCTTTAAATTTTTTTATTTCCTATTTTTTGCCTTTTCTACTCGTAACCCCTTTTTGATTAGTATTAAACAAAAAAATAATTAAAAAAGTGGTAATTAACTGTGTTATCTAAAAAAAGACCCTTGCAATATTTTTGCCCAACTCACGATGGACGTAAATAAAGAAATTATTGCACTTTTTATAAGATGATCCCCATCAAAAAATTACTGCTCATTATACAAGGTTTCATGTCAGGTTGATTGTACTAACCTGTTTTTGTGGAAATTTTGAATCATTTGCATCTACAATATCAATTTTCATTTATTCAAAGGGAATGCACATTAAAACCCCGATGAATTATTATGTATGAACGCATCATATTAATGCAAATGTCTTATTTCCTAAATTGGCAAGAAGTTGAAATTTAGAAAATGAGATTAAAGTACTTACTAGTGAAAGTAAGTATTTATAACTCATTAGCCCTATACCAGGTAACCATATTTTACCCTTAACTTCTTTTAAGATTTCAGTATATGTTTTACATATCTAAATCTCTAATAGCAGCGTAACTAAAAAGTTTCTAAACGGTTTAAAAATATTTTGTAACTTTTCAATATTCTTCTATTATTCAAGCGAATAGGCTAAAAATAAAAAAAATAATTGGGAATTAGTTTTCTAGAATATTTGAGACGTTTTAAAAATATTTACTAATTTGTGTAAAATTACCAATTTCATGATAATACTTACTTTTATTTATTAAATTAGAAGTCTGAAAATATATGAAATTTAATTTTCTTCTATAATTAATTTCAAAATATTTTTCTTTATAAAAATGCCGACAATCTTCATTCCAGAAAGGCATGGAATATCTTCAAATTAAAGCAGGGTTAAATTATACGAAATAAAGATTATCTTTGACATCAAATTTATTTTCAAGAATACACGTGTTTCAAATTTGTTGTCAGCTTTTAAGCATGCCAACGACCCCCTTAGTCACAGGAGTTATTACAAAAATACCGCGCTAATGAAATTCTTACAATAAACGATCGCGCCGTAAAGAGTTGAGGAATTGAAATTTTACCTCTGACTATATTGCGAAGCCTTCTTCTGGCTTAATGTTTGTTCGAACATTAAAATTATACAAGTTTTATTATATTAATTATGGATCACAAATAAATTAACGACCTGATAACTAAGAAGTAATTACCTTCAGTTATCTGGAAACATAAGGTATATCTTGATTACCT